>JALIZH010008180.1:0-10553 GCA_030522465.1 Rhipicephalus appendiculatus | reverse complement strand
GTACTTGGTCCAAAAAAAGTGCCATAATATCAACGTTGAAGTCGCCGACTAGTATAAAAGGGTTTGTGCTTGTAGGCGTTTTCTATTGTTTCGTCACAATTGTGATTGCTGTTCGTCTATTGTAAACCTGTTTTTTATTCACGTACACACATAACAACGGTTTACATGTTAGAAGTTGCCGCTGTTTCTTGCTTTGAAGGTGCCGCTGCTGGCGTTTTGGGAACGGAACGTTAACGATCACAAAAGCATACTTTTGTTATCACCGAAAATTATTCTACTAACTTGACGCAATAAACTTACATCTGTGGCGTCTACGCTCAAAGGCGTACGGTTACGAGACAGTTATATTGCTTTGCGGCGTCGGTGGTGAGATGCAGGCGCTACACTGTAGCCGTGCCGATGCGGCTTGAACTCTCGTGCCGATGCGGCTTGAACGGGGGTCTGGCACTCCGTCCTTAGCGGTCGGAGTGCCAGACCCCGTTGAAGCCGCATCGGCCCTGAGAGTCGCGTAGATTGGGAACTCCACCTGAGTAGCAGAGCGTTCGCAGCCTCTTTTACTCTTCATTCAAGGAAGGAGTACGTTCGGCGGCTAACTCTACACTACTCCCCCACGGAGTTAAAGAACTCTGGCGAGAGTAATGCAGTTGCTCTGCTCTTCCAGTACTACCTCTACTTCTGTGAGTGTAGTCCATACCTTGCGGAAAGCCAAAACTTCGAACGCAATTGTCGTTGCTCCAACACGAAGCTGCGCTCAGAATTCGCATTAGGCAGTGTCGTTATCGTCGGTGAATTATCAGAGCGCAGCTCTTAGGCGCCCGTTCCTACGTTGAGCGGCGTCGCCATTGTCATCGGCGTAACCGACGTAGCGAACGAGGACGAAAGAGAGCAAAAGAGAGACTGCCCCAAGCAGTTTTCCACCATGAGAGCCAACGAGCTGCTGTGTTAGCAACTGCAATGCCTCGTGCCGGCTCGCGCTTCTTGTGACAGTGCCATGCATGCCTCTCGCGCACGGCCACAAAAAGTGGGCTGACCGGCAAGGCTTGGGAGAAGATGTGCGTTGATCGAAGGGACACTTAGCGCGTGTGACACTCTAGCGTACTCACAAGGGCCCTTTATAGTCCGGCGGAGCGTTCGCGTCAGCCAGCGGCGGCGGAAGTTGGTGACGCCAGGTTCACCACGTTACGTTGATGCGAAAACCGAGAATTCTGTGCTCCCATTCGCGCTGCGCCGCGTCGCCTTGATGCATGCGCATTTACTCAACTTATCGAAAAATCGTAACACCTAAACAGCTGCGCTCATAATTCGCATTCGCTAGCATCGCAATCGTCGGTGAATATTTTTGTAGCGTAAGCTACACTGGCCGACGTTGAGCAGTTTCGCGTAGCTTATCGAGAGCCGTGCTGCGCATGCTTGAGGAGCAGTGACGTCACACGGCGCACAGCTGGCGCGGGAGAAGGCCTGGAAGCTCCTGGAGTGACGTGTCACTAGTGGGCTGGCGCTTGACTCGCGTGAGCTCGCTCGCTAGCCCGTCCGTCCGTCCGTTCGTCCATCTGTCCGTCCTTTCGTCCATCCGTCCACGCTACGTATATCCTGGCATAGCCGAGCTAAGCCACTGCTAATTTTTTTCACCCCCTTGAGCCCAACTGCCCCGCGTCAGGGACGGCCGGACAACGCTTGTAGTGGTACAGTGCCGGCCTCTGCAACGTCGCATCTCCAAAATAATTGAGAGTTTTAAATAAAGCCTTGTGTTGCTTACGGAAAATAGCTTCGCTGTTTGTCATGGTCGAGAGCACTCTCAGATTACACGCATAACCTGAGAGAAAAGTCATAAAGTAAACTTGTGCCACAGTGACTCCTGAAACGGAAGACCTGTCTCTTGTCGCTCGTAATCCTACGGCTCCAATGGCGCGAGGGACGGTTTGCAGTGGAATGCGGCATACTGCTTTACAGCACGCAGTACCCTAAATGAACACTCGCTTTATATATATATATATATATATATATATATATATATATATATATATATATATATATATATATATATATATATATATATATATATATATATGGCGAAGCTTAAACTAAGCTGTGCAAAACTTGAAACAGCGATACTTTGCGATTCTGAAGGCTACACTGGTTGCTTCTACGTCGTTTCTAGGCCTTAGCCAGGTGACGCAGGTTCTTGCTCGGTTGCATATGTAGGTCGTTGATAGGCTTTAGCTAGGTGATGCTAGGCTGTTCCTACGTTGATTATCAGCACAGATGTTCGATGTTAAACCGCTGACAGTCACAAACACGACACAGGCACCTCTTTGTAGGGGTAGGTCTTCCATCGCTTCGGGGTCGATCGCCTCGCAGCCACCGTTGTCTTTCCCGTTCCCTAGTGTTAGGGTCTTTTAGCAAGTTACGGAAATACGGTACGCAAATACGGTAAGGCAGTACGGTCGCGCTCCTCCTTTCCAGTGACAGTGCGTGCCCCGGACGACAGGTTCCTCGTTAACAATGCTCAGGCTGACAGGCCGCAACTGGGCGTGACAACCCCACAGTAATTTTTGAAAGAGCTTTTGTGTTGTTGAGGTGCCTTCAGTGGTAAAAGGTCAACGACCGGGAAAGGAGGAGCGCTACGGTAATACCGTACCGTATTTGCGTACCGTATTTCCGTAACTTGCTAAAACACCCTATTCTCTCGTTATTCGTACTCGGGGTCTTCGCTTCGCCGCCATCGCTTCTCAGCCATTTTTCTTGGCCTAACTGTTGCCTTGTTCCTTTTCAGTGGAAGTTGTGTCCAGTGGGATTTTCCAATTCCTGTGACACAAGACCGTTAATGATGATAGTTTCCTGATAAGCCGCACATATTTCTGTGACACATTCCCGTTTTTTTTTTTTTTTGGGGGGGGGGCTAATTGTTGCCTTTATCTTTAGTGGACCAATGGCGAGTAGTGGGACTTACCCAATTTCCGTGGCGCATACCCGTTTATGATGCTCATAGTTTTTTTGGTACTGGGTGAACAAGGAACGATTTGCTCAACAGCTTCGCTGTTAAAAGCAACGGTGCTCTTAATGCCTAGGCTACTCTTTAACTGCCCAGCTAAGCAGGACGACTTAGCACAGCAACGTAATAGCTGTACACAGTAGTTTGACGAGTGGCCATGGTTAATAAAGTGACGTAAGCTTGGCAACGGTGCTATATTAAGGCGAAAGCCTTTAATGTCTCATACTCGCAGGTGTTCCGGCCCCCTGGAACGGTGCCAGCTGTGGCGTCTCCCCCTCACGCGGGAGGATAAATGAGCGCTGGAACGCGGATGGCGTCTGCACGATGCGCAAAACGCGAGAACACGAACTCATGCGAAACGGAGGCAGGTTAGTCTCGCGTCTCGCTGCGATTCTCGGTAGGAAGAAATAACTTTTATTGAAAACGGCAAGATTGCGAATGGATGGGCTCCTGGCAGCCATGAGTCCCTGTGCTCTGGCGGCATCTTCGGCTTGCTTAAGGACTTGGAGTTGCACTTCAGTGTCCGGGCTTAGCAGTGCAGTCTCCCACTGTTCTCCGTTAAGGTACTTTCTATTTTGCCCTTTCGCTCTGTCACAATCCCACAGTACATGATTAAGGTTTTGTAAACAAAGGGCGACTCGCGGCAAAATTTAAAAAAAAGAAAACACGCACACATTTCCGTTTGTGTGCCATTCCACTGGGAGTGTAAAAAAACGAAAAAAAACGCAGTGAAGTGATTGACCAAAGCCACTTTGGCGCAGCTCCTGGAGCAACAAAAAATCACAGCATATCCAAGGAGTGGATGATGATGAGTGGGCGAAGCTCTGGAGGTTCATCGGTAAAGAGTGAATCTTCCGTGAATTTTCGTCCAGTACATCATCAAAGACGTGACAAACACTGTGTATAGGCTTCCGGTCTCCCTTCATTATAACGGCTTTATGGTCAGTGAAGTGGAGGGATAAGGGTTCTTATATGGCTCCGTAGAGGATTCCTAGAAGGGAGAGAGGGGGTGAGCGTAGAGGAGAGAGAGAGGAGGAGAGGACGCACATTCGCTGCGGGGATGTGGAACGCGTACGCCGCTCCGTAGAGTAGGGGATTCCTAGAGGAGAGAAAGGGGGTGACCGTAGGAGAGCAGAGAGGGGACGCGCGCGCCGCTCCGTACAGCAGAGGATTCCTAGAGGAGAGAAAGGGGGTGAGCGTTGGAGAGAAGAGAGAGGGGGAGGGGACACGCATGCTCTGGAGGGGGTGTAGGACGCGGGCGCCGCTCCGTACTGTAGAGGATTGCTAGAGTATAGAAAGGGGGTGAGCGTAGAGGAGGAGAGGACGCACATCCGCTGTGGGGGATGTGGAGCGCGGACGCCGCTCCGTAGAGTAGAGGATTTCTAGAGAAAGGGGGTTAGCGTAGGAGAGGAGAGAGAGGGGACGCGCGCGCCGCCTCCGTACAGTAGAGGATTCCTCGAGGAGAGAAAGGGGGTGAGCGTTGGAGAGGAGAGAGAGGGGACACGCATGCTCTGGAGGGGGTGTAGGACGCGGGCGCCGCTCCGTACAGTAGAGGATTGCTAGAGTAGAGAAAGGGGGTGAGCGTAGAGGAGAGAGAGGAGGAGAGGACGCACATCCGCTGTGGGGATGTGGAGCGCGGACGCCGCTCCGTAGAGTAGAGGATTCCTAGAGGAGAGAAAGGGGGTGAGCGTAGGAGAGGAGAGAGGGGACGCGCGCGCCGCTCCGTACAGTAGAGGATTCCTAGAGGAGAGAAAGGGGGTGAGCGTTTGGACCCAACCTGGGCCACAGACACCACCTGCCTAGCCACTGCTAAGCTGCCCCCCTATGCTCTCGGCCATGACTCTAGTGACTGTAGAGGTGGTGGACGGCCTTATTGTACTACAGTGTTCTGGTTGACATAGATGGCCACACCGCCTGCGGGACGCTCTGCTTCCTCGGTGCACACGATGGGAACTAGAGGTGGTCTGGAACGCGCTTATTCTTCATGGTCATCAGCGTCATCGTCATCATGAGATACTGCCGGCTACGCCGGACGCAGGACAAGGTTAGACTAAGACGAGCTTCGCCCCTAAAAATCTCCTTTTGGAGCACCGTAACAACCGTTCGGAGCAGTTACTCCCCGCACATTTCCGGGCGCAAATACTCAACTCTAAGTCGGAACAGTTGCAGCACATGTCAAACGACATCCATTTATGCACGCATGTGACTTTGCAGTACTCGTAAACATGAAATTAGGTCACTGCTCTTCACTTTCCTGCAGACATCCCCAAGTTTGTTAAGTCCTGCAGTCAGCTCAAGCCACCTAACACTTCCCACGAATTCACTTGGTATTTGTAATTGACTCTGGCTTTCCTTTATGCTTTATTACGATACTGGATGCACAAGCATGAGGGCGTGGCAGTATGCATTTACATTTGACAAGCTTGTTAGAAGTCCAGCCGAGATATGCCGGAATACTGGGACACCATGCTTTCTCAGCAGAGTAACTGTCAATATATCAGGCCCGTAGCCAGAGTGGTGCCCTAGGGCCTCCCCCCCCCCCACCCCCCCCAAGTTTGGATGGAGGGGGGTGTTTTACCGGATAAAAAATTATGAAAACTGGTGTTTTTCAAGGCCTATAACGAGTGCACCCCCCCCCCCCCAAATAAAAAAAATTCCTGGCTACGCGCCTGCACTGCATAACACATGGTATTGTTCATAAAGTCTGCCCATTGTATGACCTTTTATTAAAATACAGCTACCTTGCATGAAATATTTTAGAAGTAAACTAGAACTAGCACTGCAAATTAAAAAAAAAATTAATAAACGGTGGGTTCCATATGCACATACTGAATTACTGTGTCTTACTACAGTCAGTCAAGTAAGACTGTCGTCCAAGAACATCTAATTCATTATTACTATTCTGTGACTGTAACCACAACCGTTAGAAACTATTTTATTGAACTCATTAATGTTATCTCACAGTATGGTCTAGTAGGATTGAAAAGTAACGTAGTAAGTTTCGTAGTAAGGGCGAGTTGATATTGTTTGGAAGGCATGTGCCCAGCAACTACTTCAATGACATATCACTTTCCTGTCTACTGCAATGACCACTCGAAATTTCAGGGATAATGTATGGATTTCGAGCGCCTCTCATCTCGTTTCTCATCGAAATAACGCAGAAACGACATCTTGGCACATGCTTGGAGCAAATAATGAAATTTTTGCCAAGATGTAGCAGGATGTAGCAGGTTTCGCCTCTTGGCGCAGTGTGGCGCAATTGGCGCAGCTATCACATCACTCAAAACGACATGGCATAGTCAGTCGAATGGCCACAAGCTTTCGCCGAACACACTTTGGAATGTACAAAGTGTCCTTCAATTTTTTTAATGCGAATGCATTTCTTAGTCGGGCTATGTCAGGCGTCCGTCGGTGTCCGCATCTCTCCACTCTCACTCCCTCTCCCATAGCAACAGCTGCGGGCGCGCGCTTAACCTCGCCCCTAGCAAACGGAGCAGGTGGTGCGGGCGGAGTAGCGGAGTGAGTGGAGAGCAGGAGCGCGCTCTGGTGTGTGAGGGCGCTCGCATCGCGGGAGCTCGGCGGAGCTCCAGCGTGTGTGGAGAGAGTGTAGGAGAGGGTAGGTGCAGTGCTTCGCCGCTCCTTCTCTCGCCGTTCGCTCTCTCTCCTCCCTGCGCCCCACTTTCCCGTCCGCTCGCTTACACGTATATATATAAAAAAAAGCGAAAAAAATTACACCATCTCCCGCTAAAGGGAACCACGTGTGGATGCGAAGCAGCGGGGAGATGGTAAGCTTGAGCGGGAGAAACGTCACCGCTCTCGTTTCGCGGCAGCGGCCCGGGCGCTCATCGCGGCGCTGCCCAGCAGAGAGAATGAGGCGCGCTCCGTCATTTTTATACCGCGGAACTACCAGCGGAGTATGCAGCTGTCGCAGCACCTGTCGCGCGCCGCTCCGTAGAGGATTCCTAGAGGAGAGAACGGGGGGGGAACGTATATGACGCGTAGAGGACGCGTATGCGCTGTGGGACGCGGGAGCCGCTCCGTAGAGTATTCCTACAGCAGATAAAGGGGGTGAGCGTAGGAGAGAGGGGGAGAGGACACGCATGCGCTGTGGGACGCCGCTCCGTAGAGTAGACGATTCCTAGAGTAGAGACAGGGGGTGTGCTTAGGAGAGGAGAGAGAGGGGGGGAGGGGGACGCGCATATGCTGTGGGGGGGTGTAGGACGCGGGCTCCGCTCCGTAGAGTAGATTATTCCTAGATGAGAGAAAGGGGGTGAGCGTAGGAGAGGAGAGAGAGAGGTGCCGCGCATGCGCTGTGGTGGTGTGGTACGCGGGAAGGAGGGACGGACTAAGCCCCCATCCCCCCCCAAACACATGCAAGCAAGATCGAGGAATGGAGTCAACCTGGGCGACACACACCACCTGCCTAGCCATTGCTAAGCAGCCTCTCTGTGCTCTCGGCCATGACTCTGGCGACTGTAGTGGTGGTTGACGGCCTTATATTGTACTACAGTGTTCTGGTTCGCATAGTGGGTGCTTCCCTACTTCATGAAAGTGGCCGGACGCGGCACGCGGGACGCGGGACGGACGCGGGAGGGACGGACATAGCCCCGAGCATAAGATGCTTTGCATCTAAAAAAAACAGGCGCTGCGCCGTGCTCCCGACCGGGCTGCAGAAATTAGGCGCCTTTTTCCTTCTTCGAACCACAACCACCATATATAAATGGAGTGAAGCGCGCGCGAAACGCATTCGCATTTCCTCACGATTCCCCTTCGGGGAGGTGGGGGGCATTGTTTCTACCACCGTGCCGGCGTATCATCGCTGTACGGCGGTTCCGCTGAGGGGCGCGGGACGCGGGGCAAAAAATGGCGTCGCGGCGGCATCACCCCTGTCATAAAATGGAGAGCGCACGCATCGAGGCACACTTAACACTAAATACTTCGATTGAGAGGAAAAAGAAGATCGCTTTCGCCTCCGAGTCGTCTTAGGTGTATGCGTAAGGGAACCTGTGAGTTTTTAGGGGCGAAGCTCCTTAGGGTGTGGGTCGTTCCCTCCTCTGTAATAGTATGTTGTAGTAGCCACTTCTAGTCAGTTTTAAGAATTGCTCACTAGATGGCGTTGTGTGTATATGTCCTTGAAAATAATATCACTATGTGGAGTTAGTGGTTTTCGTATAGTTGACGCTTAAAGAGGATAGATGGCGCTGTTATAATTGGGATCGTCGGACCGACGCGGTACTCGGAGTCGAGCACCGGAGGTGGACTCCATCGTGATCAACGGTGAGGTGAACTTCACCAGAGAGGAGGTAGTCAGCTCCACAGTGCTCTCGTGTGAGTCGCATGCAAAACCAGGGCAGCCGGTATCTGCGGCGCATGCGGCGGCTCCGGTACTCACGGCGGCACAACCCATAGCCAAGGACGCGTGGCTTTCACAACTCACAGCAGCGTTCTGTGGCGATGCATGCGGAGGTGTGGGATATAGGGTAGAGGAACGAAACCGAAACTGCGCGATCGCCGTGGACGACGACAAGGAAGAGCGCACGGGATCGAGAACAGCGCGTGCCAGCGTTCGAGGCAGACCAGCGATCGAGCCGGAACAGCGTTCGAGGCGATAGTCTGACCGCTTGCTCATTAAGCATTTTCATTTATTAGACGTTTATTTTAAAAAAATTCAGATTGGTTTAGCCTCAGACCATTATTTTAAGCCTCCTGCCGCCCGGTTCTTGGCCCATCCCCCTTTGTGGGTGAGCGCCATCCATACGAGGATATCATCATCATCATCATCATCATCATCATCATCATCAGTTCTCGGCTGGACGTCCGGTCCGGGGAACTTGGTGACGTCCTCGAGGAGCTGGCTGTTCCTGGGTTCCCGGCTGGGTGACTGGCCCAGGGACCAGGTAATGCGCTGCTGTTCCAGCTGCCGTTTCTGACAGCTGGGCAACCAGAGAACGAGGCCTGCTCTCCGGCTGGGCGACTGGCCAGGGACCAGGCAAGGTGCCGTGGTTCCCGCTGCCGTCCAGAGCGGCCGAGAATTCCGGTGGCTGTGGGCCGCTGTTCCGGCCGCCGTTCCAGGTGGCTGGCACGACCCCCGTGTGCTGCCGGGGCGAACGTGGTGGCTGCTGAGCTGCTAAGCTACCACTACCGTGTTGCTGCAGCTACGCAAGAGTGCCGTGTCATGGAGTGGGCCGACTCCCGCTGAGGAACCAGAGGCGCGCCGTCCCGAGCGACCAGTGTCCAACAGGCCTCCCAGATACGGCGAGAGACTTAAAACTTATACGCGGCTTTAGCACAGGACTGTACGCGACAGACTAGCTTTTGTCATTCTATTCTAACATTTGTACCTTTGTCTGTAAATATATTTGTGTGTGTGTGTGCACTCGTGGCTCGATTATTCCTTGGCTAGCGGTCCTGGGCCCAAAAACCTGGTAAATTCCATCACAGGAGGCGAGGCGTTGCGTCAAGCACTGATGTGGACTTCGGCGTCTGAGTAGGTGGCATCGTCTTCCTCTGTCGTGGAACGCGAACTGGCGTTGTCGCTGAGGCTGGGAGCGCCCGGAACACAAGTCGGCGACACTCGTGCCCAGCTCACGATCGAACACCCAGGATCACGGAAAGACGTGACACGTGTTGTCACCCCGTATATATGGCACTGGAAATTGACCTGCAAGGTGGTGCCGGTGGGAGATTTCTCCTGTGCGTTGTTGAACAATAAAAATTCGCAGCGTGCGCGTTAACTAAAAGCGGACTGCGGGTCTCTTTGTCCAGTCGGAGTCTTCTGTCTCTCATTGCCCATTAGCAGCGATTGGCATGTTGCAGTAGGAAACACCGCTACATCACTGCGTGCTTTGCGCCTCCCCAGTTTTCTCTCCTGCGCAACGCTGCGATGAGCGCCAGCGTCAACGCCGCCGCCAGTGTAAGCGTTAGCGCCCGCTGCTTCGCATCTACACATGGTTCCCTTTAGAGGGAGATGGTGTAATTTTTTAAATGCGAAGCATTTCTTAGCGAACTTCGGCGACTTTGAGCGTATCTATCTATCTATCTATCTATCTAGCCGCCTACGACTTTGTGCTCTCCTGGCCGTATCGTTAATGGGACTTATACCAAAATTGGTATGACATAACATGACTGTATGACAAACATGAATGGCTGGTCATATCATGAAAATCATGAATAACTTGTCATGAAAAGTATGATTTACATGCCATGGCCATAGTGCTCCTGAGGCCGTTTTCTTAACTTGATCTATCTAAAAATTGGTACGATGAGACATTTCTCCATGATCAACATAAATGACTTGTGGTAATATGAAAATCATGACCTGCATGTCATGTACAACATGATTTACATGCCACGCTCATGGCGAGCTGACGGCCGCTTCGCTAGCTTGATATACACCAAATTTGGTATTGCGTGACGTGAGTGTATCACGAACATAAATACCAAGTGGGCATATGGAAATCATGACATGTCATGTGAAGCATGACTTGCATGCCACGCTCATAGCACGCTCGCGGCCGTTCCGCTGGTTTGATATACACCAAATTTTGTATTGAGCGACGTG
>JALIZH010008176.1:0-70143 GCA_030522465.1 Rhipicephalus appendiculatus | reverse complement strand
GATTTTTAGCTGAATTTGAGAACTTATTGTCAATTCCAAGCTGCGTGCTGCACTAAAATATTTGACTCACGTGTTTTCGGGAGCCTCCATTACCAATCGGCAGCGTTTTCGGACCATGCTCAAAAATTGTTGCAGGGCCCCTTTAATTCAGTCCCACTACCGCGGAACTTGAGGAAGTGGGTAGCACTGGTAACCCAGCAATTCTCTTGGCAATCGCGATCTTACCGAGTCGGTGGCGTCCTCTCTTGAGTGACGCGGGTACCAGCCGAACGTTTCAAAAGCGTTTCTCGCGATTTTAATGAATTATTGCAACTGATTGTCGGTACTTACTGCACTTGATATTGTTTCAGACCTTGTTAGTTGAGTTCGTACTCCTTTTATGCATTGATAGCCTTATTTTAGGCCTGTATTGACCAATGCGTGACCATGTGATGTGAGACGGTAAATGGAAGTCATGCCGGGCCCCTAAGTGCTCCGAATTTAAAATTGCGGTTCGAATTTAACAAGCCAGTTCCGCCTTGAAGGTACACTAAAAAACGTCTGAAATTATCAAGAACCAGAGGGCGCATTCTCTCTTGGAGTTTCCCTGGTTTTCAGCACAATTCGCGACACCAACAATCTGTATGGCAGATAGATACTTACATGACAAATGTTTGCACCAAAGCTGGAGAAGACTAAGAGACACGTCACTTCGAGAAACATCTTGCAAACTCTCCTTTACCGCAGTCGAACCCGGCACTTATCTGCAAAACGTAAGAATATGGAAAGCGTGAAATGTTTAATTCGTTCTATCTTTTGCACCAGGCAAATTATTTCAACATCAGTGTGCCACAGATTAACGTGGACGTCTTAATCACATCACGTCACTGAATGATTTAAGCCGTCAATTGACAGCATGTAGAAAATAGAGGTTATTGTGCTTCTATAACGTGCAGTTAAGCAAATTCATTGTTTGCAAGCAGCAAGACTTCTTTGGTCGAGTTGGGTGTTCATTCTAGGTGTTAGGCACTGACCAAATCACACGGTAAGAAATTAGCTTCGTCGGGCCTCTCCAATCCAACCGCCGGTACGAAATCACCCCCCACGCACATAACAGATTTCTCTTTCTTACGAGACGGCCCCATGAGGTTGCTAAATTACTCTATTGAGTGTCCATATTGCCACGCGCTATTCTTATTTTCACTTTTAATGTATTCGGTTTTCGCCCACAAAGACCGTCAGCAAAGCTCAACTCAAACCGTGCCTTATTGTTCTACAACCTTCGCTCGAGATTATTCCAGAGCGTGCGCGATGACTAGTGATAAGGCTAGAATGTTCGACGCGTGCGTTATAAAAGCCGGCGCGCTCCAACAATGTACAGTTGATCGACGGCCGACGCTCTGTTCGCCGCTATCAGTGCAGTGTGTATTGCTGTAATCTGACTTTCTGTTTACCGGCCACAAGTTCGGCCTAATAAAAAGCTTCATTTTGAACCTACCGACTTCTGTCTTCGTCGACGTCACGACCACGTGACAATATTATCAGAAGCACGCTATAGTAGTACACATTATTCGTGCTGAATTATGAGCCAGCTGACGTAACATTTCATGAAAACGACTACGATATTCACTCAAATATACGAATTTAAGGAAAGAACAGTCACGGCGCAAAGAGTACGGGGACATTGTGAAGAAACGAACTGACACACATGGGCGCCACGAACTTAATTAGCAATTTATCTCGTTAATTGATCATTCTTTTCAGAAAATTTGTCCCTTAAAGTGCAAAGAACAGTGTAAAAAATGCTTCGCACTTCCTTGCTAAACTATACGGTACAAGTCTACGCGATGCTTTCCTTCATTCTTCTTTACCCTTCCCCTTCACCCTTATTTTACCCCATTCCCAGGATTTGGAGACATTCGTAGGTGGCGCCATCTCTCGGCGGCAGCAACCGCATGCTGCCATAACTGAATGGGAAATAGGCGGAAAAAATCATATCTTTTGAAATAAGTTAGTTATCAAAAACGACTCCGGGATCTATACAGCAGAGACCTACTGGAACACTGTGGCGAAATTTCAGTATCGCACTACAAAACCTGTGGCTTCCCTAGACAATTGAACACCCCCATTGGAAATACATGGGACCCATTGTTAAATATTAAACACTCTGGGAAGCCACGCAGATTGTAGTGCGACACTATAATTTTGACAGAATGTTTAATTAAGCCTCTGCTTTGTAGAACCGGGAGTCGTTTTTGATAACTAGCTTTTTTCATGAGATATGATTTTTTTCGCCTACTTCCCATTCAGTTACGGCAGGACGCCGCTGTCACCGACAAGAGAGGGCGCTACGTGCAAATGTCCCCAAATCCTGGTCATGTTCATCATTCCTCTTTAACCTCACACCACTCCTTTTCACCCCAATAGACCTTATGCGAAATTTCTCGGACGTCTGGCAACAATGAGCCGGGTGTCATGTTGGTTGCGTCAAGAAGTTGCGGCGTTCTCATCGGATTGCATGCGTTGTTGCTGTGTCTTCATGTTGAATTTCGCGTTTCGGTGCGTTAATTTAGCCGCTTATGATCATCGTGCTACGAAAAATTGCGCAACGGCTACGCTTTCCCAACTGCCGGCGAATATCTACTCACGTTTGGGTTGTGTCTAATCCCTGGTAAACCTAAGACCATTGGTTAGGCTGTAAAAGTAATTTTTGCTGATGCTTAACATTGAAGAGTGTTCGTTGCAGCCCTAGCCTCTCGCAACTATAGTCACTAGCTCCGGATTGAACTTGCCTACGTCTTGAGCATTTTCCATTAGTCGGACTAACACGTCAGCACACGAGCACTCCCTACGCTGCATTCAGTTATATAGAGCGCTCCTCTCACCTGCAGCACGACCAGAAGGTGACGTTCCAGCAGTAGTACCTCTCGGAGACACCGTCAGGCTGCAACGAGTGAGCACGACAACCCTTCCATGCTTATATAGCGGTTGGAGCCGTGATTGCACAGCAGGCCACAACGGAAGGGATGCACGACATCCGCTCCAGGTCGTAGAAAAATTCACCCAACCAGCACGGCACGTGTAGGATGAGCGACCACGCTGTGGCACGTTTGCATTAAATTAGTGGCTGATATGCTGATGCGAAAAATTTAAATATGGTTGCTTCATACTTCCTCGTCAAATATTGAAATATTCTTGTTCCAGCCACGGAAACCATGAGCGAGCATCAGTTGCTAAAACAATACAGTAATAGCGATATATTCTTGCTTCATCCAATGAAACTTACAGCGAGCTTCAGTGCATAAAATAATATGGTAATCACAGCGGCTTTTTCGTCCCAAAGCCACCATATGATTATGAGGGCTCCGGAAATTTCGACGAATAGTCAAAGCCTGCGGGATTCGAGCCTACCACCCCAACACATCTTACATTAAATCCTACATCTTAAGTCACCGCTACATTACACTTTAAAGAGAAGAATTGGCATCGTTTTTCTGCTCTACAACTAACGTCAGTGACCCGTCACTTCGTTTTCTTGTTTTGAAACACAGATTTCAGTGTTTGCTTGCTCGCGACAACTCAACAGAATATAGTCAATTTGTGTGTTATGTGCTGCCCAGCATCGAAACGTCTGTATACGGCACATTTTGTTGTACAACATAATCAAACAAACACAGCATGCACGAACACTTAGAAAGGACCAGGACGGAGCCCTTACTAGCAGCTGAAAATTTTATTATGGAAATAACGTTCTTATAATGCATCACACGAATGCACATAACCCCAAACCACCCTTATTATCACGAACAGTGTCAATCAACGAAAGTCCACTATGATAAATGATTACACACAGCAGGGAGGCATGTGTTAAACCCCCAAAATAACAAGAAAAGAAATGCACTGAGTCATGTTCCGTCCAAAAAAGCAAATTCAGAATCTGTTAGGAGAGCAGACGCCTGGCTGACGCACTTATCGCCTCCTTTCTTAATTCGAAAAGCTTCAATTATTTCTCTTGTCCTTCGCTTGTTGTGCTTGTCGATTATTTCTGTGTCACAAAGTTTTGACTGGCAAGTGCACTCCTTGCAGTGCATCGCTAAGTGCGAGTACGGAGCCCCCTTTAGCGAACTGTCATGTTCGCGAAAGCGCACGTTCAGGCAACGACCTGTTTGGCAGATAGATGTGTTCCTTTCCAAATGTGAAAGGAATTCCATAAATCACATCTTTTTGCAGTCAACATACCTTCTGCCATGTTCTTTGTCACATCCATCTGTTTCTTGCCGTCAACCTTTGCACTGCCGGGCAAATCTTTGACAATTTCTTTTTGGCTAAAAATACAACCCGCACCCCATACCTTGACGCAACTTTTTTTTAACCGATGTGAAACGTTATGCAGATAAGGCAAAACCGCCATACGCTCTGTCCTGCCCTCAGCATGTTTGTCCCCGTCTCTTGTGCAGCTTAGTGGCTTCTTTACTTCTCGGCAATTCTTCTCACAAGCCAAGTGGACACACTCGTCTGGATAACCGGCTCCCCTTAAGCACTCAATCTGCGCGAAAACACTCCTATTTATTGAATGTAGGTACGATTTCGTCAGGGCGGCTTAGATGCAGGAAGTTGCGATCCCGCTCTTTAGAATCTATGGATGAGCAGAATCATAGCTTAGCAAAGGTTTTGCCGATCTGCGGGGATACATCCAACACCTGTGAAAGGGACTAAACTTTATTGCTAGGTCGAGAAAGTGAATACTTCATTCTTTTGGCCCTTCAAAGGCATACTGGAGGCCACACCCGTTTTTCTTAAAAGTTTTCAAAACATTCACTAGCATACACGTCTACGGATTGTCTTTTACCAAAACAAGGGAGTCATTCACGAATCTGAACAGCTTCAGACCCATGCCATCTAGCTCTTTCTACATAGCTGTGTCGGGTTTGCTCAAGAAAAAATTGGGCAGGATCGAGCGACACTAGAACCCCTACAAATTCGATCTTTCTCGAGATACACTTTGTCATTCTACCCCACTAGCGTGGAACTTAGATTGATTGCCAATATCTCCATAAAACCTTCTACAGATGCTCCAGTGGCATTACGAAAAGCCACTTGCTCATTTTTGTTTGTGATGCACTCTTTCACACATTATTTGTCCTTTCTAAGTGTTTGTGCATATTGCGGTTGTTTCATCATGAACCTTTACCAACATGCCGAACTGGCAGTCATCCTAAAAGTAAAATATAACGTGACCGAACATGTGTGCGGCATTCTCACTGACTCGATGAGCGGTTAGGCATTTCTGTGTGGAAAACATGGCACATCTGAAGTGCCCACACATCACTCTTCAGTTTTCAGGCATATTTTGTGTCATTCTGGTTTACCGTCCGACTACTACACCTGCAGTAGTTGACTCAAGCAAGAATTAGGCTTAGCGCTGTACTCCGTACGCAACGTTCGTTGTAAAGAACGTGGTTGTTCAATCACGAAGTATTTAATAACCGTTCAAATAAAGGTGTGATCATAGCTGACTGAAACGACGTCATATGTGCTTATTAGACTGTAAATCAGAAGCTAAAAAATGCCGAGATTGAGCGCTGTTAACGAACCTTTTTTTTTCCAGCGGCTAAGCGCTGCCGCTGACGTACGGTTTTCAGCGGTACGAGCCCGTGTGGAAGGAATGACACCTAAACTAGGTTGATGTTGATTATGAGACGGATAGCAATGTCGTAATTTGCTGCGAATAGTATGTTCTTTCGACGCAGTAATACAAACTAAATTGACGGCACGCGATCACATGGTTCAGGAGAAGTGCACGTGCTATGTGATTGTTTCAGCGTATGCGTACGTTCGACGCTTTATCAAAAATAAAATTTGATAGGTGTTTGACACCAGAATAGAATAATATTTCAAAATATTTCCTAAAAAACAATACTCTCGACATCCCGCGATCTCACACCAAATTGTATACAAAGTCCTGCCAGCGTCCCTAGTTTTTGCCTACGCCCAGAGTTCCCATTGCGAGGGCACACGCTGCACAGTGTACTCAATGCTTCCAGTGTGCTGTAAGACGCTGGGCTACACTGTTGCATTATTCTCAGTGCCTTTCAACGCACTAGACGGCGCATGAAACCCAGTACACTGTGTCCCAGTGCCTGTCACAGCGCTGTAATTCACTGCGTTGTACTACACCCATAAAGCAATGGGAGGCACTGGACCATTGTTTTTTCCTATAGAGTTTGCCGAAATAGAAAAGAGTCTAGGGTAACCCACGCCACCCAGTGCCGTCGACTGTAGCTGAAGACCTCACTTAGCTTAACGCTCCACTGCGTGGCGTCCTATATTTGGCCCTTACCGCTTAACATTTATTATTGCAGCTGCAAGAGACCCAGCTGAGGATATGACATTGCCAAGGTAATTTGCATAGCTGTGCGTACTTAAATAAAAAAGCACTGCCATTCCCAGAGCAGTAAGAAAAATAGACGTGAAATATATTTCACAGTACACGTGCAAGTTCGGCATGCGAACAACAGTGACTGCTATTTTTTTCTTGCAACCTTTTTATCGCTGCCGAACGACAAAATAGAAAATTGCGAAGCTTGAACGACGTCGCGCAAACCTTGATACAGCGAAGCTGAACGATTCTGAAGAGTAATCAGTTTGCTTCTAGAGAGAGAGAGAGATAGAGAATAAAGATAAAACAAAGGCAGGGAGGTTAACCAAGGCTGAGCCCGGTAGGCTACCCTGCACTGGGGAAGGGGGGTATAAAAGTTAGAGAGAGGAGGAGAGAAAAGTCACTGTTGACGTGGACGTAACGGCAGTTCTGCGCTTAACATCACTGACGGTGAGTCAGTCCCAGGGCGTAAATCAGATCAGCGCGTTCGTTGCTTTACGCAACTTGTATGCGCGGGTCCATGCATCCAAAATCTTTTCGATGGTGAAGCCATGGTGGTGCTGCTAGTGTTGTCAAGCAACAGATTTCTGAAGGCTTGCGAGAACTGGAGTGATGGTGTCGAGCAGTTGCTACACGCTTCGAGTTATCGGTGCCTGCATCTTGCTCAGCAGCACGCGAATAGCACTCACTAGGGTGCTGACCATGCCCATAACTTGTCTGTCTTCGTCCGTCAGTTTATGAGGTACCGATGAAGCGTCGCTCACTGTCGAAGTCTCTTGGCGCTCATCAGGTGCATGCAGCTTTGGGAGTTCGGGCCAAGCGTCTACTGCATTTTTGGCAGAAGCGTCACTGGCTCTAGACACGGCTGCATTTGTTCTGGGTGGTAGGAACGAAGCGTCAGCTCCATTGCTAGCCGAAGCGTCTTTGTCCATAGACCCGACAGAGCTTGGCCTGGGTGGAGGAGGTGGAGGTGGTCTTGGACGTGGTTCTATGTTGCTTCTAGGTTGTTTGTAGGCCTTAGCTAGGTGATCCAGGTTGTTTCTAGGTTGCTTCAAGATTGTTGCTATGCTTTAGCTGGGTGATGCTAGGTTGTTTCTACGTTGATTATCAGCGCACATAGGTTCGAATTAAACCACAAAGCCACAGACACGACATGGGCACGTCTTCATTGGTGCAGGCCTTCCATCGCTTCGGGATTTTCTCGCAGCCGCCGTTGCCTTTCCCGTTCCCTTTCGTTCTCTCGTTGTACCTACTCGGGGTGTTTGGCACACCGCCGTCACTTCGCAGCTATTTGTTGGGCTAACCGTTGCCTTTTTCTATTCCTTTTTAGTGGATCATTGGCGAGTCGTGGCCTTTACCCATTTTCTGTGGCACATACCCGTATGTGATGATGGTAGTTTTCTTATAGGTTGCACAAGTTTCTGGGTGTGACACCCGTTTGGTGGGCTAACTGTTGCCTTCTTCATTTTAAGTGCGGATCACTTTAGGAGGCCGGGCTGTCGTAAACTGTTGTGTGCTGTAGTATGCTGCCGTCGTCGCTTCTCGTAACGCGCTGTGCGTAGCATATTGAACGTGCGCTCGCACTAAGCAGTCTTATTCCTCTTATTCTTCGAGCGCATTGATGATGATCACTTATTATCATCAGCAAAGTAGTAACTACTGCCTGCGGCGTCACGCAGGCAAAATCACGTATAAAAATAGATAAAAGAGAGGAAGCAAGCGCGAAATAGAGAGAGAGGAAAGGGGAAAAAATGGGTAGAAAAATACAAAGAGCAAGAAAAGAAAGACATCACGAAGAGAGAGCAAGGAATGTATAGAAATAAAGAGAGAGCAAAAAAAAAAAGACCACAGAAAAAGTAACAGAAAAGAAGATAAAGAAAGAAAGAGAGGATGAAAGTAAACGAAAACCGAACAGAAACAAAGAAGGCTGCCCAGCTCAGCACTTCCTTCAGGCTTGGCGCCCCTAGTGCGAAGCTGCCTTTATTTTTTTTAGTGGACCACTGGTGAATAGTGGAATTTACCAAAATTTCGTGGTGCATACCCGTATATGATGATCATAGTTTTACATCCAAAGCTCTTATGAGATCAAAAAAAAAAACGGCCGCTTTTGGCGCCCGTTCTCCGCCGCCGCCACCTGTAGCCACTGTTGTGCGAATTTAAAAAACAAACTAAATAAAAAATGTCCCGGAGAGGCTTCGAACCCAGTCCCTCTGTGTGGCAGCCCAGTAGTCTACCACAGAGCCATGCCGATGCTCGGCAATTGTTTTGAAACAGAAGCTATCCCGGCTTCATGTCGGGGAAGGAATCGCGTTAGCATGTGTAAAAGAGCGTTTTAGAGGCGTATAATAATAATAAGCCGCAACAAAATGCGAATTGTCCTACTTCGCAATAATAATGATTTATGACTTAGCCGTACCTTGCGAAAAACAAAAAAAAAATACTTGAACCGCAGTTGGTCTTGCCCCAGCACGAAGCTGCACTCAGAATTCGCATTGAGCAGTATCGGAATCGTCTGGTGAACTTTTAGGGGTGAAGCACCTTAGGGTCGAGGCTTGTCCGTGGTTCGTTGTCCGTTGTGCCTCACGGTATGCAAGGTCCCCACTATACGCACACCTTCCGTGCACAGCACATGCAAGGTATGCGAGGGACCCACCATATGACCACTGTAACTTCTTGAAGTAGGGAAACACCCACTATGCGAACGAGAATATAAAAGGCCACAACACCGTATAAACACCTACATTTAAGCACCCATCAATCAAAGCTTATAACAAAAAAAGGTTTGACAATACACTAATATACATTATAATTGTGATGAAACAATGTCAAATACCTACAAGCACAAACCCTTTGTACTATTCGGAGACTTCAACTTAGACATTATGGACTTTAAGACCTGGGTTTGTCGTTGGCTGTTTATGTCACTTTGTCACTCAGTTTACATTTTATGGGGCAACGCTCGGGTAACGTACGGTTTCTCACCCACACGATACCCAGAGCGTCGCCCACTCGTCATGATTCACTTCATAAAGATGCGGTGATTTTTCGTTACATTATTGATGTGGGTACAACAAAAAATTGTCTGTAGTCTTACCAATGCAAGTCGATATTTATATTTTTCTATTTCCTCAGGAACTGACGCTCCCAACTGCAAGTCAGTGCTCGGTACTTAGGACAGGAAAGTTTAGCAAGGCGGTACCATGCGAAAAGGCAAACGTGCAAGTGGCCATCTTGCACCTAGATGTCTGCAGTCCGATGCACTATGTGAAATGTTTAATTATGCCTGAACACAGGAAACAATTACTTTGCTTTATTCCACAAATCACGCTACAAGACAGTAATCAGTGAGATTTTCTTTTGCAACCGTGGCAGCAATGTCGCTCACCCATGGGCATAATTTACAAACCAGTATCTTGATCAATACAGACAAAATAAATCTGAAAATTTTGCATGTGTTCTTCCTGATCCTTTTCTAGGTAGAAGCTGAGAATATCCTTCTTCAAATGACTTAATAGTTCATGCAATGGACAGTTAAAGAAATAAGCAGCATAGAAGTAACTTGGAAGTAACAGGACAAGACGAATGGAGATACTCGAAGAGACTTAATGAAAGGGGCAACAGCTTCGCTGTCTGAAGGCTTTCAAGGCTTGAAGGTGGCTAGATGCTAATTGCGATAGCGAGATCATTACTCTGAGGCTCTTACAAACAAAAGCCTATTTGAACCCGCTAACATTCAAAGAGGTTTGTACGGACTTCTGCACTCCGACAACATGCGATTAATAAAACGACATCACAGATCTTAGTCATACGCTCTGGTGTTGCCACACTTTACGCAGAGACAACACTGTAGAGTGGTGGGACGCAACTCTACGCAGTGTCACATTAGAGGAACAGCTATGGCCAGTCCAACAGGTCGGCAAAGTGGCTGAAATGCTAAACCTCTCGCTCACAACGTGGGAGTGACCAACTTTGTCTTGAAACCTAGTGTGACCTAATGTAGCAAAATATTGTTTTTCCATCCGTTCGTTTTATGGACACTCTTGGCAGGATTTTGCCGTCGCCATGGCCTTCATGCTTCGCATAAACTCCCAATTTTATAACAACGCCTTGCGCATCGTATGTTCCATGCGCGAGTAGAAGTACGCAAATGATAGGGCCTAACGCGGCTCTAGCAGTGATGAAACGAGTCCGCCAGCTCCGTCACAAAAGCGTACGTGCGATAACATCACACCACACGTGAGGTCTGCAGCTGTTGGCATTTCAAGCAGCGAGAAAACGCCTCAGCCGTCTTTCATCAGGCGAAGGAGTGTTGATGGAGGGGAAGTAATCGGGCGGCTGCCAGATTGGAGAAATTTGGGCTGTTGCGTCGCTCAAGCAGCAACTGCTAACTTTGTTAATAAAGGCGCGGCCGCAAGTGCTGGAGCAAGCGCTATCTCTAGACATGCGGAGACAGCTGTGCATGTGAAATTTGCTGTACTTTGAACGCTTCGCGTTTGGAGGTTTGACTACACGAAAAGCGCACTGGCACATGGAGCGACCGTATTCTCCTAAACCAGCGTGTTACCGAGTTGCGCAAGATCCGATCCAAGAGTTAGTTGTTAGGCCTACTTCGTGTATACCATTCCGATTTGTTGCTACAGCTTTCATTGCTTGGCCCTGAAGGCGGTAATGCGGGTTAGTTGGTTGTCATCACTGGCGTTCAGTTCGTTAGCGCTAAAAATAAAGGCGCAGCGCTCTTGCAGTGAAACTATGATTTCTCCCCCATCGCCTTTCATCGTTCACCAATATTACGCTGAAAACCAATGAAGCCGCCGCCGCTGACACCGGCACCAACGCCGACACCACAATGTTTGCGAAACAAGCGATTTACTGCTGTCACATTAAAACAAGATTATCCTCGGCTTCTGCTTTAATGTCAGATAGCCAGCAACTCATTTATCCTCAATTTTGTGGCGTTGTTCTTCTTTTCTCAACTTAATCGTCAACGCAGCTGCTGCCGTGCGCTACTTTCGCAGTAAAGATCACCATTATTCACCGATAAAGGGAAGTGCGCTAGCCGACATCGGTCCGTGAAGCTAATCATCGTCAAACACCATCATCAAACGCCAGGGGTGATCTTGTGCCATGCAGGGGCACCTGTTTCGCAGGCGTTTGGTGTGTAGTGACATCACTGTCCCTAGCTAAGGGGGGATCGAGCCGATGCCGGGCGTTTAGATCTGTAAAGGCCTCTGGCTGAGACAACACACCCATTCGGTCCCAGCTGCACGTAGACGGCATCCTTTGCTGACCCACCTACTGGAAATCAGCAGTCGCATCTTTGTGTCTGTCTCTTTTGATATGCAACGTGCTCTTTACATCACATCTGCATTATTACAACCTAATTTGGGGTAATGCAGCAATGCTGTCCGTAAATAATACACTTACCTTACAAGAAAGGCTCTACGTTCTGTTGCCAACCTTCCATTCGAAGCCTAAGCATCACAAATAATCGTTAAATATAAAATAACAAATTAAAGCTCCTTTATACATACGAATACCATGTTTATCTTCTTTGGATCTGATGCCGTAAAAAGTGGCGCTTATATACTCAGTTTAGCCAATCTACAACTAAGTCCCTCTACCCGCCTGTTCAACAATGTTCCGCAGCCACGGATCATTGTTATGTTCCGTGGGTGCGCACTAACAGTGGTTGTGAGGCATTGTGTAATCAGTTGCGAAATACGCTCAATAATTTCAACATTACTGATGAAAATGCGCGCGCACTTTCTAATACTTTCATTTTGACTATACTTTGTTAAATATGTCCGTAGTAATATATCCCTGATTCTATAAATTCTGAATTTTTCGAATGGTATTGGAACTTATTTTGCTTATGCCGTCTTGTTGCCACACTGAACCTGGGAACATGGGGCATTGCCAAGCGGTATCATGAATCAATGGGCTTTATTGAAGATCATTCCTGCATTTTCCATTGTGCGAGGCTGGGGCAAGAGGAAATTAACCCCTGTTCCATCCCAGCGTCCATCGGTGATGATGGCGGTTGCATGCGGCTTTTGTTCGCGTGACCCAGTCACTTACTGTCAAACTGTACGTGATAAAAAACCAAAAAAAAAGACTGAAACTCTCTCCCCACATCTTTGTCTTTCTCTCACTGCTACTCTCTCCTGTCCATTCCTCTCTTTAGTTCACACATAGTTTTCCTGGCAGCAAGGGTGGACCTTGCGTGGTTGTCCAACCTAGGCAAAACCATATTGTGTTGTAGTAACAGCGTACTACTGGCGTTGTTCTGACATGTTTCCATGTTCTGCAACGCCCTCTTGTTGGACAACGGGGTGGGCAGTTGGAGCTGTCGCCGAACGAACAACTTTTAGTGCACAAGTCTTAGGCGCCCGTTCCTGCGTTCAGCAGCGTCGTTCTTTGTAAAGCGATGAAAGGGGCTAGTTGGTTCATGTTGTCTTGGCGATGCGCTTACGGTAGGGAGACGCTACGAAGGACAGACTGCGAAGAACACAGGACACAGCTTCAACAGAACAAGCACAATCGTTGTTGGCTTCGGCGGCGTAACCGATAGAACGAACGAGGACGAAAGAAAGCGAATGCGTAGTCTGTCGATATCACGAGCCACTGGCCTCTAACTCCGCTTTTCTTCCTGCGTTATGCAAGCTGACCTGTTGGTCAGAGCTCATGCGAATGCAAGGCTGGCACGTGCAGTGCGACTGACTTCTCTTTGCGTTTTTTCATTCCTCAACATGTCCGCCTCCTCTCCACCTTGTCGTAACGCGGCTGTCGCCGTTTCGCTTGGTCCGCGACACCTGCAATGCGCAGAGTGGCGCGCGCAGCACTCCAGCGCTGAAAGTTTCTTTGGCAATATGTAACGAATGGTACATTGCTGCAACCGCGGATAGTCAAAATCTTAAAAACAGTTGGCATCGCACCAATACGAGGCTGCACTCAGAATTCGGATCAGGCTCTATCGCAAACGTCGGTGAATTTTGTTCCCATGGGATCACCGAACCACTTCTTAAGTGATCTCTCGCCGAAAAAGGGGGCGCACCGATGCAAACACTGTGTCCGTTTGAAAAAAAAAACATAAACAAGTCTCATTCCCCAGTACGATGTCGTTCATTGCGAGAACTGCGATAAGAAAGCTCCGGAACATCTCACCATTCATTGTTTACAGGTGTCTCACTGTGACCATCGGAAGTGGCTGTAAGGCCACCGAAATGGCCCTTGGGGGCCTTCTAGTGGAGGTGAAGGACGAGGCTCAGTACAAGAAATAGGAGACCTTATGGCATTTGGGGACAAGCCCATCACTGACTTCTCATCGAGCGATGAGCACCGTCAAGGGTATCATGTCACATGACGACCAAAATGAACTGTCGGATGAGGAACTCCTTTCTGCTTGGAAAGATCTTTATGCGCTGTACAAGTACAGCGCATAAAGATCAGACGCGAAAACAGAGTTACCAACACGGCATATAATTCTAACATTCCCTTCACTACCAGATGACATTAAAACGGGCTACATTAATCTATGTGTGGACCTCGCTATGTGTGTCTAGACCAAACGACCTAAACATTATACCAACAAGCTGAAGTTCGCACCCTTCTCAAGTACATAAACGTGTGCAAGGCTGTGATAGGAGGCATGTTTATAGCTCTAGCCGAAAGTCTGAGTCGCAAAACTTCCCTATCCAGGCAGGTCAGGCAACTCTTCTCGCCACTGAAAGTTCTGTTTGTACCTCTCCCGTGGGACGTCGTCGAGCCCCTTATTGTACTCGCTGCACATAGCTCTGAAACACATCTGAAGAAATACGCAAGAAACAAGGGAGCAACAAACTCGAGCACACCAGACAAACACCAATGGGACTGTTGGAAAAGTATTACCAGAAGTGCCACCAGGAAGTCTTCTCGGGCCGACCATTCGGCCCATGCCAGTTTGCTTACAAATAGCGAAACTGTCTATAGGGGCAGGCAATGTGGTCAGAAATGTCTGAGTTAAAGGAGGGCACACAATGAAAAGGAAAAATAAAAATAAATTATCATCATCGTGTTATGGGTGTGTTCATATAGGGACAGACCAAGACTATTTTTTGTTTCGCACGAAATTTTTATACGAGCTCGGAAATGCCTCGTTAGGAAGGATTGAACCTTCGTTTTGCAAATATTACCTCGGATCTCTGGGGAAAAAACTTGTTTTTCACTGCACGTGCAAAAGGCACTTCTGCCACTTTCAGACATCACGACTTAGGTGGCCTTTGAAAAAAAATTAACGCATTGTGGACATCAATGTTAATTTTGTGCAAGTCTGGCACCGATAGACACTATCGGCCTACGGAAACTAATTTATATCACTCACAGTACATTTGTAAGAATTGTGAAAGCGTAATTTTTGAGCGATTGCCTGTGGCTGATTCCGAATTCAGGTGTCCTTTTTTTGGAATTTTCGCTTAGGTTCTGAAGCTGAAAACGTTTCTGACAATGTTCCCCAAAGGTTTCTCCCTAAGTAAGCAAAACTGTATACGACTACATCGCATACATATTTTGTTATAAACTCTAAAAATGGCATAATTGGAAAATAGCAAGAATTGCAAAATTTTAGGGTTGTTTTGAAAAAAAATAATCATCATCGATTGTTATGAACACGAACGAATATCCAACCACTGCTGAATATTTTTTTGTAAAAATATGTTGCATTATTTGATTCACAGGGCGGAAATAAGCCTATTTTAATACTCATGTATGTTCTTAATAGCGATATGTGGCGTTCGCGCATGAGAAAATAATTTTTATAGATATATTTAGTTCGTAGCTGGCTTTTCTGGTTGTAATAATTACGAGTGACCCCCCCCTTTGTGTCTCATTTGCCCGTTTTGAGTCACAAGAAAGCCGAGCTTGAATTTACAGGGCTCATCTGTCTGTATCCATGCTACAGTAGGTTGAGGCAGCAGGCTTGCGTCCAGCAGGATCAGAGTGTAATAAAATACCACAAGCAAGACGCGGAAACAAAAGTACGTATAGCAGCTACGCACTCGAAGGAGCTGCGACGAAAAACACATGACCATTGTGGAATAGGAGACGCACCAGGGTGCGCCTACAACGGTCGGACCCAGCCAGGACAGAGCGTTCCCCTCACCCCTAGAAAGAAGCTATCTGGGGGGTGTACCGTACGGCAGTCTGAATAGTGAACTCGAACAAAAAACAGTCGTGTTTTTGTGTGCGTATGAGAATGACAGTTGCTTTTTTCTCGTCAGAGTGTTGCGTACCGTATAATGAATGTACACCAGTCGGCAAAATAAGTTGGGACGCTGGAGCGGCGACCGCAATCAGATAAAACTGCATCGCCGCGCCGTCTAACGTTGAGCGTTTGGTGTTGAGACATCGCAGTGCGCGTGCGCATCCTTTCACACTCACAGCCATGTCTTTTTACTCGCTTGCAAAAGGCTAGCTGATTACATGTAGCATTGTGCGTTAGGGGTCGCTTTCTTTGTTGAATCCGTCGCGCGCTCAGTTCGACGGGGGGCACGGTGGCAGTGAAGGCAAGGTCTATCGAAATAGGTCGCGAAACTTCAGGCGAAAAACGGTTCAGAAGCTATTGCCAGCGACATCAGCATGGGGAGTTATGGGAGCTGCCATTGAAGCGCGACTATGTTTGGAGGGAACAAACACTAATATGCAAAGGCGAAGCAATAGCTATGTTTTACAAATGACATTTATTTCCCCAACAATATTATGTAGGTGCAATGAGAAAAGAATTTGTGACAGTGTTTTATTATTTCGAAAAATCTTTTTCTTAGCGCCCTCTGCGCACGCCATGATTAGCTATAAACTCAGTGCAGCCCTTGCGCTGCATGGAAAGGCGCGCTCGTAAAATTCGTCTGTGATGACACACCCCCTCACATGTTTTAGTGTTTTGCACTTGCTTGCGTTCTCTGAATTATTGTGGTGAAAATTTAAGTTGTGCTGTGAGCGAAGTTGTGACGTGCGTTTCATCGGTGGTGAACGTCTTGAGCACAGTGTCCAACGGGCAGCGGGACGATGCGGATAATATTTAACGCCGAGTGCTTGCCTCGGTACCTGCGGAAACGATGTGCTGTGCAAGGATGCAGTAGCAACACACGTATGCATGGCGACCCATGTCTTCTTGATAAGAAACAAGGGCAACGGTTTCGAGGACTGTGCTCGCTGGACTTTCATGCATCAGTATTCCTGTGGCCTGGTTTCCTTCGTGAACACGCAGTGCCTACTATTATTCGTGTTATCGGTGAGCAGATCGCCAAGTTATCTATCGTGCTACAATTCACATACCTGCATTCGCATACGTAACGGTAATTTATCGGAGCATAAGAAAAAACAAAGTGCATGTAGTGTCCGCACACTTTTCGAGCTTATTCACTTGGTGCTCATTGTGTGCACTGTAATAAAATTGAGTTATTGTGACCCTTGAATAAAACTGAAGTGTCACAAATTTGGCGTGACTAGGTGTCATTTTTTCTTGTTAGAACTGAAGAACACAAGCAATGTGCACACTAAAGAACCTGCGTATGTGCGAAGCAAATAAGCAATGCTTCAAATATGAAAGGTACACGGCTGCTTGCTTTAATCCATCTAAGGAAGATGTCACGAAAGCCGAATAAAAGTTACAAGAATAAGTTTCCTAGTGAAACCGAGGCGAATTATACGGTAGTACACTTAAACATCACTATCTAGTCATGAGTCGATATTAGTTTAGGTGGTGTTGACTTGAAGCGCACTCGTAGAGGACTCGCTGGCGACCGTCTTAGCGCGAGTCCTTAGCGATCAGGGGCCTACGAAAACTAATTTGTGACCAAATTTCGCGCTAGTGCCAACAAAATGACGTCACTTGCTTACCAGCTATTACGTCACATCCGCTTTATTTTTGTTCAGCCGGAAGTGTTCCCTCCTCACACAGATGGCGCTAAGCCCCATGAGCAGCTGATGAGCCGCCATTTTCTGAACGTATGGGCTTCTATGGAAGCTTCGCTACCAGTTACATTTACCTTGGTGAAGGGTGCGCCGCTTGTTTCACCTTTATCAGACAGATAACACGTTGCAGCCGGACCTACTCATCTTTTGAGAGTAATCTGAAGCATCTTTTTCGGCTCAACGCCTATTTGATTTCAGTGCCCTCGTTCGTATTGCAGTACCATACGGAACGTTTCCACCAAAATGAACATGCACAGAAGGCAACTAATGCTGCATCTGGTAACGCTTTGTCACTGAAACAAAGTAAGTTAAGTTTAATCGGGTAAAGCGAGCAGCGTACGCTTCACGGCAACTGTGCCCCCGTCGAATGAAGCACGTGACGGATTGAAAAAATAAAGCGCCCCTAGCGCAAAACGCTACATGTAATCAGCCAGTACGCTGCAAGAAAGTAAAAAAAAAACATGGCTGTGAGCGTGAAAGGACGCGCACGCACACTGCAATGCCTCGACACCAGACGCTCAACGTCAGACGGCGCGGCGATGCAGTTTTATCTGATTGCGGTGGTCGCTCGCGCGTCCCGACTTATTTTGCCGACGGGTGCACGTTATACCTACGACACGTTTCTTACTAGACGAGAACCTCGGCGGTTGTAAAGCTTTCACTATGGATATTGAAGACCGTTATTACTTTTTATCGCATGAGGATTTGTTGAAATGTGTTAATGACTGTATTACCGAACAAGTGCACGAGACGGTTTTCACCGATAAGTGTGATGTTTCTACGAGGGCTTTTCTAGAAATTCTGCCCATGTATTTAAAGTCGACGCCGGTAGGTTAGAAGGAAGTCTTCTATGAGCAGAAACCAGGGATATGTATTATTTCTAAGGTTGCTCCGGTTCATAGTTTAATTTATGCCTTAGCAAGATTGACAAACAATTCGAAGGCGTCTTAGGTAATTCTATTGTTAAGGTTTTTTGTTATTTAGACAATTACTTAATTTTTTGTAGTGCTGACGACTTTGAAGCCGTGGTAACCACATTGAACAAAAAATTTTAGTTGAAGGGAGGAAGGCTTAGCTTTAATAAAGAATTGCCAAGAATAATGCAATACAATTTCTAGACATTTCCTTAACGCTTGAGAAGGACCATGCACATATGCTGCCAGTATTATTCAAGATCTTCAAACCCGCTGTTAAATTTTTTCCTCGAAGCACTCGAAGGTTATAAAAAACGGCATAGCCATGTCTTGCCTTAAGTCTGCCCAGACCAAGTCGTGTGAGCAAAAAATGATCGATAGCTTCAACGCACAGGTTACGGGTCATTTAGATGTAGGTGCTTCCCGTGTTGCAGTGGCCACTTTCGCTGAGCGTTTAAAGAAGTCCGTTATGTTAAGTCCGAGCATGGTTGCAGAAAGCGATATGAGGAAATGTGTTGTAGGTGTACCGTATATTCACTGCATATCTGACAGGCTAAAAAAAAACAGGAAGTAGATACGGCGTTAATGTTGTTTTTACGGCTGCCAGTAAGCACGGTAAAACTTTTGCTGCTGTACAGAGAAAGAATAAGCGAGTAAAAAACCAGAAGCGGACCGATATTAGTTTCGTAAAACACACCAACGAGTTCACTGATTGCCGTAAAGGTAAGGCAAACGGGCTATTGCATTAACCACAGATTAGTGGAGCATAAGAGTTCGATAACCGGAGGCTCAACTTATTATTTATCTTTACATTGTCAAGAGCACGCCAAAGTTTGGTGAATGCCTAGTTTTGTACCGGCATAGGAATGAATAAACGCGTTTGATGATTGAGTCATGGCATATCGATAATAATGGTAGCACATGCGTGAGCTGACCGTCGATAAACTTGCACAAAGATGAAATCACATGCCTTAACAGTTATCTTTCACGCAGGCCGTCATGCGTGCCAGATTGACAGGTTCGCGTATTATTGCATCGGCGTGCGCATATAAGTTCTCGTGCCTTCTTTCTTTTCCGCCACTGTGCGCCTCTTCAGCTGTTAGTCGGCATTTCTGGTGTCGTGACTTGTTTCTTGTGACCGTGTTTGTACGCCCTGTCCTCTTTTGAATGAATACTTACCGACTAACTCAGCTCTCTGCTATTACAAACTCGCTGTCATATATTGCTTCATTTTTTATTGATTGACTTAAACTACGTGAGACGATGTTACCATTACCAGCTACATCGCAACGTAACTGAGTAATTACTGACAAATAAAATCCAAACTCGCAAGGTGTTTATTATGAATGGGCTAGGGTTCCCATCGACTTTGTTTTACAAACAATCAAAATCTCCTATTCAAACAATGCGCTTCCATGGGCTATCCTGGGCAGTAGCAAGCCGGTACATCTTCGAGAACTCAGCTTCTTGAAGGACACTAAGAAGAGTTGTTGGCTTGTTTGTAATCATACCATCTATGTTCAACCTGAAAAAAAAAGAAGTAAAGTTGAAGCCTACTTTAACCTTCATGATTAGGCAACCTAGCGTCGCTGAATTGATAACTCTTCTTACCGATTGCTGTTTTATTTAGAGTTTCAGTTTCGGTAAATACAGCGCGTTCTGTATTTCTGATAGCGAAACCGTGAATGGAATGGTTGCTATGATGTGCGACGATCACTGACCACCATATTTCATCTTTTCGTGGGTTGTGTCGACAACAACGCATAGCATTTCCTAAGGCCTACAGTGGTTTCAAGCAACGCTTGGAACTCATGACATGCTGTGCCTTGCGTCTTGTAGATGTTTTGTAAGAAATGCAGTTAAGGCTCCTGAAAAGGACATTTCACATAGATTTGTTTGCCGCCTAACAAGCTACAATCTTCGCAACACCCCTATAGGCTCCCAAAGCATCGCTCAGTGGCGCTGCGACTCTTGACAGGCAGCGCCATCTCTGGCAGAAAAATAGAAACTGGGAATACACGTTGCGCGTTTTCCCTTCTCTCCGTCGCGCTGCCGCTCGCTTCTGTGCACGTGCAGCGCTCTCGCGCTACGCTTGCCGCGCATCGCAAGAAACATAGAAACTGGGGGGTAAACGTCGCGCATTTTCCCTTCTCTCCGCCGCGCTTCCTCTCGCTTCCGCGCACGTGCAGCGCTTCGCAATGTTACGCTTGAAAAGGATCTCCCCACTGTACAGGCACTTCGAAAAGCGAATGTAATCAAAGGAGAAAAGTTCGTTAATCACGTTAATTGATGTTCCACGTTGTCGACTATGAAAAACGTGTGATTGTTCTTTAGATGTGCATGTTGGCAGTGGCAAACGCGTACTGTAGTGAACGAACTTTCGCGAAGTGAAAAAAAGAGAGAAAGAAACAAAGATTACACAGCTATGGCACTAAAAAACCTGAGAAGGTTCGAGTCATGTCCTCCGTACCGCTGGAATATCACCCGCCGACTTAGCCACGAGGCAGTTCGCCTAGCTTAGCTTAATTTTTTTTTCGCTTCTCGCTTCGTGCTTTCACTCCCTTTTTTATGAAAATATCGACTTTACAGGTGTGTAAGACTTCCTGCGCGGACGCGGCTCAGTGTGAGAAGTGTCGAATTTCAGGCGCGATGTGGTATCGTGTGCGCGACGAGCTCGCGCAAAGCGCACCCGTAAACGCACACTGGAAGCAATGCACGGGTGCGCGTGAAAGAAAACCGCACAATCTCCGAAGGTGGCAATTACAACTCATGAATTTAGTGCCAGTTAGATTCAGCGGCTTAAATATATACCACCCTAATAAAGCGACAAAAACAGAACAAACCAGCAAAACGATGCCAAAGTTTGCTGAAAATGCACAGGCGTTCGTTCCGGCGCGATGATGCAGCCTTCCCGACGCGTGAATTGCAGGCGGCGAACCTTTGACAATTGCGGCGTTCATTTGAAAGCAACCAACACCGCAACGCTAACCGCGGTATGACGTATGTGAGCGTGACCATCCAACAACGACAGGTAGGTCTCACGAACACAAGGAATCAAAACACAAAGTTGCTTCAAGGTACAACCGTAATTGGATGTAAAAATGCGAGACGGCGAGCAATCACAACTGCAGTCGTTGCATGCACGCGCCGCGTTACGGGATTCAGGTAGTCGAAACAAACGATTTCAAGCGAAGAATTGAGTCAGCCAAAACGGAAGGCGAGACAGAGCTAGAACATTATTCCTTTAACTGCGGTGATCCACGCTTGTGTACGTTCTCTCGTACGACTTGTCCGGGAAGCGTACAGTTTTACAGGTGGATCGCGTGCCTTTGGTACTGTCTGCACTGCTGTGGCAAACAGCAATACTTCGGACCTCGCTTTCGCTTTCGTGGGGTCACTTCTACCATCGCGAAAATGCAGCTTCGCAAAGCAAGCCTCTCGGTTTAGCGTGCCAAGCTCACGGCACTACGTCTAAGCTCCCCGCTCCGACCGAAGACCGCGTGCGAACGCGTGCCGCCGCTGTCGGCCTTCGGGGAAACAGGCTGAATCGGCCGCGCCCTCTGCCGCGTTTTATTCCCAATTTCACCAGCGCTTGCCTCCAGAGCCGCAGCGCGGCGCTGTCGTCGCTCCGCAAACTTGAGCTTTGGTTCCCTATATCATGAAACTCCAATATAAATTTGCCGCAACATACCTGTGCGAGGCATTAAAATGTTCAAGTGTGTGCACATTGATGTCACTTATTTTCCGTGTTAAGTCGAAAAGTAATGGAACATATATATAGCCCGGATATCAGATCGATAAATAAACAGTATAGAAACTTTATTGATATTCCGGCGTACGTTTTTTTTTCTCAAGTTGGTGTCACTTATGTAGGCTAGCGTATTGCGACGCCATAGAAGAAAAAAGACATTCAGGGCGTTCGCCTTGAATTAAACACGTTCTCAAAAACGTGGCGTGCAGAATCACGGTTGCAATGTAACACGCGTTCTTCCTTATATTATTAACCGAATAGCGTGTTTTACGGAAAAAAGAAGTCGAAGAGGCGGTAGTTTACTTTTAGCACATGATGGAGCCTTTTCAGGCTCCAGCCGACATGCAAAAAAAATTGTTGGTTTCACCTTTGTTATTCAAAACCCAATTACGAAGTGCGTACAGCACTTAATTGCTGAGCTACAATAGTTTGTAGGGTGGATGTGGCTTAATAATTGAATCTAGCGTTTTCCCAAGACATGCAGATGATGACGGCAGCTGTTCCGGGGAAAACGTAGAATGAAAAAAAATAGAGCTGCCAGAGAATAGACAACAAAACTATCCCTACGTAACTGGTGGAGTATCGCTCTGTAGGCGTCTAAATTGAAAGCATGAGTGACGAGGTGTATACTATTGATGTGATACGCTTGTGGTGTGCGCATTCGTGGCTAATCACTCCCAAACGGTAAAGATAATATCAGTAATTTGTAGAGCCCCATCCATGCCTCCCCTGTGTACCTCGATTTCAATTACACTGCTCAAAGCAGTGTTGGCAAGCAGCTGTTATAACACTGTAATAAATATTGACTAAACAAGCCATACTCAACTACTGACTAAACAAGCCATACGCAGACGAACGCTGCTTAGCATGTACACAACATGGCACTGTAGCGTGCACTTGTTGTGATACAACTTACATCTCTGCTGAAACGTGAGTATCGACGCTATGTTTGACCATCAGCTATCCTTTGCATGCCACTGTAGTGGACATGCGTGGAGAGCCCACAATATGAACACAACTGCAAAATGTAAGCAAAGACATCGATTCCACCTCGTGACAATTCGCGCAAAGCGAGAAACTCGGCATGGGCTGCTACACGCTGTCTGCTTCGTATGAAATCAGCATCTGCCGAACTTTTTTACACTCGTGATATACCAGCTAGTTCCTTCCAAAATAATTTTACAAATGAATCTTTTGTAGGGAAGAGGAATGCCAACTACATCGTCGCACCAGTTAGTTATGCCATCAACAGACCAACGTTTTCGTGGTCGTGAAACCATCCACGTGCAGCGCCTGAAGCCCTATTACGATCCGCTCGTACTATGTTCTCCGTGAGGCGCCAGGATGGCTCCTTTTCCGACGGGGGACGAATTGTAGTGAAGAGGAATGCCCAGCGCTGCAGCCGCATCGACAGCTTTGCGCGAGGCACGGGCCGGAGCTGCCTGCCTGTTTTGCTGCTGCAACGCTGCCCGCACCCGTCCAGTTCTTGCAGCTACCGTTCCGACGCCACTGCCGCTTTTAGCCCAGTGTTCACATTATACTTTAAACATCTGAACACTACAGCGCATACCTCAGGAATCGACGTATGGTGAACGGCGTGTCGACAGTCCAGACGTACACCTTGTCAACGTAGTCATGCGTAGTGTTCGCAGCGGTTCGTCGTGACGTCGCCCCTTTTGTGCGCACGTCCCAGTAAAGACCGATCAAGCAGTTAATGGCCCCATCACCCTGCCAGCGATGTTGCGTAATACCAAGCTCTTCGTATGTATCGGCGATGACGTAAAGCAAGTCAAATCCACTGACGGCGAAACCTGCGAGTCAAATTACATTGAGAACCATGTTGTACAAGCGGTAACGCCCTTGCTTAGGCAGCGCGAAAGAAATATAAAACATAGACATAGAGTGAGAGGTAGCACATAGAATGGGTGCCTGTGTACTACCATATTTACTCGATTGTGGCGCGACCAGAATTGTGACACGAGGGGCCACTTTTCGTTGCATTAAGGAAGAAACAATAGAATTTTGGTGTTCGATTCTAACTCCAGGGTCGACTTTCGGGAGCAAATGTTCGGAAAAAAATTCCACATCTCCCGCTAAAGGGAACCATGTGTGGATGCGAAGCAGCGGGGAGATAATTAGCTTGAGCGGGAGGAAAGTCACCGCTCTCATTTCACGGCAGTGGTCCGGGCGCTCATCGCGGCGCTGCGCAGGAGAGAGAATGAGGTGCGCGCGCTCCGTCATTTTCATACCGCGGAACTACCGTGGCGCCCTCAGCGGAGTATGCAGCTGTCACACCACCTGTCGTTCCGTAGAGGATTCCTAGAGGAAAGGACGGGGGGGACCGTAGGAGAGGGGACGTGCATGCGCTGTAGGGGTGTGGGACGCGTGAGCCGCTCCGTAGAGTATTCCTAGAGGAGAGAGGGGGAGAGGACGCGGGGGGCCGCTCCGTAGAGTAGATGATTCCTAGAGGAGAGAAAGGGGGTGAGCGTAGGAGAGAGATGGGGACGGCACGTGCATGCGCTGTGGTGGTGGGGGGACGCGGGACGGACTAAGCCCTCCAAACACATGCATGCAAGATTAAGGAATGGGGTCAACCTGGGCGACAGACACCACCTGCCTAGCCATTGCTAAGCAGCCTCTCTGTGTTCTTGGCCATGGACTCTGATGATTGTGTTAGGGTTGACGGCCTTCAGTGTTCTGGTTCGCATAATGGGCGCTTCCCTACTTCATGAAAGTGGCCGGACGCGGGACGGGGGACGGGGGACGCGGGACGCGGGAGGGACAGAGCCCCGAGCATAAGATGCTTCGCATCTATAAAGCTCGCGTTACGTTTGACTAAATACGGTACCTCTCTCGAATTGTGTCGTCGCGATACCATGCTAAATATGTTCATGAACGGTGCCTGAGACCAATAGACAAATATAACTTAGTGAATCGAAGCAGTTACAAGACGACGCGGGGTGGACACGTATGTTTATAGCTTGAAATCAATAAATTACATCGATAAAGTGATGCCTATTCGTAGTTTTTCCGGTGATAATAACGTTCCATAACACAGAGAATAAGAGGCCTTCTAAAGAAAAGAAACTCTGTGGCAGCTCAGCTAGAACATCCTGCAAAGAGGGAAAGATAGCCAGTCAATGAACGCGCTACGTATGACGACACAAAATTGCTTCAGCAGGTTGAAGCTAACGTTTTAAAGAATACATTGCCACCATGCTCACCACAGAAACGATAACATGCAGCACTTGATGAGCTTTTCGTCCGTCTGTGATAGTCTATCAGTTATCACAAACCATGCTTCACGATTACCTTGCAATGTTTTGCGCGGTGCAACTCATCGTTGATCAACTTGAATGTTAAAAAAGTGTAAATTCACGATTGTATCTAGAACTAATCACTCTTTTGTATCAGTGTGCTCCTTTAATAACACTTCCTTACATCTGAACAAAATCAAGCGACTTTATTATTTACGATAATAACGATATTTACAATGTTAACGATAATAATACTGACGATATTATTAACATAGAAGACATTGATCTTTATTATAAAAGGAGTAGGGAGAACGTGGCCGCAAGAGAAAAAGATTAGGAAAATAGAAACGCAGGCTACTTACTACCGTCACTAAAGCTGAGAGTGCAATTATTCCATTAGGTCAGTTCTGGCATGCAGTGCCGAAGCATGGACAATAAGAAACAAACTCGAGAAGTTAAAGGGGTAGCGACACGACAATGTCAGTTGTCGTTTTCTCGCACAAAATGACAAGACAATCCCACAAGCGCCTAGAAAATGTACCGGTTAAGCCTGATTAAAGCCTACAAAATTAATCACAATGTATTTTGAAAGCCTGTTTCGGTTCCCTACCGCACCCTGCCTTCACGACACGGTAAAGGCTCCTCGTCGCGTACTCGCGTAAAATATCGTGACGTTTTCACGGCCGCTCCACTCGGTCGCTTCATTGGTGATGCGATGCACAAGCGGTCTCTTTAAACGCTTTGGAATTTGGTATCATCGCAAGTAGCCATACTGAGTAAGACTTGTTGTTGCGAGAGCTGGTTAACATCAAAGGGGTACAAATAGCGCAAAGTTGGAAAAGAAAGATTTGAGAAAAGAAAGGTGGCGTGCTAAAAGCACGAGAGCATGAATTGTCCATAAAGATTTCCGGAAATGTCCACTTGCCTACGCGTTGTCTAGCCTGCAGATGGGAGCCTCAACTTCGTGAGATTAAGACAATACACAGGAGCACCGACACATTAGCGCGAAAGTTTTTGGAGGCGTTTCACATAATGAAGAGAGGCACGTGTTGCATGAGTGATAGGTCACTTTTCCGAAGCGAAATGCAGCTCTTTGAAGTTCGAGTGCGACCACTGTTTGCCGATATTGATGCACGCATGCGCAGATAGTTGTAATCTGTTGGCTTGTTCTTTCAAATAAACAGTTGTAGATTAGCGCCTTACCTTTCTGCTCCCACCTACTTCTTTTCTGGAATCTTTCTTTTCAAAGTTTGCGCTATTATGTACCCCTTTGATCTTAGCCACACTGATGCGGAAAGTCACCAGAATTCATACTTAATTCTTGGATACGGGGTGTCACTGGAGCCGACGTTTTGACAACCGCACTTTTCTTCAAAACTGCGGCTGCTTTCGAAGAAGACCAGTCCGTTGGTCGAAAAGTCCCCGCCATAGACACCCCGTGTTCGCGAATTCATCTCTTCAAGCTTCTATCTTCCTCTGAACTTGTATTTTTTTTTTCAGAATTGATACTGTATATAGCTTGACGTCCCTTTAGTGACCGTGTCAGTAAGTGCACAATGAGAAAATCAATTTTAATGTCAAAATAAAATATGTTATCAGCGTTCACTGCTTTTCAACACTTCCTCAGAGCTGTCTCTGTTAGTTATGTTGTGGGTTTAGTGGCGCAAAAGTAACTAAGGCATTCAGAAGATTTGTATGGCAGAGTAAACTCAGCTTAAAGAATCAGTCTCAGTACCCTTTTAAAGAGCATACGGCGTGCGGTGGAGCGAAAAATGGTCAGCGCGACTGCAATTGATAGGAACACAGGTCAGGGTGGATCAGAGAATAAACAAATCGATGAATCACTACGCAATGAGAAAATTGGACACTTTGTACATTCCGAAAGTGTGTTCGGCGAAAGCGTGTGGCCATTCCACTGACTATGCCATGTCTTTTTTAAATGCGAATGCATTTCTTAGTCGGGCTATGTCAGGCGCATCCGGCGGCGTCCGCGCGCCGGCAGGTGTTATCTCTCCGCTCTCACTCCCTCTCCCATAGCAACAGCTGCGGGCGCGCGCGCTTATCCTCGCCCCTAGCAACCGGAGCATGTCGTGCGAGAGAGTGTAGGCAGAGGGTAGGTGCAGTGCTTCGCCGCTTCTTCTCTCGCCGTTGCTCTCTCTCCTCCCTGCGCCCCACTCTCCCGTCCGCTCGCGCCTCACTCGACCGTTTGCTGGCTGGGCGCCTCTAAAGGCGATGGCAGAAGTCGGTGAAGGCGAAATCTCTCGGCGCAAGAAAAGAATTCGCATTTCCTCACGATTCCCTTCGGGGAGGTGGGGGGCAATTTTTTCTTTTTACACTCTCACTTGGATAACACACAAATAGAATGTGTGCGTGTTTTCTTTTTTTTAATTTTTTACCGCGAATCGCAGCGAGACGCGAGACTAATCTTCCTCCGTTCGCATGCGTTAGTATTTTCTCGCGCTTTGCGCATCGCGCAAACGCCGTCCGCATTCCAGCGCTTAAATTGGCGGACCCTTTGTAAATTCGAAAGCGTATTCCGTGGAACGCATGTGTCCATTGAGACGGTGTCGGTCAGAATGATTGCAAGGGCTGGGCACAGCGACGCTACGCAAGCAAAGCGCGAGCGCTGTATAGTCCGACGCGACCGCCGTCCGTTTGCGCACCCCGGCGGCCACCTGATTCCGTGCCAGAGCTCTGATGGACAGACGGACGGACAGACAGACGGACGGACGGACGGACGCTGCAAAGACACCGGACGGACGGACGGACGGACGGACGGACGGAGGGACAGATGGACGGACGGAGGGACAGATGGACGGACAGAGGGACAGATGGACGGACAGACGAACGGACGGACAAACGGACGGACGGACAGACAGACGGACGCCGGATGGACACCGGACGGACACCAGACGGACGTGAGCATGAGACATTAAAGGCTTTCGCCTTAAAATTACACCATCTCCCGCTAAAGGGAACCATGTGTAGGATGCGAAGCAGCGGGCGCTAACGCTTACACTGGTGGCGGCGTTGATGCTGGCGTTAATCGTGGCGTTGCGCAGGAGAGAAATCTAGGGAGGCGCAATCACGCAGTAATGGATCAGGTGTTTCCTACTGGAACATGCCAATCGCTGCTAATGGGCAATGAGAGACAGAAGACTCGGACTGGACACAGAGACCCGCAGTCCGCTTTTAGTTAACGCGCACGCCTGCGAATTTTTATTGTTCAACAACGCACAGGAGAAATCTCCCACCGGCACCACCTTGCAGGTCAAGATCCAGTGCCATCCATATATACGGGGTGGCCAGTGAACGGTTGTGCAGCGTGAGCAGTCGGTTTTTTCAATCAAGAAACTCGCTAGCAGACGCTGCCTGCGTCGGCGTTGCGAGGCGAGTGACGAGGAGCGTAGGAGAGGAGAGATGGGGGAGGGGACGCGCATGCGCGGTAGGGGTGTGGTTGCCGCGGGGAGGGATGCCTAGAGGAGAGAGATAGGGGAGGGGGCGTGCATGCGTAGTGAGGGTGTTGACGCCGCGGGGAGGGATTCCTAGAGGAGAGAGGGGGGGGGGGGAGCGTAGGAGAGGAGGAGGGGACGCGCATGCGCTCAATGGGTGTGTAAACGCCGCGGGCGGGAGGGATACCTAGAGGAGATAGAGGGGGGAGCGTTAGGAGAGGAGGTGCGTGGGGAGGGTTTGCACATGCGCAGTAAGGGTGGCAGGACCCACACCACCACCACCGGACGGACGAACGGACGGACGCCGGACGGACACCGGACAGACGGACACCGGACGGACGTGAGCATGAGACTTTAAAGGCCTTCGCCTTAAAAGAAAGGGTATTTGAGCTCCGCTAGTGGAAAACATGGGGAGAGAGGCGAAGCATATAGTGTGCGCCGTTGTTTCCCACATTAAAATCTTTACTCTTTAATGCTTTACTCACTGCCGGTCCACTAACGCACCATCAGCTTTGCAGATATGTTTCACTAAGTGGTGTTTCAAATAGATCACTTTACCGTAGAGATGCACGTTTTTGTCACTGGTTTTAGGTAAGAAACTTGAGCGCCTTGGTAAATTTCGTCGCGGATTTGAAACACCGCTGCTAAGCCAAGCAGAATGTTTTACATAGTTACGACGAACTCATATTATGCATAGTATAGACCGGTGGCAAGTAGTGAGATTACGGAAATTTCGTGGCGCATAGCCATCTATGGTGGACCGCGACGACATAACACGCTTCTAAGCTGAGACCATGACGATGACATGACACGCCGACAAGCCGAGACGCTAAGGTGCTTTACACCTAAAATTGGTTTAGAGAAACGCTAGCTCACTTTAACCGGAAAAAAAATAAACTCGCGCAGGTCGCGCGATTATCAGGACAGATAACCAGTGGTATGTTAGAGCGTCTTAAACTATAAGATAAAAAAAGAGCACGTGTGACTACTTTCGGGTTATAGTCTTGACTCGCTACAAATATGACTCTCATTAAAAAGTCAGGCTAACTGTCTTGTATGGTCACACGACACTCAAAAGCGAGTACAATGACCCCCGAAGAGATTGACGTGTCTCTTCAAAGAGTCATAAAGAGTCATATAAGTGACAAGCCAGAACTCCCAAAAATAGTTAATGGACTCTTTTTTTTCCTTAGAGCGTAATGGACACTGAGATGGGAAGCGCGTCTAAGGATGGTGAATGGTTTCGGTGGAGTGACAAAAATGACAAATTTACCCGGCATGAAATGGAATCAACTCGCGTATGACAGCGTGGCCTGATCATTGCGAGAGGCCTCCGTCTTTCGGTGGACATAAAATAGGGTGATGGTTGTGGCTGAAAGCAAAATGATGTAGTTGTGGGGCACACAAAAAGAAACAATCACAATCTAACAGTGTGGGCAGCTCTTCAGTGCTTTATTTAGGCTTGAGTCACTTCGAAAGTCGCTAAGATGGATTCCCCAGCCTAGCCATGTTTCCTGAATCCGCACTGTGCTAGCCTTACCTACGTGGTCCAAAAAGAACGATGAATTTCCGGCCTGTTTGAAGGTGTCCAGTGCTCCCGAGAGGACATCTTTATCTCGTGTTGAGAACGCGGACACGATGACGTTCAGCATGTTCTCGGAGGGAATTGTGCCTTGTAAAATAAGATGCACACACACACACACGTGTCACAACTATAGCCCAAAATATTTGAAAAAAAATAAAAGGAACAGCGTTTACGCGAGGCAAGCATACTACATACAGTTCTTAGTACACTGCAGTAGTCCCCTACTAATTTTTGGGAACTGATGTTTAAATATTTGTCACAATTAATTTCGGTAGTGCAGTGCGCACCTAATAATCAAAATTATTGTGAGCTATATGTGGGAATGTTTGATTGACATCTCACTTCGCCATTTTGGGCTCAGAAAGCAAGCGCCCGAAACAGTAGCATGGCCAATTTTTTTTTCGTGGAGGAGGGGGTGTTCAACCATACTTTCCGTATGTTTTTATTTGCGTTTATGTGTGCGAGTGTATATATACACCAATAAAATAAGAAATATTGAGCTTCCGCTAGCCACGTGCCTGGCCTCAAATATCAAACTAGCAAGGGATTAAACTGCACCCCACCTAGGGAAGCAGCGACCTCAAACAGGCTCCATGTGAGGTAGCCAGTATGAAAAAAAATGCATAAAGAAAAAAATTCTCCCAGGATGTGCCACTCCATGCAGGATGGGCCACTCCAAAATTCAAATTTCGGGCCTTTATTTACCAGCCAGGAAAAATTTTGACGAATTTGTGCGCCTGTGAATATCGCGCAGCTTGATGTCATTTATGCGTGCCCACTTATGCCTCCTTTGATTTTTTCATAGTTAGGTAAGTTCTCGTTTAGCAAATTGAAAAATAACCATTAAATCTCAATTAGGAAAAATTTAGTTGTAGCTACTCCAGTACCTCCACAGCAATGTGCACTACGTATCGTTTGTTTAACGCAGGCTTCTCTTTTTCAAAACGTTTGTTCGGGATCGATGGGAAGTTCTATGTATATGTATTTTTTTGTTCGACAGCACAGATTTTTTAATAAACATAGTGTAATCATCAGGCACCTATCATCCTCGCCATCGAACTAAACTTTCATTTGGAATTATTTTACCACACCTAAAGTTACATTAAATAATTAAGTTTTCGCACTATTGAAGCGAGGGATAGCTTGCACAGAAAAGTTGTAGGAGGTCGCAATTTAAGGCATAGCCATTTTTTTTTAAATCGCAGAGACCACAGGTAAACTGATCTATTTCTGACCAAGACGATATAACTAAGTGTTACGGGCACGCAGGAATCGCAGCCGATGTGCTGTCTGAGGGTGGAACTTTCCGCGACCAACTTTGAAAAAAGTCGGGTCGCAGCAACTGGGTAAGAGAAATACGCAAAGCATATGAAATACCCAACTGCAACCGCATATTTCCACACGTGTTCATTGGTTTATTTTGATGGATTCGAGTTTCCGCCCCGAAAACTGTTAGCAACACTGGGCGCAGCTTTTCGAAGCTTCGAGATTCTTCTGTTAAGGTTACGCGCACGACGCGAATAGTGAAGTTTATTCAAGACTTTACGGGACCACCAACAGTAACGCTGAAAGGTTCGATGACTGCTTTATAAAATACACAGCGTTCCGCCCATGGCAAGATCAATCGATGGCCGACGCTGCTCTCGCTGCTCTCGCTGCTATCAGTGGGAAGGTTGAATTTCTTGTAGTTTGACCGTTTCACTTTCCGGGTACAACTTCTTCCATACAAAGAGCTCGATATTTCCCAGTCTTGCTGCAGCTTTCTGTACCGCCAAAGCCATGTGGCATCTGGTGGAAGGTGCTACTTCGTTCATATTCCGTACGCCTACGCCATGCCCTGAAGAAGAAGACGTTAAAGACATCCCAGATTGTTAAACTATTGGCAGGCAGCTAGGACTGCAGCTGGAGTACGGGCTCCTTGCCAAGAACACCAGGTAGCACAAGACCTCGACCTCGAGCGCAGTGACGCCCTGTGCCGCCTACATCGATTCTGCTCCGGTAACCTGGGGAGCTGGCAACATTCCACGCTTCATCACTCGAACACCCGCAAACCTGGCTTGAAACATGGGACCATGTCGCCTGCCTTTAACAACTGGAACTTCGAAGACAAGCTGCGTAAAGCCTAATTCGACCTGGAAGACACGGCAGTGACCTGGTTCGAGAATCGAAAAACCTGACGTCAAACTTGGCATCTCTTGGGCAGCGTATTTGTGGATACTGCCGCGCATTCCTCGTATAAGGGCCGCTTCTATGTTGTGTTGCTTCCTAGTATAAGGGCGCATTCCTAGTATAACAGCCGCTTCCAAGCTAGCAAACGCAAGCGCCACAATCATCACGGAAGGCATGAACCGATTTTTCGCCAGGCCAACGCTGCTGTGCACGAAGACAAAAAACTTCGTCTGCTTATGCGGGGTATTAAACATGAACTGTTCGCAGGACTTGTCCACAACGCACCCACGACGGTCATGAAATTCCTCACTGAGGCTACAACTATTTTGAAGACGCTTGGCATAAGGACGAAACAATACAACCGCTCCTGCTGTATGTAACCTATTGCGAAGTGAACTCGCTGGCCACCTACGACTTGCGCGAAACCATCAGCGCGATTGTGCGAAAGGAGCGTCGCAAGCTGTTGCCTTCCCCACAGCCAAAAGTGGATTCGATCACCGACATTGACCACGAAGAAGTCCGGTAATCGCTTGGAATTCCCGAAGCACCTCAGCCTCAGCCGGAAGCGAGGAGCTACGCCAGTGCCACACACTGCGTTGCCAACACGCCGTGCCCGCCTCAGTACCCCGTTTCCGCCGCAACCCCTTCGACAGCCCGCGATGCCACCTCACCCACCATTCCGCCAGCACTGCCCACAGAAAATTACCTCTGAAAGTGACTGCTCCGTGATCCGAAACGACTTATGTGCGCGTGGTGGAAGTGATGGGAAATGAAACTGAATCTTAAGAAAACGGTGTGCATGAGGTTCTCCAGAAAAAAAAAATCCATGTGAATTTGCGTACGCAATAAATTGCTCTCCGGTAAATATGGCGCACGAATACAAATACCTAGCCGTTTACTTTTGCCTCTCTTTATCATGGAGTCGGCATGTGAATTATTATACCGTAGGTAAAGATTGTCAGAGTTTGGGATATTTACGACGAAGCACATGTGCATTTCTCCAGCAAAGCCGGGAGTTATTATGGAGTTATTCTCCAGCGAACCCGGCAGTGCTGGAATATGCTTGCTATGTGTGGTACCCTTCGACAGCATCGAGCAAAGAAAGATAAGAAAAAGTTCAGTCCATGGCGGCAACATATGTGCTTAATGTAGCAATGTATGATAGTTTAGTGCGACAGAATCTAAGGTGACATTAAAATCTGAGTTTTATGCATTATAGAACAACGTCATTTTGGCTGAAGCTATTAGGCAGCATGCATTATTTTCCCACTCGAATTCCCCGTGACGTATACATTAACCCACCTAATATAAACATCATCACGTAAAGATTACGAATGCAAGGTAAGAGGATATAACTGCAATACATCGTGTTTTAGCAAATCTTTTTTTCCTAGAACCATCAGTCAACGTCAGTAGAATCGACTTCCTTCCACAATTATAGGAGTTTCTTCTACTGATACGTTCTTTTCTGCAATAAAAACGATTGAATTTTTTTCCACTCAGTCTGAAAGATATCGCGCCTATGCCTCGAAATCACCATGGTCTGTACCGTACGCAATTGTCAACCATGTTGGTGTCTTTTAGTGCATCCTTCGTATCTTGTTCTGTACCATTTAACACTGATGTACTTTACTGTACATATTTTTCGCATTGCCGTTAACTATAATCATTATATTTTCTGCTTTTTTTTCTCGTTTTCACAATAAATCATATGTCATTTGTGACGCAGCTGCGCACGATGCAGCTGTGTATTTTCTGTCCGCGTAGCGTAATCTGCATTTTTAATAGTTGTTTCGCATGCATTATTTAAGTGTTTTATTTTTATGTTATCTTTTTGTACGCCCCACTGCAGTTCTTGTATCGGCGCTGTGGGTGCTTAATAAATAAATAAAATAAATAAATAAACAGAGAACTGTTGGCCCACAGTTTTCTTTTCGCTTTGAGAGGTAGTCCATATTCAGTTTGTAAAGCGCAATAGCTGCTTTGACGATTATTTGTGAAGCTCGACTTTGGCGCCGCTACCCAGCACCCGTCATCTTCTTGTCGCCCACATCCACCCGGCATCTGCTCATCACCCAACATACACCCACCGTGTTCCCATCACCCACCGTGCACGCATCATATCTCGATTACCCACTATACCCACCCTCCATCTACAAAGATGATGGGTGGTGAGCCCCATCATGCCCACCATCAATTTTCCAAAGGAAGGGGGTGGAGGCTCAATTTAGTTTTAAAAATAACGAGCTTCCACCCGCAGGCACGAATTCAGGGTTAGGCTTCTTCTCCAGTCCAGGGAATGTCAAGGGTAGCCAAGTTTGACTTCTTTGCGCCTATTTGACAATCTCTTAAACCGGTAGACCAAGCAAAAATGTTGTGGCTGCTTGGCTAAATTTTGCCTACTCTCTTGTTCTTTGAATCAGCAACATGATCAATATCTGATGGTATCACAGCCATCGCCGTTCGAGTATGCGGTGTTAAAACATGGCGACCAAGGCGCGTTTGGTGCTCTGAAACTTGAAGTTGGCGCTTGCATAACACACACAAAAAAATTCCTTTCAATACGCGGCTTGGACTCGAGCAAAAACTGTTAGATAGGGCTTCATTTCGCAGATCACCTAATACATCTTTAGAAAAAAACTTCACTGAATACGCGTGAAAATTGCCATTTCTGCAACACCGCAAGGACCTGGTCATAATACACGCAATGATTGCTAATGACGACAATTTATGGCTTAATCTCAGCGGTTAGGATTTGGAAGAGTTCCCACTTTGCCTCTTTACATTTCTACCGAAAAGCTTTTGCATTTAGTCGTTTAAATAAAATGAACCCCGTTTTAACTCACATGTGGCTATATTTGGCTACTTTTACTGCCTTTGCTTCAAGTTGCCTACATTTTGGCTTGTCTGTCCAGTTTCTTCGCTAATTTATCCCTTTTCGACCTGGCAACCCTGGGAGTATTTTTTAATCCGAAAATATAGGGTTACGTTTGCATAACTGCGGTTACGGTGGCAAAACTGATTGAACAGCTTGTTCGCCTTGTACTAAAAATCACAAGCTGGAAAAAGACTGCCGATATATGTGCTATTGTTTTCACATAATGTAACACTCCGGTGGGCACATCCTACGTTAAAAATAGCAGCTCCAATGAGTACTGCGACATAAATTAATTGTAGAAAGTGGGTGTACATGAGACACCATAAAAAACACTGAATAAATATGGGTAATTTCCATTCATTCCGGTACGAATGTGCAAGGACGTTTTTCTACAATATACGAAGGTTAGTTCCCGCGAATGCTCTCGAAAGAAAAAAAATGTGAACAGCAAACCATTGTTCCAAAGATGGTTTATCAAGCTGTTGGCGAGGTTGACGCCGGCCTCGTATTTCTTTCCACTGGAAAGGCTGTTAGTCTTGATGTCGACGCAAAGAAGCTGGAGCTTGCCAGCGAACTTGCCGCCTGACGTGGACAGGATACACTCAAGATAAGATGTAAGTGAAAAAAAAATTTCGGCAGCATTAACTGTCGCGAAAAGAAAAAGAAATAACGTGTTGTCTTAAGACGACAATTTCTTAGCAAAAGTTTTTTGGGGCATTCACCCTAACATTGACATTCACCCTAACTGATTGAGCTCCGTTGTAGGACAGGCAAAAGAATTATTTACAATTATCAATAATTTTACTATGCCCTTTTTACTATGCATTGCTTCTTGTTGTGTCCATAAAGAAAAGGAGCAACAATTCCAGGTGTAATGCAGCCTAAAATGATTATAGATTACACATACAAGCCAAGTTCGATTGTATTTGAATATTGAATACTGGACATACTACATTTTTCGATGATGTATTTGTGTCGAAGAACTATAAAATGTGGCAAATCAGCTAAATGCTGCTATTTCATCAGAAAATCCTTAGGTTATTAAGATGATGTTTGATTTTTCTTTTTTGTTGAAAACCATATATTGCAAAGCCGACACTGATGATGTTAGGTGCATTTTTGAATCATTAGTGAACTACAGACTTATCTCAGTAGACAAAATGAGTTTCTGTTTCTCAGTGGAATTTCTTGAGCCCTTAACTACGGCGTCCCTAGTCGTGGCATCATTTTTGTAACGTAAAACACCGGCAATTACTTATACCTCCGTGAAATGAACTACTTAGCGCACACAAATCGTATACAATTCTTAAAGTTATAATAACAAAGGTGATGACTTATTACGCTAACACTAACGAACCGACGTTTTCATCTTAGCAATTCTGAGAAAGGGCATTGCGTGACATTTCAGTGGCTGCCAAGTCACTTAGGCGTCATAGTGAACAAACACGACCATAACGCCGCTCGGGCAGCTCTTTAAGGCCCACAGAAAGATACCATACCGCTTTCAAGGTCCGCCGCTCCCAGCAGACTCTCAGTGCTTGCACAGACGATCACGCACTCTTTATGGCGCACATCAAGCAGCCAGACCAACCGCACCAATCGCCAACACCACCAATTCTCACTGATGCATTTCCCTATGCCAAGTTTGCTCCACCGAAGAGAGGCCGTGTTTTTTCATCGCCTACGTCTAGGGATGATATTCACGAAATCTTTTTCATTTCGCATTGGAATCGCTCTTTGCGATGACTGGCGTTGTTGACACACGCTACACCAGATTCTGTGCGGCTGTCGGGGATATAATGATCAGAGACAGTCACTGGCATGTGATCGAGCGTACCTTGACAATATGCCAGTATCTGTTGAAACCATGCTTACATGCCATCGACGAAAGGCGTAGCAGTTGAAAGCAATGGAGACACAACTTAAGTTTTTGAAAGAAATGGACTGGGTCAAGTGGTTGTGACAGTGATGTCGCGTACCACGCAAGTCTGAAGGACTGTGCCTGTTTGTGTGCTGTGTTACGTGCAGTCGTTCTCTTTTAAATGCGAAGCATTTCTTAGCGAACTTCGGTGACTTTGAGCGTATCTATCTATCTATCTATCTATCTATCTATCTATCTATCTATCTATCTATCTATCTATCTATCTATCTATCTATCTATCTATCTATCTATCTATCTATCTATCTATCTATCTATCTATCTATCTATCTATCTATCTATCTATCTATCTATCTATCTATCTATCTATCTATCTATCTATCTATCTATCTATCTATCTATCTATCTATCTATCTATCTATCTATCTATCTATCTATCTATCTATCTATCTATCTTCTAGCTGCCTACGACTTTGTGCTCTCCTGGCCGTATCGCTAACGGGATTTATACCAAACTTGGTATGGCATAACATGACTGTACCACGAACATAAATGGCTGGTCATATCATGAAAATCATGAATAACTAGTCATGAAAAGTTATGATTTACATGCCACGCTCATGGCGCGCTCGCAGACGTTTCGTTAGCTTGATATAGACCAAATTTGGGATTGAGTGACGTGACTGTATGACGAACGTAAATGACAGGTGGTAATATGCAAATAATTAGGGCATGTTATGAACAACATGATTTACATGGCATGCCACGCTCATGGCGCGCTGGCGACCGTTTCGTTAGCTTGATATACACCAAATTTGGTATTGAGTGACGTGACTGTATGACGAACATAAATGGCAGGTCCTAACATGTAAAACACGACATGCAAATTATGTAAAGCATGATTTGCTCCTTCCATGCTGCTTTGCGTTACAACGATTCCCACAGTGCGTGGGATCTGCCGGCTTTTTCTTTCTTTAATTTTCTTATTTCAATCTCCCCCATCCTGCTCCTATGTGTAGGGCAGCAAACATAGCCGTGCGCACGAGGGAGGCAGAAAGGGTGGTCACCCCTCCCTAACCAACTGAAGGGGGTGCCAAGTCTGGTGCTTACTTTTACACAGACGTACCTGTTCCGTCATTTTGCAAAGTACAAGGTTATGACGATGCCGGTTTTGGACAATAATGGCGGCCGATGACATGTTGCATTCCAAAAGCTGTTGACTACCATGGAGGAAAGAAAAAGAAAGGAGGGAGCATGACGTCACGCAGCCAGCCTTGGCAAGCCAACCCGTTTTGAAGCCAGCAGTGTCGGCCCAACACGTGACCTTTTACGTCAAGATCACGCAAGCAATGAGACTTGCCGAGAAGTCAGGGTATGGCGCCCGGTAGCCTTTAACCGAAGCGCACTTGTTCGGTGCAGACCGGCCGGCTCACGCAGGAGGTTAAAAACTACACCATCTCCCGCTAAAGGGTACCATGTGTATATGCGAAGCAGCGGGCGTTAACGCTTACACTGGCGGCGGCGTTGACGCTGGCGGTCATCGCAGCGTTGCGCAGGAGAGAAAACTGGGGAGGCGCAAAGCACGCAGTGATGGACCGGTGGTTCCTACTGGAACATGCCGATCGCGGCTAATGGACAATGAGAGACAGAAGACTCCGACTGGACACAGAGACCCGCAGTCCGCTTTTAGTTAACGCACTCGCCGCGAATTTTTATTGTTCAACAACGCACAGGAGAAATCTCCCACCGGCACCACCTTGCAGGTCAAGATCCAGTGCCATATATGAACGGTTGTGCAGCGCGAGCAGTTTGTTTTTTCAACCAAGAAACTCGCTAGCAGACGCTGCCTGCGTCGGCGTCGCGAGGCGAGGGGGGGAGCGTAGGAGAGGAGAAAGAGGGGGGGACGCGCATGCGCAGTGGGAGTGTGGACGCCGCGGGCAGGGATGCCTAGAGGAGAGAGGGGAGAGCGTAGGAGGGAGAGAGAGGAGGTGAGGCGCATGCGCAGTGAGGGTGTGGTCGCCGCGGGCAGGGATGCCTAGATGAGAGAGAAGGGGAGAGGATGTTTTTTATTATTATTTTTTTGAAAGGGATTGCGCAGTAAGGGTGGTCACGCCGCACACCACTGGATTTAACTTCGCCATAATATGCTGCACATATAAAAACGGAACGCCACCGAGAGTACTAAAACCTACCGCACGCTCTGACGTTTTGGTCACCTGTTGGGACGACGCGGTGGGATTCACTAGGCTTTACTCGTGTGACGTAATGCTCCATCCTTTCTTTTTCCTTCCTCCATATTGACTACCCATTCTTACCCGGCTTGGTTAGGGGCCAAACCCAGGCTGCAGTAGGAAACACGTCATCGCTTCAGTTTCAATTTCGGGGGAGGGGGGACGATGGGAGGTGCTGCGGTGAGACTTCGCACCCCCTAATAGGCAAGCCAACGCACGCCTATGGTAGGAAACCGGTTGTCCTAAACTGGTTTACCTCCCCGCCTTTCTTTTTCTGTCATTTCTACTCTTCTCGAGGAAAAAAAATAATATATATATATATATATATATATATATATATATATATATATATATATATAGGAGTAAAGGAAACTTGCAGTTATCACGTCCGTGAGATCAACTCGCTAACTCCAGTACCAATGTTATGACAGTGAACATTGGACTTATATTTTCGGCGTTCGTAAAAGAGCACAATAGTACAGGTAACTTCAGTTAATTCCGCGCACTAAGTGCCACTTTAAAAAAAGTAGTGGGCGGATGTTTCCGTATTAAAATAAAAACCATACTTGAGTAAAAATTAATAGTTGACCACCACTAAGTGCAGAAGGTTTGGACGACAGACGAAAAGGCTCGGACAGCCGCTCTCGTCGTTCCTAGAGATGTTCCGCGCTTATCCGTACACAAGAATAGAGTCCCAAGAACCTCAAACCAGCGCGTTGTTTTGGTATAAAATTGACCTAGTTGATAATGATTCATCATATAAAAAAGTGAGACCGGGCTAGCACGGGCTCTACGGAAGGAGTACTGACAATGGAAATGGCGCTGACGAATATAGATCCCAAATTTTCTATTAAATGTGTTATGCCTCGTTATCAGTAGTACTGAGGAAACTGTTTTGGGCACGATTAAAACGACCCAAGTGGTCTCAGCACATCTCTAATATATCTGCACAGCCATTTTATGCCAGAAAATAAGAATATTTGCCTGCATACGTTACAACGGCTCTATAAGGCGGTGTATATGGGAATAGAGGAAAATCGAAAAATCCAGTGTGCGGCTGGATTGTTCTATTGCATGGTCAGTATATCTATATGAAAGCCGCCGCGTAACAGGCCATATCGCCTTATAACATCGCGTGAGCGCAATGAATTTGTCATTGAGCAAAATGACACCGGCGAGGACTTTAGGTTTGAGACCAGTTGTATCTATTCTAAGCAATATCACATGGTACCGAATTTCTAGAACATCGTAGCACTTTTCCTGTATCCATGACTTCTCTTCAAAATGGACCGCGAGCGTAATGATGGTGGGTCGGGAGGTTCAAAAAAATCTTTTCTTCAGAAGTAAGCCCGTCGGGTGTATGCCAGTGAGCGTGCGCTCTATGAACAATGGATACTTTCGATAACACAAAGAATTTCATCATTGAACTGTACCTTGGACCCCTTATCCTGCGCCACGCAGAGGAGGCGTGCGATGAAATTTCTATTTGCATATTTTCATAGTATACGTCAGCTTGACAAGTTTAGTTGCACCTAGAATGCACATAATCAATGACTTTATCAGCGCAAGTTCCCGCCCAAGAGCCCTGAAGCTGAGTTCATTTTTTGTTGATTTTTTTATCCTAGTTTAAGATCTTGTTTTACTTTCTTTGTACCTCCTTTTGCTTCTCCATCCCCAATCCCCTTCATCACGCAAAGTAGCAAGTAAGCGATTTTTATCCGTCGGATGAATTCTATGCCTGTAAAAAAAGAGCTCTCTTTCCTACAACGTGGATAGTGAATAAACCTTCCGTTGTCAACAGTAAACACCTACAGTATTTTGGTTCATTTTATTCGGCCCGCGAGGACCTTGATACACGTGGAAGTACGCTTCACTTGTCAATCTCTGTTCACTTTTGTTGAGGGCTACTTGCCTTCACTGACGGCGTCCCTCAGGTACGAAAGGTACGTGCTGGCTTCAGTGGATTTTTTCACAGTCCCGGCCACAGTCGCAGAACATTCCATGATAGAACTTCTCTGCCGTCCCGTCGGAAGCAAACGTAAGGTCCGCCTCAATAGCGTTCACGCCCTGACCCACGAAGTCGTCTACTTCTTCCAAGCTGTTCGCCATGTGACCAAACAAATAGAAAGGCCGCGGCTCAACGGACGCAGTAACCTGCAAGGGCCCACGAGAGTGTCACCAATATTATTGCTATCTAATTGACTAAGTATTCACAAAACGCAGACGCTGCAACGCTTATGTCGTGCATGGCTGATGGTTTCCAATTAGCATGGTGTTTATACATCGTTAGCATGGTGTTTATACATCGTTAGCATGGCTGTTTATACATCGTGTTCGTAGCTTCCTAATTATAGATTAAAAATATCGAGGCCTGCTGTCTACTTTAGCTAGTTTGGCCAATTAGCCATCCGGCAAATTATCAAATCTAGAATGTAGGGTTATGCAAAGTAAATTTTGTTTAACGAGCATCCGTAATCTTCTTCAGTTAGTAAACTTAGCTTGAAGCCGTATTTGCAGTATGAGGTCGATGTACAGGTGTCTAAAACTACCTAGGCTGTCTGCACATCAGTTTTTCTAGAGTTTCTGAGAATAAGAAAAGCTTATTATTGACCTAGCAGGCACTTTTATGAGTCCGGAACAATGGTATCTGGATGTAGACCAAGCAGCAAAGAAAGAAACACAAGCAAAACATATTTGGGAATGCAGGAAGCGTCTCATTAGCGGCTAATATGCCTTAGTTTCATAGATTAATCTCTCTCTGCATTTAAAATGCTTTTTATCAATATTTACTATGTGACACAACAAAGCCGTATAATGCTAATGTTTCTGCAGTTTTCTGGTATATGTCAACAATAAAAGAGATGAGCGTTCATTAAGTCCGGAAATAGTGCAAGATTACAATATCGACCAGACCCGCGCTGTGAGCGAAGTGCGCTTTGAGTACCTCGCCCAGAAAACACAATTATAAGAAGTACTGCTGTAATAAATAAATAAATAAATAAATAAATAAATAAATAAATAAATAAATAAATAAATAAATAAATAAAACGGAGTGACCTCACTATTTTAAAGCGAAAGCTTTATATGTCTAGGGGAACGAAAAACCTTTCGTCACGAGCAACGCTAAAAGTTTCCATTGGCTGCTCAGTCAGTTATGTCGTTCTCTACGTCGCACCCAAGCACGCGCGCCATTAGGAGCGCCGGCAGCGACGTTGTGCCGCCGAGCCTGCGCGCAGCACTTTCAAATGAGTGGCTTTGAAAAAGAGAAAAATGAAGAAAACACAAAGCCGGCAGATCCCACGCACTGTGGGAATCGATCTAATGCAAAGCCTGCCGGGAAGGAGCAGATCATGTTTTACATAATTTGCATGTCATGTTTTACATGTTAGGACCTATCATTTATGTTCGTCATACAGTCACGTCTCGCAATACCAATTTTGGTGTATATCTAGCTAGCGAACTGGACGCAAGCTCACCAGAGCGTGGCATGTAAATGGCGTTGTAGATTACATGCAGGCAAGATTTTCATGTTACCACCTGCCACTTATGTTCATTATACAGTCATGTCACTCAATACCAAATATGGTGTATATCAAGCTAACGAAACGGCCGCGAGCGCGCCATTAGCGTGGAATGCTAGTCATGTCGCTCATGACATGCCATGATTTCCATATTACCACTTGTCATTTATGTTCGCCATACAGTCATGTCTCTCAATACCAAATTTGGTGTATCTCAAACTAGCGAAACGGCCGCGAGCACGCCATCAGCGTGGCATGCAAGGTCATGTCGCACATGACAAGTCATGATTTACATATTACCGTCGTCATTTATGTTCGTCACAGTCACGTCACTCAATATGAAGATCGGTGTATATCAAGCTAACAAAACGACGCGCGCGTGCCATGAGCGTGGCATGTAAATCATATTTTTCATGACAAGTTAGTCATGATTTTTAGATGTGAAGCATCTTATGGCGAAGCTTAATCCGGTGGTGGTGGTGGTGGTGTGCCGCGTGCCCACCCCTTACTGCGCATGCGCAAACCCTTTAAAAAATAAAAAATAAAAAACCTCCTCTTCCCCCTCTCTCTCCTCTAGGCATTCCTCCCTCCCCGCGGAAACCACACCCTCACTGCGCATGCGCCTCCAGTCCTCTCCCGTCTTACACTCCCCCCCGTCTCCTCTAGGCATCCCTGCCCATGGCGTCTACACTCCCACTGCGCATGCGCGTCCCCCCCCTCTCTCTCTCCTCTTCTACGTTCCCCCCTCTCCTCTACGCATCCCTGCCCACTGGCGTTCACACTCCCACTGCGCATGCGTGTCACCCCCTCTCTCTCCTCTCCTACGCGCCCCCCTCTCTCGCCTCGCGACGCCGACGCAGGCAGCATCTGCTAGTGAGTTTCTTGGTTGAAAAAACCGACTGCTCGCGCTGCACAACCGTTCACTGGCCACCCCGTATATATGGCAATGGCTCTTGACCTCCAAGGTGGTGCCGGTGGGAGATTTCGCCTGTGCGTTGTTGAACAATAAAAATTCGCGGCATGCACGTTAACTAAAAGCGGAGTGTGCGGGTCTCTGTGTCCAGTCGGAGTCTTCTGTCTCTCATTGCCCATTAGCAGCGATTGGCATGTTCCAGTAGGAAACACTGCTCCATCACTGCCTGCTTTGCGCCTCCCCAGTTTTCTCTCCTGCGCAACGCTGCGATGAGCGCCAGCGTCAACGCCACCGCAAGTGTAAGCGTTAGCGCCCGCTGCTTCACATCTACACATGGTTCCCTTTAGCGGGAGATGTAATTTTTTTAGATGTGAAGCATCTTACAGCGAAGCTTAATCCGGTGGTGGTGGTGGTGGTGGTGGGGGGTGGTGGTGGTGTGCCGCCTGGCCTCCCATACTGCGCATGCGCAAACCCTTTAAAAAAATAAAACTAAAAAACCTCCTCTCCCCCCTCTCTCCTCTAGGCATGCCTCCCCGCGGCAACCACACCCTCACTGCGCATGCGCCTCCCCTCCTCTCTCCCCTCCTACGCTCCCCCCCTCTCTACTCTAGGCATCCCTGCCCAGCGGCGTCCACACTCTCACTGCGCATGCGCGTCCCCCCCCTCTCTCCCCTCCTACCCTCCCCCTCTCTCCTCTAGGCATCCCTGCCCGCGGCGTCCACACTCCCACTGCGCATGCGCGTCCCCCCCCTCTCTCTCCTCTCCTACGCTCCCCCCCTCTCGGCATCCCTACCAGCGGCGTCACACTCCCACTGCGCATGCGCGTCCCCCCTCTCTCTCCTTTCCTACGCTCCCCCCCTCTCTCGCCTAGCGACGCCGACGCAGGCAGCGTCTGCTAGCGAGTTTCTTGGTTGAAAAAACCGACTGCTCGCGCTGCACAACCGTTCACTGGCCACCCCGTATATATGGCAATGGATCTTGACCTGCAAGGTGGTGCCGGTGGGAGATTTCTGCTGTGCGTTGTTGAACAATAAAAATTCGCAGCGTGCGCGTTAACTAAAAGCGGACTGCGGGTCTCTGTGTCCAGTCGGATTCTTCTGTCTCTCATTGCCCATTAGCAGCGATTGGCATGTTCCAGTAGGAAACACCGCTCCATCACTGCGTGCTTCGCGCCTCCCCAGTTTTCTGTCCTGCGCAACGCTGCGATGAGCGCCAGCGTCAACGCCGCCGCCAGTGTAAGCGTTAGCGCCCGCTGCTTCACATCTACACATGGTTCCCTTTAGCGGGAGATGGTGTAATTTCTTGATATGACCAGCCATTTATGTTCGTCATACGGTCATGTTCATCATCATCATCATCATCAGCCTGTCTACGCCCACTGCAGGACAAAGGCCTCTCCCATGTTTCGCCAATCAACCCGGTCCTGTGCTTTCTGCTGCCACGTTATACCTGCAAACTTCTTAATCTCATCTACCCACCTAATTTTCTGTCTCCCCCTCACGCGTTTGCCATCTCTTGGGATCCAGTCAGTTTCCCTTAATGACCAGCGGTTATCCTGCCGACGTGCTACGTGCCCGGCCCATATCCATTTCTTCTTCTTGATTTCAACTATGATATCCTTAACCCCCGTTTGTTCCCTGACCCACTCTGCTCTCTTCCTGTCTCTTAAGGTTACACCTATCATTTTCCTTTCCATCGCTCGCTGCGTCGTCCTCAGTTTAAGTTGAACCCTCTTTGTAAGTCTCCAGGTTTCTGCTCCGTAGGTAAGTACCGGTAAGATGCAGCTGTTATATACCTTCCTCTTGAGGGATAGTGGTAGACTACCATTCATGATTTGATAATGCTTGCCGAATGTGCTCCATCCCATCCTTATTCTTCTAGTTACTTCACTCTCATGGTTCGGCTCCGCGGTTACTACCTGTCCTAAGTAGACGTACTCCTTTACAACTTCCAGTGTCTCGCCACCTATCGCAAAGCGCTGTTCTCTGCCAAGATCGTTCCACATTACTTTAGTTTTGTGCATATTAATTTTCAGACCTACTCTTCTACTTTCCGTATCCAGTTCAGTAATCATAAGCTGTAATTCGTCTCCCGCGTTACTCATCAATGCAATGTCATCAGCGAATCGCAGGTTACTGAGATACTCTCCATTAACTCTTATCCCTAATTCTTCCCAATCTAGGGCTCTGAAAACCTCCTGTAAACACGCGGTGAATAGCATTGGAGAGATCGTGTCTCCCTGCCGTACGCCCTTCTTTATTGGGATTCTGTCGCTTTCTTTATGGAGGACTATAGTGGCTGTGGATCCGCTGTAGATTTCTTCCATTATGTTTATATAGGCTTCGTCGATGCCCTGATTCCGCAGTGCCTGCATGACTGCTGATGTCTCCACCGAATCAAATGCCTTCTCGTAATCTGTGAAGGCTATGTATAGGGGTTGGTTGTATTCCGCGCATTTCTCTATCACCTGATTGATAGTATGAATATGGTCTGTTGTTGAGAAGCCTGTACGAAATCCTGCCTGGTCCTTTGGTTGATTCAACTCTAATGTCGTATTAATTCTGTTAGCAATTACTTTTGTAAATAGCTTGTAGACAACGGACAGTAAGCTGATGGGCCTGTAATTTTTCAGGTCCTTGACGTCCCCTTTCTTATGGATCAAGATGATGTTGGCATTCTTCCAAGAATCTGGTATCGTCCCCGTCGAGAGACACTTCGTATACAGGGTGGCCAGTTTTTCTAACACAATCTCTCCACCGTCTTTCAACAGGTCTGATGTTACCTGATCCTCACCAGCGGCTTTGCCTCTTTGCATTCCCTTTAGGGCTTTCTTTACTTCTCCTGTCAATACTGGTGGGATGTCACATTCCTCTGGGCTACTAACGGTCATGTTATGCCATACCAAATTTGGTGTAAATCCCATTAACGATACGGCCAGGAGAGCACAAAGTCGTAGGCGGCTAGATAGATAGATAGCTAGATACGCTCAAACTCGCCGAAGTTCGCTAAGAAATGCTTCGCATTTAAAAGTGCAGCGCTGTCTTTCAGTGGTCACCTCAACAGCGCTGCATAGGGAGCGGGAGTGGGAGAGAAATGAATGTAGGAAAGAAGCGAAAGATGATGGGAAAGGAGGTGATTCCGTCCCGCCCTGTCCGCGCGCGCGCGCGTCGCCTCTCAGCCAAGGACAGATGTCAAGCAGGTTGACAGGCAAAGGAGGGATGTAAAGAAACATCACGTGACCGGCTCACGGGCGCGTGAAGAGTTTCGCGTCGCAGGAAGGTTCAACTTACAACTTCTACATGGGGATCTCGGATCGTAAGAACTTAGTTCGCGCGACAAACATTTGAATTCAACTGGAGCACGGACGGAAGCCGCCCAACGGCTCGACTACGGTCACGTATATATTCAAGATAGGCCAATAATCTGCGTAAAGTTTCGGCCCTGACAGTGTCATTTGACACCACCACACGTTTCCCCTAGCAACTCGGAAGTGAAACCAAAACTACTCATATTTGGGGGGAATGTTTCTTCCATTATACCCCTGGGATTGACATCAAAATTGTGGCATGCTTGCGGAGCTGAGGGCCACAAAGAAGAAGCTTGACCGAAATCTTGGTTGAAGCCGGGCCGCGTAAGCGGAGGCGGGTCAGCGCTGTTTTCGGGATGACCTACCGAAGCTGTTTCAATGAGTATTACACTGACATATAAGACGTTAGTTCGCATTACGTGTAGTAGCAGAAATAAAGAAGCGCTTAATTTTTCTCATTTCGCGACCTATGAGCCCTGATTACCCATGTTGCCCTGATGACGCCATGTTCATTATTCTATAAATAATTGCGCCACTGGCTCAATTTTTTCTTTTTTGATCTTCTGAGGTCCTAGCTATTAGGAAAACACGCACAAAAAAGTCTCAGACCAAAATAAGAAATCCAGGGCTGCAAGGGCTAAGACACGTTGCCGGGTACTTGGTTGTGGTTCATAATTCATATGGCGCAGCTTCACGATAGGGACAGAGAAGAGGTACACACAAACACGGCGCTGACTTGCAACTTATGGTTTTATTTGCGATCACACATGCCATCTGACGTTGACGGATGGAGATTGTAGTGATAAGTGATGACACGTGTATGCTCTCTGCTGTATCTTTACATGTTGTTCTCTCGGTTTTATCGGTCTACTCTTAATGTATATATGGCATGTGCGATCGCAAATAAAACCATTAGTAGCAGGTTAGCGCTGTGTGTGTGTTCCTCTTCTGAGTGCCTGTCGTGATGCGCCACGCCATATGAATTATGAACGGTTGTACATGCCCTCGACGTCGTCGCGGCCAACGTTACTAGACTACCTATCTAAACTACCTACCGCTCTGTTTTAACCTTGCGCCACTAATGCAATCAACGACATTGAATACAGGTGACTTCGCCGGTAGAGTCGAAAAAACAAAGGTTTAATTACTCAACGAGATAAACACGTACATGTCAGGTAAACGTTCGTTTCGGCACACCATAGCTTCGTTCTCTTCTTTCTTAAAATGGATATTTAACAATATTCACCACACTCCGGGGACTGAGGCGGAAAGTTCGAGGGGATACAATTTTTGAGCGGGTCGCACAACTTCTATTCCCCTGCGACCCTTACTTTACATGCACGAACCACTCCATCTTTACCCTTCATACATTCACTGATTAAAGCAGTTTTCCAAAACATTCTGGGAACGTTGTTCTCATAAACAATCACTACATCACCCTGTCCAATACCGTGGTTACTATGTACCTTTCTCGAACGCACACTGCGAAGTAGATGTAAATACTCGCGCAGCCACCGCTTCCATAAGTGTTGCAGTGTGCGCTGTGTGTGAGCCCACAAATTCAGGAATTTTGTCTCTGCCCTGGGCAATTCAGGACTTCTAGGTGTAGACAGCAACCGACATTCCAACAAAAAAAATGGGAAGGATTTGGAACGTTCGGCTCGGTTGGGCTCGAGTACGTGAAAGTATAGACCCCAAATTTGCGACTGCTTCCGTTTCTGCTAGCAACGTTATCAGTTCTTGTAGGTTTAACGTGCGTTTACCTATTTATTTCCGAAGACAGTATTTCACGATTCGAATGAGTCTCTCCCAAAAGCCATCCAACCAAGGAGCCATTTCAGCTGAGAACTTTCAAGTCACCTTATTGTTCACACAATAGTTAGTAACTTCGTCTTTGCTTAGCAAATGATGCACATAATCTAATTCACTTGCAGCCTTCTTAAAAATTGTGGCATTGTCGGAGTAAACAATTCGCGGTGTTCCTCGTCTAGCGCAGAACCTCTTAAATGCCATAATGAAAGAATATGCAGTAAGATCTAGTACATGCTGTAAACGAATGACTGCCACCACTGCACAAAAAACAGCACGATATACATTTTCTCAGCACCACCATAGTCATTCACGAACGTATATCCTGGAAAATCCAATCCCATTTCTTCAAAAGGCCTAGAGTGAAGCACTCGATCCCACGGAAGAGGGGCCACTAGTACTCTCGTCGCCTTCGCTCGAAACCGCGCACAGGTCAAACACTTTCCCATCGCACATTTCACGGCTTGGCTGGCTCTCACCACACAAAACCTAGCGCGAATCTTGGCTAGCGTTGCACCAACACCACTTTGAAGCACTGTTTTGTGAGCCCGCATAACGATGAGATGAGTCACAGGATGATTGTTCGGGAGAGGGCACCGGTGTCTTCTTTCAGCACGTGAGATAAGTGTTGTCGAGGCGTGTTCGTATCCTCAGAATACTCTTGTTGTCGATGAATGAGTGCAGTTCGCGTATCGATGGACGCTTCTCGTAATTGTGTCCCGCTGTGAGTTGAGCTATCTCTCTCCCATAGGTGTCTATTTGGGCTTGTCTAAACCAAAGGTATTCCGCCTCTTGAACTTCCTGAGTAGATAATACTCCATTTCGGCGATGGTTTGCTAAGCGACAGTTGTTCACAAAGCGTCTGATACAGGCAGTGAACCTCACCATTTTGATCCAGGAGCTATATCTGTCTGGGCTAAGTAAAGCTTGCTTTGTCGCAATGATCAGTGCCGAAACAAGCGGTTAGTAGTTCATCTGACGCCATAGAGGGCGTAAGGTTGCCAATCGTTGGCCAACAATTTGATGATTTGTGCAGCCAGTCAGGGCCCTTCCACCACGATCGTTTATTTGGTGTAAGTCCACGAGTCAACAGATCAGCCGGGTTCTGAATACCAGGGCAATGATGCCACTGTTCTGGATCAGTTGTTTTTTGTATTTTTTTTGTATTTTGATTACTCTATTCGAAACATATTGCTTCCATTCCGCGGGGGAGCTTCTGATCCAGCAGAGTGTAACTGTTTAGTCTGTTCAACAATACCCCTCAATTCACCAGTTTCTGGATACGAGAGCATCACGTGACAACTTAAGCACTCTAGCAGCCAAAACTGCGGCTACCAGTTCCAAGTGTGGCAATGATATTCGTTTCATCGGGGCAACTCTGAATTTAGACATTAATAACTGTAAATTAGCATTTCCGTCTTCATCTACGGCCTTGAGGTATGCCACTGCTCCGTAAGCACTCGCGCTGCCATCCGCAAATATGTGAAGCTGATAACGTTTGGACTGGTTTAAGCACAGCTTCAGCTCCTACCTCGGAAGTGAAAACTCTTGAAGGCCTTGAATTTCTGCCCACGAATTCTTCCATTCTTCTTGCAATGGTGCAGGCATGCCTTCATCCCACGTAGTTCCGTGCTGCCACAGACGTTGGAACAGGAATTTTATCCTGGCAAGAAAGGGAGATTGCCAATCCAAAGGATAAAAAATTCTTGTGGTTTTGCGAACCACAAATATCTTTGTATCTTCCTTATTTTGAAGAAACATGAACCTGGGCTCAATGTTAAGTCGAAGTCGCTCGTCATTCGTGTCCCACAAGAGACCAAGGACTTTTTTCAGTGCTACTTCCGAAGGTGTCTTTCAACTTCGACTAATGATTCGCTGTAATTTGTCATCATTAGTCGACCGTTTCTGTAGCTTCATTCCAGCGCTGTTCAGAAAAGCATTTGCGTCGTGGAATATTCGTAAAGCTTCGCGTGATGAAGATACCCCTGTGAAAAGATCATCGACGTAGAAGTTGTCGGATAATTGTTGCGCTGTATCTTGCAGGGCTGGTAAAACGTGCTTTAAATGGTACTGTAATGTCGCAGCAAGCAGAAATAGGCTTGCTGTTGTACCAAATGAAACTTTAGTCATTCTGTAGCTTTCGATTTGAGGCAGTCGTTCAGCTGTAGCCGGTGTGAGTTCAAACCGCATGAACCGTAAGGCATCTATGTCTTTGTTAATGTCTATCTGTAGGAACGCTTTCTGGACATCTGCGGTAATTCCAATCTTACGTATGCAACCTAAAGTTGACCAACATTTTTACCATATCGTTGTTTATCTTCGGGCCTTTCTCCAGGTGATCATTCAGCGATGCTACGCCTTGCGCGTGTGATGGAGCGTCAAATAACAATCTCAACGGCGCGGTCGTGGAAGATTATCGAATAACTGTGTGCTGAGGCCTGTAGTAGCACTTGACTGGTTCATCGCTTTCAGAATTATATGTTTCGGCTTCGCACTGCCTGCTCGCCTTGTCGTATTGTTTCATAAGCTTGGGCTCTGCGTAAAGGCTTCGTAGCAAACTGTGAAGTCTGCGTACAACAAAGATGCGGTTGTTCGCTAAATTCGAAGTTAGCGGCTTCCAAGGAAGTGCAACCTCGTATCGCCCATTGTTGTGCAGTAAGTCGGTGAATTGCTTGATTACAGCGTTGCCATAGTCGTGTTTTGTGAGTGGGTGCCAGATACCAATGCTGTCGAGATCCCAGAATCGTTGCAGCTTGCGAGACACTTCTGCGTCTGCGCAGCTTGTGCGAAGTACACTGATGTGAGCAGTAGCAGCACGCTTAAAATGCCGTCCTTCCCATTGTTTAGATCCTTGAAAGATCCATCCAAGCTTTGTGTTGATGGCCACTGGGCCGTGTTGTTGCTCGTGAGGGAAAACTTCGTTTAACAAAAATTTCCACCCTTGGTCCGCTCCGACGAACAAGCATACGCTGTCCTCAGTTTTTAGTCCAGGGATGTGTACCGCATCAGCGACGTACTTGTTTTCTTCTATCAGCTCGTGTAAAAACACGTTTGTCGGTGGCATTTGAATCAGCTGCTCACAGATGAACGGAACTTTTATGGCTTCTATGTCATGTTGATTCATCACCGTCACGTTGACAATGTTCAGCCATCTTTCAGGCACTCCGCTAGCTTCTCCAAATGCCTTTACATCCATTGCGATGGTGCGCACTGTGGGTAAGCTTAGTTTCTTAGAGACGTCTTCTCTAATGTATGTCCGTTCACTTTCATTGTCAAACACGTCTCTAATAAAGCTGGACTCACATCGGTTTATCAACAATGCTCGGAACGCCTGTAGCACAACACGTTCCGAGTATTTTGCGATGACGACTTATTCATTTAGACATATAAGCTAGGGATCTTTCCTGCGTTTGAGTGCTGCTTCTGAGCGTAGTCGGGGTTGCAAACAGCAGATGCATGCCTTCCGTTGCATTTAGAACACATCAGATAGCGAAAGCACTCTTTAGAGCGATGTCCCTTGCTTGCGCCCTTGAAACATCTGCCGGCCTTGGCTAAGCGACTACTTTTCTCGTGTATGCTAATGTCGGAAGAGCATGACTCCGTAGTATGGGCTGAAGAGAGGCAAAAAAAAGACAGGTACGTGTCTGATTCGTTGCGTTGCTGCTCAGAGCTGAAGCCGTAGGTGAAGCGTTGTGAAGTGCCCCTTGTCGATGATATCGGGAAACATGACTAAAGGTGTCCACAAACGCTATTCTCTCTCGAGCCTCCTCCTCCATGCGGACGTAATCGAAGTTCGTGCAGTTCCACCTCCGATGATGCAAACCCTCAACATTGGTCATCCAGCTTTGTTGCTTGAAGTATCCCACCAAGATATCGCTTGGGATCGCTTTTGTGAGTACCTCGACGAGCATGGTGGCATAGGAGAGCTCCGGCATTCCCACAGCCTTGAGTCATCTTATGTTGATGTGGACGGTGTCCAATAAGGTGCGCAGCGATGCTACGTCGGTTACATTTTCTGGCTTGATCGCTCGCAGGTGCGCCAAGTAATTCTGTTCAACGTTCTTCTTGTTCCCAAATCGATTAGTCAGAAGGCTGATGGCATCTTCGTATGATCCCTCCGTGGCTAGAATGCCGTCGATGGCCTTCGAAGCCTGCCCAGTCAGCAGGTTCTTCAAATACTGGAACCGTTCGATGTTGGTCAGAGTCGGGTTTTCATGGACGGTGTGCTTAAACATGTCCCAGAAAGGCTGCCACCGCGTTCGGCTTCCGCTGAAGTGAAGCATCTCAAGTTTCGGGATTCGAAAGCCGTTGAGCCCGTATGTCACCTGATCTCCAAAGGCACGTCTTCCTGTAGTGGCGATACCTTCGTTCTCAACGCTGTTCGTTGCAGTACTGTCGGCGATCCTTGACGCTGACGCCTTCAACTCATCCATGTGGTGACAGGGCAACGACAGCGCAGCAGCAGCGTTGTCTTCATATTCTGCCACGCAGACATAACCTTCTGCAACTTGATCGTCCGTCAGGTGTCCTTCAAGCTCTAAGTTGAGCGCCCGCATGCCGTCGTTGCATGCCTTTAGCCTGTCGGGCACCACATGAAGATCCTATGAGGCAAAACCCACTTTTCTCTTAATCGGTTCACACAATCCGGTGCAACTCATCCCAGTGCTCGCCTTACTGACGAATTAATGTATTCCCTGTAAACTAAGCAAACAATGTCGTTGGTTAGCCACGTCTTTGCAAGAATATAGGTTATACTCTGTACACGAACCAGCTTGCAGTCGCACTCGCGAACTATGGAATTTATCTCTTACCTACTTGAAACAAAGAAATATATATATATATATATATATATATATATATATATATATATATATACGCAATATTCTGATTGTTTTGTCCCATTAGGTCAAAAAGATATGGCAGATACTTGCACCGAAGTTCGTCAACATGAAGAGGCATGCCGCTTCCAGGAACATAATGCAGGCTCTGGTTTCCCACAAGGCCGCCTGGCAGTACTCTGCAAAACATAACAATGATAAAGGCGAAATTATTCATGACATACCATGTCCTGCGCCTGGCAAATAATAGCAAGTGCCATATCCCAGAAAAGCATGTGACTGCCTTAATCGCAGCGACCAACACATTTTCTTTTCTATGGTCAATTGACAGCACGTCGGTAGTAAATTATTATCGCACATTTCAGCTGCGCACTTAAGAGAATTGAGCATTTACACTTACACAATATGTGTAACACTTACACAATATAACGCTTACATAATATGAAGGCCGTCAACCACTACTACAGTGATCAGAGTCATGGCCGAGAGCACAGAGAGGCTGCTTAGCAATGGCTAGGCAGGTGGTGTCTGTCGCCCAGGTTGACCCCATTCCTTGATATTGCTTGCATGTGTTTGGAGGGGGCTTAGTCCGTCCCTCCTTTCCGCGTCCCACACCACCACAACGCATGCGCGTCCCCACCCCCCTCTCTCTCCTACGCTCACCTCCTTTCTCTCCTCTAGGAAGCCTCTACTCTACGGAGCGGCCCCCCGCATCCCACACAGCGCATGCGCGTCCCCTCCCCTATCCTCTCCTACGCTTACTCCCTTTCTCTACTCTAGGAATCATCTCCTCTACGGAGCGGCTCCGGTGTCCTACATCCCCACAGCGCATGCGCGTCCTCTCCCCCTCTCTCCTCAAGGAATCCTCTACTCCACGGAGCGGCTCCCGCGTCCCACACCCCCCACAGCGCATACACGTCCCCTGCCCCTCTCTCTCTCTTCTCCCACGGTCCCCCCCCATCCTCTCCTCTAGGAATCCTCTACGGAGCGACGCGCACGACAGCTGGTGTGACAGCTGCATACTCCGCTGGGGGGCGCCACGGTAGTTCCGCGGTATGAAAATGACGGAGCGCGCGCGCCTCATTCTCTCTCCTGTGCAGCGCCGCGATGAGCGCCCGGACCGCTGCCGTGAAATGAGAGCGGCGACGTTCCTCCCGCTGCTTCGCATCCACACATGGTTCCCTTTAGCGGGAGATGGGGAATTTTTTACACTCTCAGTGGGATAACACACAAACCAAATGTGTGCGTTTTTTTTTCTTTTTTTTAATTTTTTACCACGAATCACAGCGAGACGCGAGACTAATCTTACTCCGTTCGCATGCGTTAGTATTTTCTGGCGCTTTGCACATCGTGCAAACGCCATCCGTGTTCCAGCGCTTAAATTGACGGACCCTTTGTAAATTCGAAAGTGTATTCCGTGAACGCCTGTGTCCATTGAGACGGTGTCGGTCAGAATGATTGCAAATGCTGGGCACAGCGACGCTTCGCAAGCAAAGAGCGAGCGCTGTAGACTCCGACGCGACCGGCGTCCGTTTGCGCATCCCGGTGGCCACCTGGCTCCGTGCCAGAGCTCGGATGGACGGACGGACGAACAGACGGACGGATGGATGGACAGATGGACGGACGGACGGACAGACAGACGGACAGACAGAGGGACGGACGGACAGAGGGACGGACGGACAGACGGACGGATGGACGGACACCGGATGGACGGACGGACAGGCGGACGGACGGACATACGGACAGACGGACGGGCGGACAGAGGGACAGACGGACGGACGGACGGACGGACAGACAGACGGACGGACGGACGGACGGACGGACGGACGGACGGACGGACGGACAGAAGGACAGAAGGACGGACGGACGGACGGACGGACGGACGGACGGACGGACGGACGGACGGATGGATGGACGGACGGGCGGACAGAGGGACGAACAGAGGTAGACGGACGCCGGACGGACACCGGATGGACGGACACCGGGCGGACGTGAGCATGAGACATTAAAGGCTTTCGCCTTAATGTGAAGGCCGTCAACCACTACCACAGTTATCAGAGTCATGGCCGAGAGCACAGAGAGGCTGCTTAGCAATGGCTAGGCAGGTGGTGTCTGTCGCCCAGGTTGACCCCATTTCCTTGATCTTGCTTGCATGTGTTTGGAGGGGGGCTTAGTCCGTCCCTCCTTCCCGCGTCCCACACCACCACAGCGCATGCGCGTCACCTCCCCAAATCTCTCTCCTGTCCTACGCTCAACTCTTTTTTCTCCTCTAAGAATGCTCTACTTTACGGAGCGACCCCCGCGTCCCACACCCCCCCACAGCGCATGCGCGTCTCCTCCCCCTATCCTCTCTTACGCTCCCCCTTTCTCTACTCTAGGAATGATCTACTCTACGGAGCGGCGCCCGCGTCCCACAGCCCATGCGCGTCCTCTCTCCCTCTCTTCTCTAGGAATCCTCTACTCCACGGAGCGGCTCCCGCGTCCCACACCCCCACAGCGCATGCACGTCCCCTCCCCCTCTCTCTCCTCTCCTACGGTCCCCCCCCCCCCCCCGTTCTCTCCTCTAGGAATCCTCTACGGAGCCACGTGCACATCACGTGGTGCGACAGCTGCATACTTCGCTGGGGGGCGCCACGGTAGTTTTGCGGTATGAATATGACGGAATAGTGAATTGTTGGGCTAGTTGGTTCAACATTTGGCATATGAGAGCGAAGGCTTGGAAGGAAAAAAGAAAGACAACTTAAGGCTGTTTCACAAGCTGCGATTGCAGCGAAAACAATTGCTCCGTTCGCTCCAATCGCTGTGTTAGCAACCGCAGATTATGGCGGTTTCGTTTCCCATGGGCTGCGAATGGTCTGCGATTTTCGCTCTGCGACTGGCGCGGCGAGAAACGTTTCTTGCTGCCTAGACAATGTACAAGTTTTCAAACGTAATGTAAAGATCTGTGCATTATGATATTATTAAGTTTTCACGAACGGCAATGAAGAGCATGCGTGTTTTGTCATTTAGGAACGCTTTCCAATCTAAATTAATTTTAAAGTGCGCAACAACGGCCATCACTAAAACAAACACGTCGACGCAATTTCGACGGCGGGACCGGCCCGGTGCTATTTCGAGGGGTCCCGACCGAAAAATCGCCCTGCCGCTGCGAACAGAGCGAAAAATTTCCAACATGTTGGTCGCTCGCCGCTGACCGCTGCGGCGGGAGCGAACGGCCCTTTTTTTCGCTGCGAGCGAATTCGCATCCTGAAAATCGCTACTTTTTGTGTCATGTGAAACGGCCTTTAGAAGGAAAGACGCTCAACTTGCAACTGAGTTTAATTCGAAAAGCTTCATACCTCGGAGACAAATGCGCAGGCGCAGTCAAACCAGATTGTCACTCAACCAATTAGCAAATTCCTGGGGAAAAACGCGTTAACAATTTACGATAACAAAAGAGGTACGGTTCAATCAGCTTATACACCTAACTGCCTTGTAGGAAGTTTATTTCTTTCATCTTCAGATGCACCGAAGGTGCACTGATGCACGCGTCTGCAGCAATCTTGATCTGTTCCGCCTCTACGATCTCTCGTTCCCGCCTGCCCTTAGCTCGATTCATGACGTCCGCCGCCTCTAGAAGTGCCTTGCAACCGCATTTACTGCAATGCGCAGGAAGGTGCGCCCCATCATTCTGAGCATTGACCGTAGTTGCGTGCTCTCGTAGTCTGTAATTAAGACATCGGCCCGTTTGGCCGATGTAAGCTTTACCACAACTGAGTGGTATCTTATATACCACTTCAGTAGCACAGGGGACAAATGGCTTCTTATGCTTCTTCCCACAATCTGTTTTCTCTGTTTTTTCACCGGCAAGGTTGCACAAACGGGAAAGCTTACAGGGTGCCGTGAGCAGATTGGTGCCTTAAGCAGATTGGTGCCTCACCCAGCGTTCGTACACGACAGAGGCCCAACAAGTTTGTTGTCATGCCCTACATTCGCACGATATCACACAACCTTAAGAGGATAGGATCAAAGCATGGCGTAGACCTCGTCTTCACGGCACCCTGTAATTTTGGTGTATATCAAGCTAGCGAACTGGACGCAAGCACACCATAAGCGTGGCATGTAAATGGCGTTGTAGATGACATGCATGCCAAGATTTTCATGTTAACACGTGCCACTTATGTTCGTTATACAGTCATGTCGCTCAATACCAAATTTGGTGTATATCAAGCTAACGAAACGGCCGCGAGCGCGCCATGAGCGTGGCCTGCAAGTCATGTCGCACATGACAAGTCATGATTTTCATGTTAACAGCTGTCACATATGTTCGTTATACAGTCATGTCTAGAGACCGGATTTTAGGCAAATGCCTATTTTTGGATGCGAAGCATCTTATGCTCGGGGCTATGTCCGTCCCGCGTCTGGCGTCCCGCGTTCGGCCACATTCATGAAGTAGGGAAGCACCCATTATGCGAACCAGAACACTGTAGTAATATGAAGGCCGTCAACCACTACCAAAGTCATCAGAGTGATGGCCGAGAGCACAGAGAGGCTGCTTAGCAATGGTTAGGCAGGTGGTGTCTGTCGCCCAGGTTGACCCCTTTCCTTGATCTTGCTTGCATGTGTTTGGAGTGGGATTATTCCTTCCCGCGTCCCACACCACCACAGGGCATGCGCGTCCCCTCCCCCCTCTCTCTCCTCTTCTTCGCTCACCCCCTTTCTCTCCTCTAGGAATCCCATACTCTATCTATCTTCACGGCGCGACGTGACTGTATGACAAACACAAATGAAAGGTCTTAACATGTTAAACATGACATGCAAATTGTCTAAAGCATGATTTGCTCCTTCCTGGCTGCTACATCGATTCCCACAGTGCGTGGGATCTGCCGGCTTTTTCTTTGTAACATGAGCGGCCATTAGGATAATGACTATAATTACTTAGCCCAATAAAAACGCAGCACACAAGAATGCTACACAAGGGACAAGCGCTTGTCCCTTTTGTGTCTTTTTGATGTGCTGTGTTTTTCATGCGCTAAGTAATTCGCGCCACTACGCAGCAACTAGGGAATCAAAAAGTCCTCTTAAGTCACTAGGATAAGATTTACTCGTTCATCAGCCAGTCATTCTAGCCTAATACACCAAGCATCCGGTTACTTATTTTCGGGATTTTGTGCTACAGCACTTAACCCAACGAAAAAACTGTTAGCTTTCTGCACATTACCGGCGTCGTTTATCCTTGGGCAAACAACACTTGGCTAGGTTATATATATTTTTTAGTTTGGCCCAACACCAATAAACGTTGTTTCTTGCAGTACGCTTGCGCTGCGTTAAACTTGCCTACATTTTAGCGTTTTCCGGTTATCAGGACTACCACTGGAGCACACTAGCACTTAGTATGCTGCATTGGTTAATCAACAGTGGTATTCTTACCTGCAGTACAAACTTGAAGGTGAGGTTCTAGCAGGAGTACTTGTCGAAGACGCGGTCACGCTGCAAACACTCTGCACAACAACCCTTCTACTCCGATAAACTGGTGAGAGCCGTGGATGCACAGATGACAACTGTGGACGGGATGCGCGCCATCTGCTCTTGATCGCAGAGGAAGCGTCACCAAACGAGTGCGGCACGTGTGGTATTAAGCAAACGCCTTGTCGCCGCATCTGCAGAAAATTTGGCGACTGATAGATGGGTGTCAATCCTCATAACATATTTTTTTTGCTCCAGCTAGTTAAGTACCGAGTACGCGTCACTGGCTAAGACAAAATGATGCAACACAGCAACCGAAAAGTTCCGCTATACACCTGAATGAGCTCCAGGACCACTACCAAAGTTACAACATTGGCCTTACGTATGATGCTTTGACTGTACCGTACACATGATTGATGATGGCTATATTTCTTGCTCACTAACATGCGTATACCGCTTCTTTTTAAAGGGGCCCTGCAACACTTTTCCAAGTAGCCATGGAATGGATTCACTAAAGGAGCTAATTGCCTCACGAATCCACCACCCCAATTTTTTTCAGAATCCGTCCAGTACCAGCGGAGTTACAAATATTTGTCACACGCTGCAATTGCATTCTCTCTTATCTCGTCCCGACGAAAGCGCTGGAAGCTAAGCGGGGAGGGATGGCACGGGGGAAGAAAATACATCACGCACGCCTCGTGACCTTTTGAGCCCTTTCTCTTTTTTTTTTTCTTCGAATGCGCGGCTTTTCAGTAAGATCGCGCGCGCACGCGTGGACAAGTCCCGGCCTCCCGCGGTGGCCCCAGTAACGACCGAGCACGCCATGCTCAAATCAGCCAATGGTTCATACTTCGCCTGTGGCGCAGTGATTTTTGAGCCTGTAGCGTCATTTGTCGAGAGAAGAGAAAGCGATTTCTAGCTGATTTGACAATTTATTGTAAATTTCAGGCCGCGTGCTGCTTTGTAATATTTGGCACGCGTGTTCTCAGGAGCCTCGACTACCGATCGGCAGCGTTTTCGGACCATGCTCAAAAAGTGTTGCAGGGCCCCTTTAATGGTATGCCAATAAGTCAACAAAGGGAGCGATGGTTTAGATATTTTTGGATTTGATGGTAAGCTATGAAGCATCCGCAATAGGCATTTGAAATGTATTTATAGCACTGTAGAAAGCTCGTAAAGAATGTGCTTTCAAAAGTTCTTGCCGCTTATCCAGTGTGAAATCTGCGCGCTGCATTATTACGAACATCTATGACATAGTGCCAAAACCACCAATAGAATCATTTCAGTAGCTTGCACGTCAGTACTTTGTTATAGATTACACACCAGCTGCCAGTGTTGTGCATTTGTAATCGATTATCAGCGGTATTGTGGCACGACGAAACTTGGCGAGCCAAACCAGAAGTGATAGGCGGAAGCATGTAACTGCGCAACCTGAAGGCGATGTGTGATAATTTAACCTCCTATCGGTCGCGCGAAGAATCAGTTGCAAAAGATGCTGTCGTGACATTGCGTACATGAAATAGAAGGGAGCACTACCTCGTTGGCTTAGTGTAAAACAAAAGCCTTTTCCATCAATGCAGGTTCAGCCATGACCCACCTGAGAGGCAGGCCCATTCTCCGCTCCTATTCTGATCTCGCCCCTTGATTTGTGATTTCATCAATTTCTCCAGTAAAGCTCTAGTTCGGTCTAGTTGATGCGTTCTTGAACACAATTTGAAGGGCTGCACTAAAAACACGCACGACGGAGAGTACACAGAACGGGCGCGAAACGGGGGGCAGGAGTGCGCCCGTCCTGTGTACTTCCCTTCCTCCGTGTTATTTAGCGCAGCCCTGCTTTATATCGCCAGTCAAACTCTCCCCAATATTTGCTATTTCTTGACCCCTTCTGTCACTCGCTATTTGTTCTGCACAGCACACCACACGATTTCCACTAATGTGTGACTATACATGACAAATTCGTTCACGTTTGCTGTCACTTTTGTGCCTTTTTTTCTCTCTACTACACTAATCTCTCGCGCGGTCGTACAGTTTGGTTCCTTGAAGATGGTGTGCGTAACCTTACCTGCAGCGGCAGTTGGTGCTATCGGCTCGTATCGGGCGTCGCTTGCATGCCGTCGTCGGCAGACTTGCCGGAGAGCAAAGCGACCATCATGATATCGGCGATGTGGGTCCCTTGTTGACGGCAGCTTCCAGGCGTTAATTTGCCAAGGTATAGGGGTACGTGTTCGCAGGATATAGTGCCAATGCGCATGAGCCATTCTGCCAGCAGATATGCCTGAATCGGCGCAATCCAAAACTTTTCCGGATGTGCTGTGCATTGCCGAGTGCCGTTGGCTCGTGAACTGCAAGATTCTGTGAAAGACTTCACATGCATGCAGAGAACTTGCATTGATTTTGTTTGTTGTTTGCTTGTTCTGCAGTTATATGGCACAGCCCACCTCGGGGGGATACAAAGTACAAAGTAAAATTAGCAGTTGTTCCGAGTACGAATACAACCGATGAGCGAAGCTCCTTAGAAATGGGAAGCAAACGACTATGTACATTTTGAAATGGTTGGCGGCGCCGGCGCTTATATTCGGCCGCTCTAGCACGTACGGTAGGATCCTGTTCGGCGTAACCTTTGTAGCTCCGCTCATCGTGCTTGAACCGCAGGACCCTGTTGGCGGGCTCATCTTGCGGCCGCTGCTCTGGCTTTGCGTTCCGCATCCTTGCCAAGCTGCTTATCGTCTTCATCATATTCACGTTTACGTTTCTGAGGACGACTATCCATATTCTGTGAGGAGCCCTAAGTAATGTCAAGTGGGTCCTTATTTTTATATATATATATATATATATATATATATATGTACAAACATGGTTTTCGGTAAATTTTATTGTCATGTATAAACACGAACTGTTTTTGCGCCGTGCACCTTGTTTTTAGCGCAACGCGCGCCGAGCGCCGCGAGCGCCTTGCACCGCGTGCCGTTGCTTTTTTTAATTTTTTTTGTTGTTGCGCCGGCGCCGCGAGGGAAGAGCGTCTGCTGCTACCTTAGACAAAGCGCCCGTGCTGCGCTAGAATGATGGTTGTCATTTCACAATTCACGATGGTGAAAGTGAAGACGACCATTATAACCAGTTGTGCACAGAGCTTATTTCTTTTATTTAACCTCGAATTTGTGATGCGCTAGAAGCAAAGCGCTCGGCGTTCGGCGCGCACGGCGTTTCATTGTCTTTTTGAACCGGCGACGCATCCAGGGAGCATCAATGGCGAACGGGTGCCAGCCTAAGGAGCTTCGCTCCTAAAACAGAAGTCGCGGGAAGCGGAATCGCCGTTGCGGCAGCCGCTTTTGCGGCCCGGCGCAAAGCAAGTAGGCATACCGCACCGTCGATGAATCTGTTCCCCCCTGGCTACGCTTCGTACATTACACGTGTTTTCGTACAAGACACTACGCATGGTCAAAAACAGTCCCAGAAGCTACCAGTGAACACAGCGCACCATTCGCTGCAACCGCTTGCGCGTCGCCGGTGCCGATCACAACGTGCGCCGGCCGCGGGAGCAAGAGTTGACTACAGCGCCACTAGTTCTCGCGACCTCCACGCGGACCGCCTCTCCGGCGGAGTTTTGAAACTGAGTTTATTCTAGTAACGATGACGTATACGTGGTCAAGTCGAGCTTGTGGCGAATGCGCGACCTCGCAGACCGGCGAAGTCTCGGCCTTACCAGACAGAGAGCGAGCCCCGACACGACCACTGTGATCAGAAGTATTTTTAATGACTGACTCGAACGCTAGCGCGCGCAGGCCCCTCTCACGCGGCACCTGCCTCGTGCTAGAGCGAGCGTCTCGTCGTCTTCTATATGCGACGCCGATGCAGCTGCCGCTACAGAGGGCTCCCCCCCTAGAGAGGAGGAAAGTCCGACGAACGATTGGAACTCCAGGAGACACGATGTGTCTTGGGTGCGGCGTCAGAAGGTAGCGATCCGGAATGCAGTAGCGTTGCGCCGCCCGATGGTGGGGCCGATGGCAACGTTGCTTCGAAGTAGGCAGGCTTGAGACGTTCTAGAGCGATTGTGTCGGGCCGGCCGTTGACGTTAACGACGAATGTCGACGGACGACGCTCCAGAACTCGATACGGCCCGGAGTAGTGCGGCTGCAAGGGCTTCCGCACGGCACAGTTGCGCACGAAAACGTGTGTAGCAGAGGTGAGCTGCAGAGACACGTAAGGAGCTCTCCATTCGTGCGGGCGTGTAGGCACTGGTCGTATCTGCTGGAAGATGTCTTGCAGTTCGGAAACGTAGTCTCCCGCTAGTGGCATAGGTGTTTTGGCAGGGCGATCGAAGTCGCATGGCAGGCGTAGCGAACTGCCGTAGACCAACTCGGCGCATGAGCAGCCAAGGTCGCTTTTGATGGCAGCTCTAATGCCAAGCAAGACGAGTGGTAGTTGGACGACCCATTTCTCTGGTGATCCATGTGCCATGAGGGAGGACTTGAGATGCCTGTGGGAACGCTCGACCAGCCCATTTGTTTGTGGGTGGTAAGAGGTCGTGCGGAGGCGTGTCGTTCCGAGGAGCTTGAGGAGTTCGGTGAAGAGCGCCGAATCAAACTGCCGACCGCGATCGGTGACTACAGTTGATGGGCAGCCGAACCTCGCAATCCATGTCGACACGAAGGCTGCTGCAACTGTGGGCGCTGATATGTCGGCGATGGGTGTAGCTTCTGGCCACCGTGTGTAGCGGTCGATGCATGTCAGTATGTAGTTGTAGCCCTTGGAAGGTGGGAGAGGGCCGACTAGGTCCAAGTGCACGGTGTCGAAACGCGCGTCCGGTGGAAGGAAGGACTTCGCAGGAGGGACGGGATGGCGCTGGATCTTGGAGCGTTGACACGGCAAACAGCAGCGCACCCAGTCGCGAACCTTGTGCGTTGAGCTGAGGCCAAACGTAGCGACTGGAAATTAGCTTCTGTGTCGCGCGAATCCCTGGATGCGACAGACAGTGTACAGCATCGAACAGGCGTCTGGGAAGCGGTGCCGGGATGAAAGGTCGGGGTGCGCCAGTAGAGGTATCACACACTACCGATGTACCATCCGAAGTCAGAACTACGTCCTCCAGTTTCAGCGACGTTGATGAATTTCGGAGGCTACGCAGCTCGGTGTCGTCACGCTGGTGAGTGGCGAGTAGGCCGACATCGATGATGGAAGGCTCTGCAGTTGGTGTGGAGACTGCATCGACGCGGCTGAGAACATCGGCAGGAATGTTGTCGGTGCCTTTGACGTGACGGAACGTTGTCGTAAACTCCGAGATGTAGGAGAGATGTCTACTTTCGCGAGGCGAGTAGCAGGACGCCGATCGGTTCATCGCGTGCACAAAGGGCTTATGGTCAGTCAAGACACTAAACTGACGACCTTCTAGGAAGTGCCGGAAGTGTCGGACAGCCAAGTACACGGCGAGTAAGTAGCTCGCGGCCGAAAACGCTGTAGCGGCTCTGTGCTGGATTCAGCTTCTTTGAAAAGAAAGCGAGTGGATGCCATGTGCCTGTCGATGAATTGTTGCAAAACGGCGCCAACAGCGTTGTTCGAGGCGTCTGTCATGATAGCAGTCGGCGCATCTGCTTTCGGATGCTTCAGCAGTGCTGCACTGGCGAGGGCAGACTTGACTCTTGTGAACGCGTGGGCGGCCTCTTCAGTCCACTGAAGCACTTGTTTCCTTTGGAGCTTAGCAGAGCGTCTAGAGGGGCCACAAGTCGTGCACAATCGGGTATAAACCGTCGATAGAAATTGACGAACCCGAGAAATTGGCGAAGCTTCGTCATCGTAGTCGGTCGTGGAAAATCTTCGACGACGCGAATCTTGCACGGCAGTGGTCGAATGCCGTTCGCGTCGACTATGTGTCCAAGGAACTCGAGTTCCTGTTGACCAAATTCACTTTTGGCGGCGTTGATGACGATTCCTCGGCTGGCAAGGCGGGAGAACAACAACCGCAGGTGCTGAACATGCTCTTCAATAGAAGTACTTGCTACAAGGAGGTCGTCGATGTAGGCAAAGACGAATGGCAAGCCTCGGGTAACGGAGTCGATGAAACGCTGGAACGATTGACCAGCGTTCCGTAGGCCGAAAGGCATGCGGAGGAATTCAAAAAGACCGAAAGGTGTGGTGATGGCGGTCTTCGGGATGTCTTCCTCGGCGACTGGCAACTGATGATAGGCGCGAACAAGATCGATCTTGGAAAAGATCGTCGCACCGTGCAGCGCTACCGTAAAGTCCTGGATGTTCGGAAGCGGGTAGCGATCAGGAACTGTGATGTTGTTGAGCGCCCGGTAATAGCCACATAGACGCCAATCCCCAGTCTTCTTGGGCACCATGTGAAGTGGTGACGCCCAGTTGCTTGAAGAAGGTCGGATGATACCGAGTGCGAGCATGTGCTCGAACTCTGCGCGAGCGAACCTTGAGTTTCTCAGGGGACAAACGCCGAGGTCGAAAATAGACCTGGAGGGCCGGAGGTGACGATGTGGTGACAAACGTCGTGTTGGACCGGCTGAGTCCAGTCCGGCTGGCGCGTCAGAGTGGAGAACTCACGGAGAAGCTCGGCGAACGGTTCTTCCAGCATAGAAGATATTGGTGCGATTGGCGATGTGGTTGTCGCAGGCGCACCGGAAACGGTCAGTTGCGTAACAGAGTCGATAAGACGACGTTGTTTCACGTCGACAAGGAGCCCATAGTGGTGCAGGAAATCAGCTCCGATGAGGACGCGTCGGACATCTGCAACCAGGAAAATCCAGCGAAACGCTCGTCGGAGGCCAAGATTGAGCATGATGGAGGGTGATGCGAAAACGGGAATCTTGGTACCGTTGACGGCTTGCAAAAACGACACAGGTGTCGTTTTTCGGTCGGAGCGTTGAGCAGGAATGATGCTTACGTCCGCTCCTGTGTCGACTAGGAAACGTTGTCCTGTGGCTCTGTCCGTGAGATAGAAGAGGCGACTTGTGTGCTGGGCCGGACCGCTTGTCGCCGTCAGAGGTCGGCCGGCCTGTTTCCCTGCCACGAGCACGGACGCCGGCAGTGACGAGCGTCGGCTCCAAAACGGCGATGGTAGGAGCAGACGCCCGGCGTAGGCGACGCGTCCCGGCTGGTGGGTGTGCGTCTCCCTTTGCTGGAACTTCGTTGGCGTGAACGGCGAGGTGACGCGTGGCGATGTTCCGCTGCAGAGACGATGCGCTCGAGACGCTCACACAGGGCATCGAGCGGCGATTGTGCTGTTGAAGACGGGAGAGTCCGCAGCGTGGTTGTACTGTCACTAGTAGACGCTGTCGTGGCTGCGATGGTTGGCGTGGCTACTTCCATCACCTTTTCGGCCAACGCGGAGAGTCCGGTGAGGTCCATGGTAGAAGCTGTCGCCAAAACCATCTGCACGTTAGCCGGTAGTCGTTGCAAAAATAACTCGCGTAACAGCGCGTCGTCGATGGATCTCGCGTTGTCTCCGAGCAGCTGCTTCATTCGGCGAAGAAGTTGACTTGGGCGTCCGGTCGCCGAGTTCTTCAGCGGACAGAAGCTGCTGGATACGAGAACGCTGTGAAACTGCCGTGCGCTGCAGCAGGGTCGTCTTGAGGTCGTCGTAAGCGTTCGCAGACAGCGGGGTGCTCAGCAGATCCGCTACTTCGTCAATAGCAGTGGGCGTGAGTGCCGCGACAGCGTAGTGGAACTTCGTAGCTTGGGAGCGGATACCAGCAACTTGAAATTGTGATTCCGCCTGAAGAAACCACGCCCGACGGATGCTGGTCCCAGTACTGTGGAAGGCGGACAGTGATGGCTGAGCAGGAGGGCTCACCGCGTTGCTCGGGAAGGTTCTGGTCTCGAGAACTCGTGCTGTCGGTCTGTTCCATGGTCGCCTCTGCCACGGAAACGTATGCCCACAATCACGTCCGGGTCACCAAACTGTGGCGAATGTGCGACCTCGCAGACCGGCGAAGTCTCGGCCTTACCAGACAGAGAGCGAGCCCCGACACGACCACTGTGATCAGAAGTATTTTAATGCCTGACTCGAACGCTAGCGCGCGCAGGCCCCTCTCACGCGGCACCTGCCTCGTGCCAGAGCGAGCGTCTCGTCGTCTTCTATATGCGACGCCGATGCAGCTGCCGCTACAAGCTTATACATGGTGCCCCAGGCGCCTTAAGGCAGAGGTTAAAAATATGGCAGATCCCAAGTACCACGGGAATCGATGTTATGCGAAGCATGCGGAGGCAAGGTGACCGGGTTGTAAATTTCTTATTGAGCGAAACGTTACGAAACGACGTTAAAGATATGTACAAATGTTGTACGCAAACACATATATTGGACAATCGCATATCTTTCATATAGCCAGTTGTTTACAGTTGCGTCACGATTCCAACAGAAACATGAGTATTACCTACACCAGAAGCCGTAATCTGATTGTAACTCTTGTGCTTACGAGGATGGTAGCCCTGGATAGTGCTTCGCGGACCAACAGCAGTGGATGGCGCTTAAGTATAGAATTGACGTTAACCCGACATGACGCCTACCTCATAGGAGTACCCATGTAATGTTTATCAAACTAGATAGCCAGCAATGGAACCACAATTGATGTGTCACCAACATTACGCCTCCATGGGGGTCTTTTTTCCAAAGCAGTTCCGAGACATGGCCTGGCTCTGTGGTAGAATACTTGATTGCCACGCAGATTTCTTGGGTTCGATTCCTGCTGGGACCCCGATATTTGCAATTTGCATTCGTCGGGTCAACGCTGCCGACGTCAGTTTTTCGTAACGCTGTGGCTTTTAAATGACTAATGTCTGTCCTCGCCGTTCCTGGGTAGACATAAATTGTCAAACACCTGTGGCGCATACCAGCATATCGCGGCCCGTCGTATACGGGTATGTGCCACACGGGTCTGCAGGAAAGGGTTTGACGAGGTATACGACAGGGTTTTCACGTTATTCGTGTCATGACCAGCCAGACATATTCGTCATTACCTCTTACCCTCCCATACAAATTTTGGAATACCCCAAGTCAAGGAGGCGATCACGAGAGCACCCAGACGTAGGCGGCTAGATAGATAGATAGATAGATAGATAGATAGATAGATAGATAGATAGATACGAAGATAGAAACGCAAAAGTGCTTACAGTACGCAAAGAAATGCTTCGCATTTAAAATATGGCGACAAAGGCAGTGACAACGCGACCAAATGCATGTTGCTGGCTGTTGCCTGGAGTGAGTCAGACTATTTTATGTGTTATGATTAATATTCTAATTAGGCCACTTTAATTAACTAACTTTTGAAGCAATGAAGATGGGCCGAAAATTGCAATGAGAAAGTTGCAGATCGGTTCGCAAACGTCCGATTAGATAGTTTCGAGCTTTATATCTGTTAATTATTATTTTTTATGTGATAACTACAAATCCCCGCGAAATACAAAAAAATAAAAGTACCGCGTGACAAGCCCTTTCGCTCGCCAGTGCGCACGATGATTGTAGTGCTCTCTAACGTTCCGCATGCAAACGACCGTAGCACTTGCCCGATGGCGCTGTCGCGACAGGGCCGCGGTGGTGGTGGTGGTGGCTGTGTGATGAACACGTTTTGCTATCGGAAACAAAAGTGATAACCGCTGTGTCTGCTTATCGGTGTGACGAACTGGTGCGAGGGAAGCGTGTCGTTCACACGCGGAACGTTAGGGAGCACTAGAATCATCGCGTGCGTAGGCGCGCAAGTGGGTTTGTTACGTGGTACTTTTTTTTCTATTTCGCGGGCATTTATAGCTAGCAGAAGAACTCTAATAATAAACAGATATAAAGTTCGAAACAGTCGAAACAATTTCTCGAAAAGGAATCTCGTTCTTATGAGTTTTCGCTAAAAAAAAACAATTCTAACGCAAGTGATTTAGCTTTCCGGGACATGCCAGGAGGATTTGTGCCATATTCGCTGCGGAATCTTGGCGTCCAGTCAGGTTTTACAAAGAATGCCCTCAAGTTCCGTTGCTCTACTACGATGCAGAAGAAAGGAGGAAGTAGATACGGCGTTAATGTTGTTTTTACGGCTGCCAATAAGCTAAGTAAGATTTGTGCCACTGTTCAGAGAAAGAACGAGCAAGTGAAAGACAAGAAGCGGACCGATATTTGTTTTGTAACACACACCAAATTCAGTTATTGCCGTACAGGTGTGGTGTGTAAGGTTCCTTTCAGCTGTGGCCGCTTCTACGTGAGAGAGACTGCAATAACCGCATATTATTGGTACATAAGAGATCGCTAACCAGAGGTTCGCCTTCCAAACTATCTTTACATTGTCGAGAGTGCCCGCCCAAATTCGATCAATGCCCAGTTTTCTACCGGCATAGGAATGAATAAACGCGTTTGATGATTGAGGCATGGCATATCGATAATAGTTGTAGCACATGCGTGAGCTAACCGTCAATTAACTTGCACAAAGATAAAATCACATGCCTTAACAGTTATCTTTCACGCAGGCCGTCATGCGTGCCAGATTGACAGACTTGCATATTGCATGGGCGTGCGCATATAAGTTCTCGTGCCTTCTTTCTTTTCCGCCGCGCATCTTTTCCGTGCGCATCTTCAGTTGTTACTCGGCGTTTCTGGTGTCGTGTCGTGTTTCTTGTGTCCGTGTTTGTACGCCCTGTCCTTTTTAGAATGAATACTTACCGACTAGCTCAGCTCTATGTTATTACGAAACTCGCTGTCATATATTTCTTCATTTTTTATTGTTTGACTTTAAACTACGTGAGCACGATGTTACCATTACCAGCTACATCGCAACGTAACTGAGTAATACTGACAAATAAAATCCAAACTCGCAAGGTGTTTATTATGAATGGGCTAGGGTTCCCATCGACTTTGTGTTTTACAAACAATCAAAATCTCCTATTCAAACAATGCGCTTCCA
>JALIZH010008173.1:0-17235 GCA_030522465.1 Rhipicephalus appendiculatus | reverse complement strand
CGAAAATTTTAAAATGTATTTTTCATATTTTCGTGACATTGGCTTGATGAAATTTTCTGAAACTTCGTATTCTAGGTCTATGGCACCCACAGATGACAATTTACAGGGGGTCAAAGTTCCCAGGCTACGCTCCCATAGGAATACATGGGATAGTGGCCTTGGAACTCTTGACCACCCCCTGTACTTCATTTTTATCGATTAGAAGCTACGTAAGACCCAGTAAACGGCTTCAAAATCTATGGCGTTCAATGTTTGGGTGCGGGAATCAAGGTGGCATCTCCACCCGCGTTTTCTTTTTGCGCGTTTTCTCGCTTACCAAGCTTTGTGTTGCGGTAAGAGTGGTTTTTTAGGGATTGTGAAATTGTACTTTACCAATACGCGAAAAATCGTTTTTGCTCTTTAGTGTCCCTCTTTAAGTCATTGTATGGGGCATACAATGACCTGAATTTGTGTAACAAATGTTAGCATGCTTGGCAGGCCCGATTAATGCTATAGACGCTAGAGAGCAGCCACAGGTATTGTTGGCACATTGTGCCAAAGGAGCGCCCCTCTTAGGCAACTAGGGCGGGAGAAGGGGGGGGGGGGCTCCCCCTCCTGCCCCTCCCCGTGTGCACGCCTATGGTCGCCATCCGCAATCGCATTGTTGGCGACCACAAGGCTTCAGCAGCTGTGGCACATTTCTTTTCTTTACCACCGAAAAGAAGTATCGTCACGTGTATTGTCAAGCTGGCGGAGGTGGTGGCAGTACGTAATAAGGTAGGGATGTCACATCGTTTTGGGCTAATTAAGACATGGTGGTCTTGCGCTATGGTAATATTGTGAAAAAAAGTTGCGGGATAACGAAAATTACAGCTTTTTTTACGCTGCTCTTATAAAAATGAGTACAGCCGCGGCCACGTCTGTGTAGAGCGTGCAGCAGCCGGTTTTTGCTCTGGGGCGACACCTTGAAAGGCAGTTTCGGGGCTCTGTGGTCTAGCCTGGCCTACTGGGCTGCACATGCTCCTGACAATGTGTCAGGAGAGCATGCGCAGCCCAGTGGTCAGGCTGACCTACGTCAGAGCCCGAAACTGCTGTCAGGAGCATGTGCAGCCCAGTAGTCAGGCTGACCACGTCAGAGCCCGAAACTGCTTTGAGGAGCATGCGCAGCCCAGTAGTCAGGCTGACCACGTCAGAGCCCGAAACTGCTTCAAGGTGTCGCCCCACAGAGCAAAAACCGGATGCTGCGCGCTCTACACAGACGTGGCCGCAGCTGTAGAGCATTTATGTATTCACCAAGAAAATTGAAGTAGGCTGATGACATAGTTTCTTAATGTTTCTTGATGCTTTCGATAGTTCGGAATTCGGTTAATTCGGACAATTTTTCCGATCCTGTGAAATCAGAGTTAACAAGCTTTTACTATATACAATGCACAATAATGTTTTTTTATACAGGGTGCCCTGGCTACCTCTAGCCAGAGTTAAAAGATATGCTGACGCACTCTATGACAATGTGATGAAATGCAGGTTGCTGTCTACTGCCTGGATTATGTCACATTATTTTTTGTTTCATCTAATTTTCTTCATTAGGCATTTTTAATTAGCTTACCTTTGAAGCAACCAAGCTGGGCAAGAATTCCCATGAGAAAGTTGGAGATTGGTCGGCAAAATGTTCAATTAGACAGTTTTCAACTTCCTATGTATTAAATATCAGTGTTTTTCTGCTTAATAGAGATGCCCGCATAATACAAAAAACATACAACGTGACATGCTCACTTGCGCGCCGTACTGCAGTGCTCCTTTATGTTCCACGTGAAAACGACCGTCGCATTCAGCTGGGTAGGCTGCCTCGACAATGGTGGTGGCAGTGCGATAACGCACGTTTTGCTAGCGGCAACACAAGCAATAACCGCTGTGTCTGTTTATTGCTGTCATGAACCGCTGCAGCAAAGGCCACTGCAATCACGTTAAGGAGCACTGCAATCACGGCACGCAACCGGCATGTCTGGTGGAATTCTTTTTTGTATTTCGTGGGCGTCTGTAGTAAGTAGAAAAATATTATTATTTAATACATAGAAAGTTATATAACTGTTTACGGATGTTTTGCAAACAGATCTACAACTTTACCATTGAAATTTTTTGCCTAGGTTTGTTTTTGAAAAGTTGGGTAAACATGCATAATTAGGCAATTAAGAAGGACAATAATTAAGGCAGCTTACCCCTAGGGGTGCCATGCCTGAAGGAGGTGCGGAGCTGGGCAGCCTGCTTTGTTTTTCTTCGGTTCTCTCTGTTTTTCGCTTTGTATTTTCCAGTTTTTTTTTCTCTTTATTTCTACTTATTTCTATTTTTTCTTCCTACTTTCTTCTTTCTCTCTCTCTCTCTCTCCCTTTGTTTCTTGCTTGCTTCTTTTTTCTTTTTCAAATTTTATACTACATAGCTTTTATTTAAAGTGCTCCGCACTTAATATCATAATCAAGGCGCTCTAAGAACAAGAGGAAGGAGACTTGCTTTGGAGTACTCGCTCAATATGCTACAGATGGCTCTGCTATGCGTGGTTTTGCCTGCGTTAAAATCATCATCAAGGCTCTTGAAGAACAAGAGGAAGAAGACTTCCCTTTGGCGTGAGCGCAGGCTACAGCTGGCAATGCTTTATGTGGTTTTGCCTGCGTTACGCCAAGCGACGATGTCAGCATACGACAGCCTGCCCCCCTAAAGTGTGCCGTACTTTAATAGATAGTGTGACATACTCCACGCAATAGTCAGGAACATGTACTTGGTCACATAGTCATAGAGTGCGTCAGCATTTTTTTAAACTCTCGCTAGAGGTAGCAGGGGGCACCCTTTATATTTATACACATACTTACTAGTTCTGCTGACTCCCTGTAGCACAATGTGCGTACAATACTTGTGGCTCCTTTTCTAGCGTCTATAGCATTCATCGGGCCTGCCTACATGCTAACATTTGTTACACAAATTCAGTACTTCTAATCAATACCGCAAGGCAACAACACTTTCGAGCTCCCACCAGACGTTGACATACACCTCTCATCTTGTGACCACCTGGGCCAAGTGTCAGTTGCAAGAGCGACTGCTGTGTGATGAAGTTGCAACACAACAAAATGCTGAGGGCCAATCTCAAACATTAATTTATTTCTAAAAAACACAAAAAAATAATTTGATGTGACGTTCTTCATTTCCCAACAATGAAATTTTCTATGAAATGTCGCATACAAAATATTTTTACTTGGACGCCATGAGTACAGAAAGTATGGTGAGAAATGCTGTAAATCACATATTTACTCCTGCTTCAGAATTCTTCAAAATATTTGATGCATAATTTGCCCACAAACATATTTGTAAAAAAGTACATACTCTTATGTGAAAATCATATAAATATTTATGTTCATGGAAAGTGCAAGTGCATTTAAAAAAGGAATCAATAACTTTGAAGATTTAAATTCTTTTAAATTATGTAGCTGGCAGTGGGACACCAAAATTTTTTAATTCTTATATTGAGTCACCTAAACATCACCATTGTTGTGGTGCAAGCACGGTTTTCAGATCAGCATACAAAGGCAGATTTTAAATAATTTTTTGTTACATATAGTTTAACAAAACTGAGAGAAATTTGAAGTCACCGCGGAAGTAAATTTTTTTTTTCATGCAGGAGTTGTTTTACCCAAATTCTCCACGTAGTACAGCAAATAGGCATAAAATTTATAACCAAAATCTGCGATATCCAAATGCCATGGCTGGTACACTTGGTGTGGAAAGGCCAAACAGTCAATGCTTGCTGTCGCAGCAGTGACCCAAAAAAATACTGTGATCATTCTGTATATGCGCTTTATTATCATGTGTTACGCATTGCAAATGCATAAGGGCTTAGCAAAATTACGGTACAAGATACTTTCGGCTGATTCATGATTAAGCAAATTTACATGTTTAAATAGAAACAAGAATAACAAAGCGAAGGACAAACAGGAAACTTCATTCAAGTTTGATGAGCTATACGTTTTTTTAGGAAGTATTTCCGGTTGTTCGCTTAATGACATGGCATTTTTAATTTTTAGGTTGTTGGTTCCTGCTCTTTCTTTTTTTTAGCTGGTTTGCATGTGTGGAGGTCACCGCCATCTCAATAAATGGAAAGCATGGCTGCACCATTGGTAATGTGCAGTATGATGCAGTGGCCTTGCCACCCCCCCTCCCTTCCTCTCAGAGAGAGTTCGATTTGCACAGCATTTCATTTGTCCAAGCTATTCCTTACCGCATGACAGTACAGTGACATATACCGCACCATTTGCACTTGCACATAATTGTGATTTAAGTTCCACCTTGCTGCCTGTTAGTCCATGGGCATTTTCTGGAATTTATAAGGGATGCATTCTCTCTCACATTTTTTCTGAAAAAGCACATTGATCCCATTCCTGCAATAGCCGTTATTTCAAGTGTGCACCAAGGAAATCACATATTTAATGTATAGGGTGTGTTCAGATAAGAACGTCGGTGCATGTCCGTCGACCCCCTTTCATTCCGCCGAAAAAAATATATTTTCTTTTCCCAGTCCCCAGGACTACAAAACCACTTTTGGTTTCGCGAAAAAAAAATTCACCTTTAAAAAACATTCACAAGTCTCGACTGAGCCGCCACCGCCTCTTTAGAATTTCGCGAAAATGAGATTTCGATGAGACGCTACAAAAAACACTATAGTAGCTGTAGGTCTGAAAATTTTTCTCCATTTACTACGGATAGTTTGTGTCAACAAAAAAATTAATACTTTGCAGTTTTGTTGTTGTTTTCTTAAGAAAAAAAAATCGCGAAATCGCCACAAAGCTCAATAATGCTCAAAATTAAGATTTTTTTTTCATCGCGAGTATAAACGCCAGACTTCCCAAAGTTTTTAGAAACATTGCCATATGTTTGGTGAACAGGTGTGCTGGACGAAATAGCTGAGGGTGGCATCAAACGTTAACCAGAAATGTTCAACTGAGGACATGTCACTCAAAATGCAATCTTTTGAAGATCATTTAAAAAATAACACCATCTTCGATTTTCGTTAAACTCTTCAGAATTAAAGCCAAGAACGTGTTATAATTTAATCTGTAAAACATGTTGCATTATTTTTGTGAGGTCGGAGCTATGAAGCACGACATGTGGCCAAATTGACGTATACTGAGTAACCACAACATTGAGCGAGCATGGAGGAATATTTGCCATTATCATTATTTTTAGGTCCTGAATGTCTTGTTGTGCTTGAGAGACAACAGCTTGACAGATAAAACCAAAGAGTTACCTTAAAGTGCAAATTTGTTCATTTGCGTGCGTGCACGCGTCGCAGTTTTGGTCCTGGCGTAAGGACTAACCGCCACATTTCTAGAACTGTAGTCAAGTCGAGCTCTCGGAAGGAACTGTTTATTTACCCCTATTGTATACACAGGGAGTTATAGTCACAAGTCATGGTCAGACAACTTAGTCAGAAACATCACTGAAGCAGTTGTGTGTTTCTTGCTCCTTGTGCACACAACCCATTCCGGCCTCAAGAAGGGGAACTTCGTGAGCTCGATCCCTGTGTCAGGTTGAGCCACTTTAAGTAGACGAAATGTTTCCCGAATGGACCTGGTCATCAGCCGTTTTGAAACGTACTCTTTTTTTAGGACTAATTTCAATGAAATCTTTCTTGTTTGGGCTTTGTTGGGTAGAGTTGAGCTCATCGTCAGTATAGTATTTCATTGCCGCCTGTATGTTTTCTGGCTTCAGCGTCAATCTGGTGTAGAGGTTCGGATTGGACCACACTCCACGGGTGTCTCTGTATTTTCTGGATTTCCGAATGACGTGCCGAGTTGCGGATGGAATCATTTCTTGAATCTGTTTATGAGAAAGGTTCACAGGGAGCAATGTCAGGAGGCGGCCGCGTTCATAGTATGATTCGCAGGTATCGAACGTGTGCTTTAGGTTGCGCAGCCACTTGCGACAGGTGTTGCAAGTTTCCACTGAAGGACCAGGTTCCTCTGTAGTGCCGTACGCTACTGTGAGGACAGCAGAAATTGTCCTGGAAATAGCGCTCTCGAGCTCCGCTTTCTTAAGCTTGGCGTAAGACACTCGGCAATGTGCTTTCACTTTCGCCGGAATTTTCAGGGGTGTCACGTCGGTTGTCTTAAAGAGTACGTTTAGCTCTTCGACAGCAATTTGTTCGGGAACAAAATTTTCGTCAGACTGAGATGCATGTGGAGACTATACGGCGATCTGTTTGAAGCGGTTGAAACAGTTCTGGCACAAAATATCGGTTTCTATGATGGATGAGGCTTTTTCTGGCATGCGCTTGCTTAGTAAGGCGACATTCAAATCTTTCACACATCAAAAGTTCCACTTGTTGGCAATCTTCTTCGTATGCCTCTTTCGGTAGTCAGCGCAGAACGCTCGCTCTGAGCTCCACAACATGGCCATCAATATCAGGGAAGTGTAATACGCGCACGCGTACTCACGTTCGTTGACCAGCAGAGGACTGCCGGGTTGTCGACGACGAACGGAAGTGAAAGCCGACGTTCTCTTATTACTTCGACCTTTCTTAATCGAGTTGAGCTGTTTGTTGTTTATGTTCTTCTTTTTTTTTTTTTTTTGAGGGAGCGGGCGAGCGCGGTCGGGCTGCAGAAGCACCGCTTGTGCCGACACGCACCGTCTGCGTTATCACATTACCGATGTGCCATGGGAAGTGATAAATATCTAGCGGTGGACCCTCTCCAGCCACCTCCTTTATGAGGCGTATGCAGGCTCACATACGCGAAAGATTTTGAAAGCGATTCCTGCGAAAACACTGAGCATGCCGCGATAATAATCGCGGCATGCTCAGTGGCTGGGACCGTGTAGAAGTTTTTGTGATTTGCGTAAAAAAAAAATGTAGTAATAATTTTCTCTTCGAAACCAACTGTTCCTGTTTTATTTCTGACAATCTGTCAATCCACAGAAGACATTCACGACCTAAAAATAACGATAATGGCAACTATTGCTCCATGCTCGCTCAATGTTCTGGTTACTCAGTATACGTCAATTCGGCCACTTTTCGTGCTGTGTAGTTCCGACTTCACAAAAATAATGCAACATGTTTTTATAGATTAAGTTAGAACACGCGCTTGGCTTTAATTCTGAAGAGTTTAAAGAAAATCGAAGAAGGTGTTATTTTTTAAATGATCTTCAAAATATTGCATTTTGAGAGACATGTCCTCAGTTGAACATTTCTGGTTAACGTTTGATACCACCCTCAGGCATTTCGTCCAGCACACTTATTCACCAAACATGTGGCAATGTTTCTAAAAACTTTGGGAAGTCTGGCGTTTATACTCGCGGAGAAAAAAAAATCTTAAAATTGAGCATTATTGAGCTTTGTGGCAATTTCGCGATTTTTTTCCTTAATAAAACAACAACAAAACTGCAAAGTATTAATTTTTTGTTGACACAAACTATCCGTAGTAAGAGGAGAAAAAATTTTCAGACCTACAGCTACAATAGTGTTTTTGTAGCGTCTCATCGAAATCCCATTTTCGCGAAATTTTAAAGAGGCGGTGGCGGCTCAGTGGAGACTTGTGAACTTTTTATAAGAACTTGAAATTTTTTTTCGCGAAACCAAAAGTGGTTTTGTGGTCCTGGGGACTGGGAGAAGAAAATATATTTTTTAGGCGAAATTAAAGGGGGGTCGGCGGACATGCACCGACGTTCTTCTCTGAACACACCCTAAATCATATAGACAAAAGTTATATTGGCAACAGGCCTGCCAATGCTTCGTCATGCTGTTAAGGAATGTGTTGGTCAAACGCGAGAGTGTGTGAATTTTTTCAAAGAGCGTCAGCTGTCTCTCAGTGAGGCTGTGTATCTTACGTTTCCCTTTTCAGTGAGTTAACTAGTCATCTTGGAGCATGCAGACCATCTAATAATATGGATTGTAGAAGCATGCGACATCAGATTTCGTCAAACAAGTGCTTATCTAAACCATCATGTTCCTGATGACCAGGAACTTACTACCTGCATCAACTTAAGTAATTTTGTTTATTACTGCTTTATTAAAGCTATTCTTTGTTGCTTGGGTGTCAAGGTTTGTGTTTTTCTATTCCTATGTATATATGATTTCATTTTTTAAAAAAAAGGTCAATTTAGTCATTACCACATCACGTAATCACTCATGTCATGTGTCACCTTGTCTTTCCACTGTGTCAGATCCTATATCAATACAAACCAACCAGCCCACCTCACTGTATATGCGCAGCTTCATTTGCACTGCAGCATGTACTGGAGTTTTTTTTTCACTTGAAAATATCACATGCTGTTTTTCTGTATTCATATTTGCGTGATCAGGGTTGCAACAGCTGCGCAAATTGCGCTAATTGGATGCAATTTTTTATTTTTGCGCAAGGCTGACTCAAAATACCCGACCAGCCTCAATATTTTCTAAGTACTATTAATTTTAGCAAGAAATAGAAAAGGCGGTAATCACCTGTAGTTTGTGCATCATCATCCAACGCAATCCAGATGCGCAGACCATAACCCTAACTACTAGTTCATTATACCCTAACCTCACTGCGAAAGAAAAGAAAAAAAAGAGAGCCGTTCTAAAATTTCCTGAGCTTGTTCTAACATGTGCAGAAAGCTTTTTAAACCACTTTTGCCACAGTACACCTTTGCTATGCGGAAAAGCATTCTATGATTTTGAAGGGGCTACTAGTTGCTGTCACAGGACACAGCGCATTTTTTCCCTTAATTACTCATGCATGCACATGCCATATAATAACGAGTACTACTATGACTGCTGACATCTAACATACACCACTTTTCTTTTTTCGCCACCCCCTTTAGCTCCTCCTCTAGAAATCTCCCGAATTTCTAGGTTGCCTGTCAAAAAGTTTGACTGGCTCGGCAAATGCTAATGTGGGCTTCGACATTGTTTGCGCTGTGAGACAGCTCGACAGACTGCTTTTCTTGAAATAGAAGCTCTCACGTGTACTGTGTGTGCATCAGTTAGCTGATGTTAAATAGTTTGTGCGTATATATTTTTTTTCTTTTCTAAAAGTCAGTCTCATTTGTTGTGCTACTGCAAATTTGGAATTTCAGGCTAAAAACTGCAGCCTTTATTTTTCCCGCAGCCTACTCCAAATTTAGATTTTTGTGTTCCAAAGCAACATTTTGCTGCTCCAAAAATTGCTCCAGATCCTAACTTGGCTGTCGCACCCCTGCTAGTTGTAAGTGATTACTGTTTCACCCTGCTTCTGTGTGTCCATTTCATGTTTGAAATTGCATTGTTTTACGGCAACATGTTATCGATTATGTGATGTGCTTATTATTTTACATCTTTACATCAAGTATTCTGCATGGATCGGATGCAGTGACACTGTTAAGCTATTGTAATGGTGCTTATTGTTTTCACTCCAGTATTATTGTTTCTCCAGCATTCTGAATATTTGAACGCACAAGTATATTGTGAAATGAAAACTCCTAGTCATGTATGTTACACATCGGGCATGCCACGAGACGTGCAAACTGTGGCGTATCAATGTGGAGATTGCAATGTGATTGCAATTATTTCAGTATATTAGAGAAATAAGGCATGCTGCACTGCACTACTGTTCTTGCTGTTTGTATACTTCACTGCACTGCATTTGTGTGTTGCATTGAAGCATGTTAAAACCAGTTCTTCATTTTAAAGTGCAAATAAAGGTTCTTTCGTTATATTTTGATACACATGCCTTGGTCATTAGTGCTCCATGCCATGCAATTCGCATCCTATTTGATGTCTTCTTTGGCCGCAAATGCGATGCTGCTCTGCGCACTCGAAGAAGGTCTCTGAACAGCCTACAATTTGTCTCTCAATCCTGTACGAGCTCTGTGTTTAATAAAGCTCGATTTCATTTTGCACTATGGGATAACTGTGTGAACGTCGTGCTATAGACGACAACACATTTTGAGTCATGCCTTCATATTCAGCTATGATTACATTGTGTATGTGAGGGCCATATATCCCGTGCGTCATATGCACCATAAAAACAGCGCTGGGGCCAGGATTTTCCCACTGTGGCAGGAGCCACTATGATTAGTCTGGTGGCCATAAAAGGACTACAGCCCTTTAGCTCTGAAGGGTCCGCCTTCTAGCGCTTCCATGGGAGCCAACTGGGAGAGGGGTACCGCTCAAATTATGGAATTTTTCGCATGGGCGTTGGGGCGTAATTGTGCATAAACACCCCTACACCCGTTTTGCCGTATGGGTGTAATCTTGCTATTACACACCCATGGGTGTAATCTTGCTATTACACACCCATGGGTGTAATGTTGCTATTACACACCCATGGATGTAATCTTGTTATTACACACCCATGGGTGTGAACAAGAATGATCACACCCATGGGTGAAAATTTGGAAATACACCCATTATATAGGTGTAATCCTGTTTGTTACACCCATTTTTTGGGGTGTAGGGGTGTGAGTTATACACACCATATTACACCCATATGGGTGTAATCTCGTTTACAGTGTAAAAGAAAAAAGACATGGCATAATCAGTGGAATGGCCACACGCTTTCGCCGAACACACTTTGGAATGTACAAAGTGTCCTTCAATTTTTTTGAGTGTTATAGTTTGTGTTGTGTTTATGCTCTTAGTTGTTGTTAACGTAGACCCGAACGCAGACCCGAACGTGGTAGCGCGTGCCAGCGCGTTCTGACTAGGATACAACGCGTTGGTTCAGCATGCGTCTGCAGAATCTCGTTCCCCGACGTCATCACATGATTGCTGAGAGAGTGTAAGGGGGAGAGGCCACACCGCCTTACCCAGCCCCTTACCCAGCTAGCGCGTGAGCTCACAGCATAAGACGCTCACAGAGACTATGTACATTATATACACACAAGAGTTGCAAGGCTACTGAACCTAATTTCGCTAAACCACCGTTATCGCTCAACATAATTCGTTAGTTTCTGCGCTATTTATTATTCAAGTCATTGAGCAACATTCATATATCCGTGCACTGACAGAACATTTTATCCTCCACGTATAACCTGTAAGGAAATTTTCGGAGCGCGCATAAACCAATTAAAGAATTTAAGAGGAGAACGCGTTAGCGCAATCGAGCTTCGTTCACTTCACCCTCACAGTCGCTAGCCTCGCTTAATTTCTCGGCGGACACATCCACCCTGCCGCAAGGAAAGGTACGTCTGTGCTCGTAACATATATATTGTTTCAAACTGTCCTACAGTGCCTTTTTGTAAGTACAGCATGCAAAATTCTCGCTAGGACATAATTCTTTTTTCTTCGATCCGGGAGGCTACAAGCGCAAATGCGTAGCTGCACTCTTTGTTGATGGTGTTGCTGGTAATAAGAAAGAGAGAGAGAGAAAACTTTATTTAAAAAGTCAGTCAGTAACGTCAGGCATGGCCCGTCGCCTCCAGTCGTCTGCCGGTTTGATTACTTATTCCTGTGCACTTGGGAATCGGTCGGTTGTCACAGCAGTCACTCACTGTGCAATTCAAATGTATCACGCTGGTGCGATTCTACACTTCTGCCACGCAATATTACATGTGTGAAGGGGGGATCCTCGAACTACAAGACATTATTATAGTGCTTTTTTTATCGAAACAGTGTAGAACACCTGTTTTCCGTGCGAAGTCTTGGATTAGATTTCCTCTCGAGCCGAATATTCATATTGTCTATTTATTTGCATCTACTACAATTGAACGTTAGTAAAACTAAATTTATTTTATTTAAGAGCAAAAACACGTGTGAAGATTATAAAATTTCTATCTGGTTTAAGAATAATGAAATTCAACGTGTCCCTTTGTTTAAATTTTTAGGTGTACTTTTCAATGAGCACCTGAGCTGGACACCACAAATAAAGTACACGCCAATATGTCTCGATCGATTTCTGTTTTAAACAAACTTAAGTCCCTAGTTCCAAACTGGTTAAAGCTCCAGCTATATTATTCTTTAGTTCATTCGCATCTACATTATTGTCTCTTAATCTGGGGCACTACTTCAAAAACCAATCTAGACAGGCTGCTAGTTTTGCAAAAAAAAGGCTGTACGCTTCATAGAAAATCTGCAACCTAGGGAACACACTGCTCCCTTTTTCGGCAAACTTCAGATTCTAAGTGTCTACCAATTATACAATCTTAAACTCACCTTATATATAGGTAATGAAACAGGAAACACCGTTGACAGTTACATGGATCAATGCTACCCAAATGATACTCCCTATGATCTACGCTTTGACCGTTTTCGACTACCTTTATTCAGGACAACTTATGGGAAGCAAACCTTATTATATCAAATACCTCATCTACTCCACAACAATAGCTATGTCCGCGAACTTTTAGAACAAAGTAATGCTAAAAAAAAACAGTGTAAAGAAAAAAGTTAAGATGTACTTCCTTACGTGTACCGTGCCCTCATCGTACTAATCAATTATAAATATTTCTTTTGGCGTTCTTTGTACTTTTGTACGTTTGTGTAAAAGACGTTCATTTTCTTTTTTTATAATGTGCATTTCTGTACAATACTTAGTCTTCCGACTAAAAAATTATCATGGTATGAGTTACTTACATTTTTTTTTCTTGCTATTGGTGAATTGATGTTTACTTTAGCGTGATATCTTGAAGTGTGTGTTTCGACAAGTCTCTTACTTTTTGAATTAGATTTACACTTTTGGTAAAATGTATCTTTTTCTTTCCACTGCATCTCAGCAAATGTATGGGTGGAGGGACCTTAGTCAGGCAGAGGAAATCTGCCTTTAGTCCCTTCAACCTAGGCAATCTTTTTTGTTTGTCTGAATAAACAATGAATGAATGAATGAATGAATCTATCTCAAATTCTGGCCCCCGGAAGACGTTTATTTTCGGTAACAATACTTAGCCAACAATGAAATCACGCGCTGTTCGAAAACGTGCGCTTGGTGTAATATCAATAGTAACATGCCTCGTTTACGTTAGTGACGCCCTTTATAAGACAACTACTCACTGTTTGTCGTTTATATAATAATAATAATAATAATAATAATAATAATAATAATAATAATAATAATAGAGTGAAGAACAACGAACGTTATAGTGGGTCATCATCTCCTCCGACATCGCAGGTCTGTCTGTATACCGCGCATTGCTCGATGGCACTTCTCGTTCGCCCGCAAGATCCGTTGATTTGAGTCGTTGGTCAAGCTACCGGCCGATCCCTACGGCAGAGTTCAATAAACTTTTTTTTTTATACATATCTGACAAAATATGGGAAGGTAGGCTACGTTGGAGCAGGCTATCCCAACATCATGACAGTAATGTACAAGATAAACATAAAAATACGAAAAATTAAGAATAAAAAAGAACAAAAAAATAATCAGAGTCACGTGGTACATATATACACTATAGGGCTTATAACGAATGAATGAGCACAGTATATATGGGCGTAGTCTAGTTCATACATCGTGATCACATCGCGGATAGAGTCCGAACAAATAGTGGCAAGGTATAATAAGAACTAAAGACAGTTAATTAAATTTGTGTCCATTAAAAAATCACGGAGGGCGCTCACTGCGCGCCTTTGATTATCGGGATGTGGCCATGGTCCAAATACTTTTCCAATCGTAAATGGTCGTCTGTCGAGGCGGTTCAATCGATCACTCAGTTGAGCGCGTTGTTCGTCAATTCGCGGACATTCAATAATGATATGCTCCTCTGACGCATCGACATGATCACAGTGGTCGCAGTGCGGGGACGTTCTTGTTTTTATGCGGCATAAGAAGTGAGGTGTGTATGCAACACCTAATCGTAGACGGTGCAGTAGTGTGTCAAATGGTCTATCAATCTTTTGATTAGGTGTAAATCGGAGAGACGGATCTATTTGATATAAGAGTGAAGACTTTGTATTTTCGTCAAATCAAGCGTTTTTGCACAATTTGTGGCGCAGTTCGGAAAGAACCTTCTTGCTTTCTGAGAAATAAACGGGCACTGGTGTCAAGTGAACTTTTTTGTGTGCTGCAGTGGCTAATTTGTCAGCATTTTCGTTTCCCATCACTCCTACGTGACTTGGAAGCCACTGAAAACATATCTCATGGCCGTCCAGATAACCGATGGTAATTGTTTTTAAGATTTCATATATTATGTTATCATCTATATGAAAATAAAAATCCTTAATCATTTGTAGCGCTCCTTTGGAGTCAGAATATATTACCCAGTTTTGCCTTTGCTGGCTTTCAACAATGAATTTTGAAGCTTGTAATATTGCAACAAGCCCCGCTGCTGTAGACGATGTCATTCGAGAAAGTCGGAAATCTCTTTATTTTATATACGGGTATATGAAAAGCCGCAGACGAGCTTTCATCCATTGTAGATCAATCCGTGAAAACAAATGTGAAACAATAAACTCTTCAACAACAACAGTAACACAATACTCATATGAGAATAATATATTTGTTGTTATGATTATTATTATTATTATTATTAATGTTATTATTATTATTATTATTATTATTATTATTATTATTATTATTATTATTATTATTATTATTATTATTATTATTATTATTTGAGGCACAAATTTTCTTTGAAAAAAATTGAGTAGTTGTCTTACCAGAGGCGTCCCTAATGTGAACGAGGCATGCTATAGTATACTGATATTACACCAACCCCGTGTTTTTGGAGCAGCGCGTGATTTCCTTGGTGGCTAAGTATTCCACAAAAAAGTTATCTGTAGCGAAAAGTCCGGTGCCGATGCTGGTGTCGGCGTCTTCGTTGTGAGTGAAAAAAAAAGCATTGCCCGTGGGCGAAAGGTCGAGGTAGCTGCAAATAAATGAACAATATTAATAGCTCGCGCGTAAATTGAACCCAGTACTTCTGCACGGAAAACAGGTGTTCTACAACACAGCCACGCCGGTGCTTGAAACTGTTCGAAAAAAAAAAGAAACTATGATAATGTCATGTAGTGTGAGAAGGCCCCTTAACGTGTGTTGTGTTGCGTCCCAGAAGCGTAGAATGGCACTAGCGTCAAACATTTAATTGCACCAATGAGTGGTTGATTTAAAAACTCGCCAATAAGCGCGTCAAGCAAGTAATAAATAGGCCCTACCGAGGGACCTTTTAAGAAACATCACCATGTAAAAATATTACCACGCTGTTCTTGAGCAATACGTGCAAAGAAACAATTACACTATAGTAGCAGCAAGGAAACCAGACGAGAGCTATCTTCAAACTCGCTTGTACGCGTTCATCGTTCTAAATAAAACTGGCCGAAATAATCGGGTCTCTAACCAAGACCTGATGCCGTTGTGCAGACCGCATAGCCAGTGAAACAAAGAGGTGTGCTTTGCGGTTATGTACGTACATCCAAATATCATCGGGGGTTTTACGTCACAAAACCACGATATGATTATGAAGGACGCCATCGTGGAGGGGCTCCGGAAATTTCGAACATGTGGTGTTCTTTAACGTGCTCTGACATCGCACAGTATACGCGCTTCCTCCATTTCGCCTCCATCGAAATGTGACCTCTGCGGACGGGGTCAAACACGCGGCTCTCGGGTCAGAACCCGCGCACTGTAACCGCTACATCACCACAGCGGACGGTCGCATATGTGAATATAATTGGTTTCATTACGCTTTCACAACAGTCAGCAAAGAGGGGAAGACGAGCTGTATAGCATGTCATGTACAATGAAATACATTTCGGACGTCTTTTATTACGTGCTCTAGAAACGTTAAGAGCGTTCAAATTAAGGCTTCTTTCTTAAAATGCTTAAATTTGGAAAATAATTCAGCAATTTCGTCCCTGTAATGAATTTAGGCCTTTATTTCTGCTACGTTTTGAGCTCTTAAAAAAGATTATCACTGGCAGCGAATACGGCACGTTACGTTGCCTTCACTCTATAGCGCGAAAAAATTCACTTGTTAAGTGACGCCAACAAATATTAGCTACGTGAAGCCTGTCTCTACATATTCTCAAAGCGTCATCGCCATCTCATAGGCTGATATTATTTTCTCGAAATTAGCTTTCACAGATTACAAAAACGGCCGCGACAAAAGGACGTCCTAACTTTCTTCAAGAAACCAGTGGGGCCGACAACTATACAACCGCACGAAATATATTGAAAAGGGACGAGAGGAAGGGCAGCACGCCCTTTCGAAATACGAGTTTGTCAAGCGCAGCCAAGTGACTTGTGCGCGCGGATTCACTAAAAAAAATACTTGATTCACGATCGAGCAACCAACCGACCGCTCGTCGTACACGACTTGCGCTTATCAGTCGGCGATCACGGTTCGCTCTCGGTGGCGATAGTCGACATCGAGCTGCTTCGTTGTTTTTTTTTTGTTTTTTTTTTTTATGTATGGCCACTTTGTCTGCCGCGCGCCATGCGTTATCGCGCCAGTTTTGAAAGTTGAAGGTCTGTACGCCACGTGGTGTGAAAAACGGTGGACTAAAAGCGATGTCCCGAAATGCTGGGTATGCAAAACATGTATTGCAAGCACAAACATCCAAGCACTGACACGTGCGCATAAACGCACACGGACAGAGGAGAAACAAACTAGGGGTGTGCGAATAGTGAAATTTCATCACGAATCGAATTCGAATCGAATAGTGCCGAATAGTGGCCAAAAATACCGAATTCGAATCGAATATCGAATAGCATATTTACACGAAACGTGTATCGCCAGTTACGGCAAGACAAAAAAAAATAGAGATGCCATGGCGTGCTGGCAGCTTTAGTACGCACTTGTTCGGTTTTTTTTAATTTTATTTTTTTTCAGCTTTTTGTGGGCGCGCAAGCATGTTAGAAGAGCCGTCATTCCAGTCAGCAACGCCACTATTAACATCCTAAAGGTTCACAGAGGGGGTGCGGTAGCTACTTCTTAAGTAAGGAGCAGTTTAGGGGCCTGGGCTGTCGTACGATGTCGTCTGCTGTCAACGTATGCTGTCGTAGCTTGGCGCAACGCAAGCAAAACTACGAATGGTATAGCCATCTGCAGCATATTGAGCGCGCGCTCGCGCCAAGGAGGAGTCTTCTTCTTCTTGTTCTTAGAGCACCTTGATGATAAGTGAGCGCTCGCTCGCGTGAAGAAGTCTTCATCTTGTTTTTAGAGCGCCTTGATTATGATAAGTGAGCGCTTGCTCGCGCCAAGGAGAAGTCTTCTTCCTCTAGTTCTTCGAGCGCCTTGGTGATGCTAAGTGAGCGCTCGCTCGCGCCAAGGAGAAGTCTTCTTCCTCTTGTTCTTCGAGCGCCTTGGTGATAAGTGAGCGCGCGCTCGTGTGAA
>JALIZH010008171.1:0-21313 GCA_030522465.1 Rhipicephalus appendiculatus | reverse complement strand
ATGTGTATTTTTTCGACATCTTTTCCGTGACGGAAATACATCACTGAAGTCTTGGTGGACCCCGGCATAAAACACTTTCGTTTTAAAGGGTACGTCAACAGGCTCCTACTTTTTTTTAACACCCCCCAAACAAGCTCGCCAATTCGTACAGTAGACCGCGGCGACCACGTTTCCCGAATATTACAGCGCTGCGCGCCGCGCAGACCCTCCATTTCGAAAAACAATTCCCGGGCTGCTTTCCTACACCTGACCCATCCTCCTTGTACGCGCAGTGACTTCAAGTCGGCGATCGCCGACTCGACGTGGCACTGAGCTCGTCGATTGGTCTTTTGCCCTACGAAACAGCGCCTTGGCCCTACGGTGATGCAGTTTCGGCCGCGCAGTACGCATTTTCATTTTCCTGGGCTGCCCGCTGCCGTGTTGTAGAGCCCGAGACTACCGGGAGAAGCGGTATTGCCAGAACGAAAGCCTCCGAGATAAAGAGGCGTCTCGCTACTTTACCGCTTGGGAAAGGGTCGTCTCTTCGCATCGCGCTTCCTCCCTGCGCCGCTGACACGTGCTCATGTGGGGTAAGCCCTGCTCGGTCGTTGGCTGCGCGCCGATGACGTATCACTGACGTCGTGTCACGTTGCCGAAGTGGGCGGAGTCACGACGACGGGCTACGCCTCCCCATTTCTACAGCGGAGAAGGGTGGCGAGGCCGCGCGAAAATTTGAAACCAGCTGAAACGGATGTTCTAACCCCTGTAACTTCACTCTTAAAAGTGTCCGTGAAATCGACAAACAAAGTCTACGTAATCTTGAAGGATGCCTGCCTGTTTATTGAAATATACAAGTAACCGCCCTAAATACGAAAAAAACATGTCCCGTTTTTTGAGGTACAGAAAGTGTCTCCGTGTTTAATGGGCCACTTGTAAAGGTGGCTTCCCTCTCTAATTAATGTTTTAATTAAGTTCTAATTAATGTGGTAGCTTCCCTTCAAGTTATTTTCTAACCAAAGGGCTCTGGTTACCAGGCTACCTTTTCAGACAAAATTCTTTGGTGGAAAGCGTGGGCAGCGTGTATAGCTCTATGTATATATCGTAATTTCTCCGCGTGCCTTTAATGGTTTTTCATAAGTGCGGAGAACACTTTAGAGGCCCGGGCTGTCGTTATGGCATCCTGTCGTCGTCTCGTGTCGCTTGGCGTCACGCAGGCAAAACTATGTATACCATAGCCATGTATAGTATAGTCATGTGTAGCAAGGAGGTGAGAGAGGGAAGTGAGGTTGAGGAGGAGCGATGTGAGGGAGAGGAGGAAATGTACTGTCCTCGTATGCTGCGATCTCATGTCACTTGGCATCATGAATACAAAATTGTGTATAGCATAGCCATGTATAAAAAGCGTGCGGGAAAAGAATGTGAGGATAAGAGTGAGTTATAAGAGGATGATTATGAAGGCAAGAAAGAGCGGTGAGAGTAAAGCATAACACAGCCATGTAGGTCGTCCCACAGCCATGTATAGTGTGGTATAGAAAGGGTGCGGGAAAGGGAAGTGAGGGTGAGAATGAGAAAAAAAAAGGAGAAGGGGAAGGGAGAGGGTCATGTAAAGCATAGCCACGTATGGAGTCACGCAGGAAATACCGTGTATAACATAGTTATGTGTAGTATGATATAGTAAGGGTATGGTAAAGGGGATCAAAGGTGAGGAGTGATGCTAGGGTGAGGAGGATGGGAATGAGAAGGGAGAGGGTAAAGCATAACACAGCCAGCGTTGTATGCATAGTCGTATGTTGTACAGTATAGCAAAGGGTAAGAGGAGAAGCAAGGGCGAGGGGAGGGAAAGGACGAGGGGTAGAGCATAGCATAGCCGTGTGTAGTACAGTATAGCAAGGGAAGGAGAATGGAAGTGATGGTGAGGAGGAGGGAAAGGAGGAAGGGAGGGGTAAAGCATAGCATAGCCATGTGTGTCATGAAGGCACAATACATGTCAAGCATAGTAAAGTAGAGAAAGGGTTCGGGAAAGGGAAGTGAATGTGAGGAGAAAGGAAAAGAGAGGGAGGGTAAAGCATGGCACCGTTATGAGTCGTACAGTATAGCGAGGGGGGGAAAGAGAACAGAAAGTGATGGGGAGTGATGTAAGGGTGAGGGGGGAGGGCAAGAATGAGGGGAGGGTAAAACAGCATAGCCATGCGTAGTACCTTATAGCGAGGGGGAAACATAAGTGAGGGGTACAACTAGGGAAAGGAGGGGGTTGTAAACCATAGCATAGCCGTTTATAGAACAGTATAACAACTGGGTGGGAAAGTGAAGTGAGGGTGAGGAGGATAAAAAAGAGGAGGGGAGGGTAAACAATAGCGTATATTCGTGCGTAGTTGATTGAAGAACAGTGCGATTGAGTGAGGCCGACATAAGTGTCAAAGCGAAATATAGCTCTTAGACTCATTGAACCTTTGTTCATTGTGCAAAGTGCATTCATAAAGAGACTGCCTGTCAAAGACCACCTAGTGGTGGAAATACAGAGAAAACCTCCTATCTATAGAACTCGGGTAAATCGAATCATCATTTGCGTAGCACTGTTTTCGAATACGACAATGCTTTAACGTCAATTAATATGAAGATCTACAGCCACATCGAACAAAATTAGCCGGAGCATTTGATACATCAAATACATCGGACAGCATGAAATGAGCCCAAGAAGTCGGCTTTCCCTCACAAGTGGCTGTCTTTTCCTCACCGTGAGGGACTTTCCCGCGTGTCCTCGGGTGACCAACTGACGTATTTCTGCGAAATCGATATATGCGGTTTGACTACTCGTAAAGGCGATAAAATGAATTCTCGAAGAGAAATCTACTGTGCCTGCTTTTAAGGGCGTCGGATAAAATGACACCAAGATTTTCTCGCGCATCATCGACGAGACTTCGAACATCTAGCTAAACGTATACGCTACAAAAATATAAAGGAGTAGTGAGAGGTACCAACAAGCGAAACAGGCGATATTCGTAAGCATAGGCGTGAGCAGGGTTCACCTTAAGGGGAGGGGGGGGGCGAAGGTTCGTCGCAGTGCCCCCCCCTCCCTATTACGCCAACGTATGGGGCTGGCTTTGCGCCCCCCCGCCCTCCTCCTGGGGCACGCCTATATTTGTAAGAGCACCCGTTCGTTTCTCCAACCACAAATGCACCCGACCTAACCTCACCAACCAACCTTCGCAACTCCATGTTTCGTTTGTGAAAGTTCGCCGTTCTCTATTTTCGAGCGATCCTTTCTCACGAAACTTGTATCTCCCGCTACAACTGATTAATACAGAGAAAACATATGGGTGTTGGAGGGGGGGTAGCGATTGACATTTCGCTATAAATATGTACCGGTGTGCTTCTCGTTCTCTCCCATCGCTATTTACGTTCCTTCAGATAAAGATGTTTTGTGTGCATGTGTTCTTTCCGTGTTTCAAAGCCGCATGGCTAAGCTCACGTCTTGACGGAAGCGGAGCAAGGTGGCAAGGGCAGAACGGGGACGATCGTCACAGCCGGTGAGATTCAACGTGTCTTGAAGCATCGCACAGGTCAGACCGACAGGGTCAACAGGGTGGCGAAAGAGCAGGATAAAGGAGGGGGGGGAAGAGTGAGAACAGAAAACACGAGGAGGAGGCTGCACTCCGCAACTCAGTTCAAATCACCCGCTGCACTTGAGCCAATCACTTTAAATCAAAGACTGCGTGCGGAACCACGTTTAGCAAAAAAAAAATAAATAAATAAATACAATAAGAAAGATAAATAAGTTTGCTCCATGTTTGTATAATTATAATGTTTGTTGATATTATGTGTGTTTATTACTGCTGTCAGTCATCGACTGGAGATATATTGCAACGTGCGTGATCCAATCACTTCAAACCAAAACCACACGTGCGGAACTACGTCAGTAACCAAAGCGCAGCGAGAATGCATGGAAGGAGTGAAAGCCTTTCGCGGTGAACTTCCGCGCCGCGGCGCTGCCATGCAGGACCCGTGGGCTTTCTCCGAGGTGGAAGCAGCGTCAAAAGCCAACATTGCGGTAATTTGGGCAATATTTAATACTACGTCATTGCAACATAATACTGCAGCGACTCACCGGATATAGAACGCGTTTGTGTGTTGTGAAGCGGGGATTTGGTATGCTTCCTTTTTTTGTATATCTATCTATCTATCTATCTATACATCTCTCTCTCTCTCTCTCTATATATATATATATATATATATATATATATATATATATATATATATATATATATATATATATATATATATATATATAAAGTCGAAAAAAGAGGACGACAACCGTACGAAACGCAAATTTTACTAACGTTTCGGCAGGAGGGCCTGCCTTCGTCCGGACGACGGCAGGCCCTCCTGCCGAAACGTTAGTAAAATTTGCGTTTCGTACGGTTGTCGTCCTCTTTTTTCGACTTCATTTCCCACCGGAACCATTCAACTTCTTCCTCGCATGCATATATATATATATATATATATATATATATATATATATATATATATATATATATATATATATATATATATACACGTTTAATCGCATGTTGCATTTTTGTTCAGGCAGCTGTTCAACTTCTAGAGAAAGATTGGGGGGTACTTGTTACTTTAATGTTTCATATAGTGGTTTTGGGACGTTAAATCCCAACAATTATTATTATTGTTAATATCGGGATATTGGTACAGCATTTTCTATAATACGTCTTTTGATGCACACACTTGGGAAATAACGTAAGTTTACTTGGCATTGCTTTTGATTCAGATGTCGGAATTTAACACAAGCCTTGCACTCGGTGAACCTTGTTGTACGCTACCTCAGAAGTGAAAATAAGCCAAAAGTATTGCGGTCGTTTGGCCGTCTCTACTCTTTCTTTTGTTTCCTTTACGTCTCCCGATGTGCTCTGTTCATAAGTTCATAATAATATGGTGGAGGCTAACGAATTGTCGAATAAAGCGCTGTGCATATGGCTAGAAAACCACTGGTGACAATCAGTAAAATACTCGTAGTGGTAATGAAGCGGTCACTGCGCGTAAGTATTTCAGCTGGCTGCGCGTGTAATTTATCTTTTTTATTACTCTTAATTCTTAGATGCTTGATGCTATTAGCTGATAAGCCGTGCGAAAAAGTTTCTTTTCGTTCCTTCTTTGTGCCTGTTGACTTTGCGCGTTTTTACGAACGCACCAACGTTCTCGAACTCCATCACTGGAACTAGGTCACGCTGATGCCGCTTGACACACGAGTTTTTACAAGCTTTTGTTGCCCCCTCGCTAACACAGCGCTTAAATATGGGTAAGCTCTATTCACCGCCGAATTATTAAAGCTAAGTAGACTTCTAGTGCCCTGTGCGGAAACTCAGCGCAAAAAAACAACAGCGCGTAGCAGACTCCCCTCGCGTTCCGCGCGCTCCCCGAGCGCGGAAAGCCTACGGGTTCGGTGCAGCAGCGGCGCGGCGCCGGCAGTTCGCCGCAAAAGGCCAACGCGGGAGCCGGCTGAGCCGGCGCTTTGGACACTCACTATGTTTAGCATTGAAAAAGAAGAAAAATGTCCGGACGGCGCTGCCGCGCTAAGTTTGTCCCGCGCTTGTGTATTTGTGGTGTTTCTGCATATTATCAGTGGTCATCTTCGTTGTTCGTCGTTCGGTTGGAGATCTATCGCGTGCCGGATGGAACGCGCGGCCAAAAGTGTGCCTAAATTTTGTGTTTGTGTCCTCTGGTGCTTCGTCGTAGCGGTCGTAGCCTCAACGGACTCATAGCTTTGTCTGCGCGCTCAGTGCTGTGTGATCGGCGTGCTTACCACGTTTCTTGGATGCACCTACTGAGTCCACGACCCAGTGCCTTGTCTGACGACGACGGCGATTGTGAAGCACAAGCGGTCGCCCCAGCGGATACGTAGGTGAGTTCAAGAAAGTCGCCGAATTACGTAACTATGTGACCTTATTGCGTGGCGACACTCATGCAGGTAAGGGAGCCCGGGTGGCGTGTTCACACAGCAGCGATGATTTGCAAGAACAGGTGTCTGATAGGCAAGTATGGATTGTGCTACAGGTAGTATATTTGTTTTTCTATGATGTTTGTTTTACGCTTCTAGTGGTTGTTGTGTTTCAAGACCTTGTGTTGCGCCGTTCTTCCTCGGATGTGTTCTTCGAGAGATCACGTCCGCCGCGGTGGCGTAGCTGTTACAGTGCTCGATTGTTGACGTGAAGGTCGCGGGCTCTATCCCGGCCGTGGCGGTCGCTTTTCGACGGAGGGGAAAAGTTAGAGGCCCGTGTACTGTGCGATGACAGCGCACGTTAAACACCAGATGGTCTAAATTTATGGAGCCCTCCACTGCGGCGTGCTTCATATCGTGGTATTGGCGCGTGAAACCCGAAATATTATTATCGCGAGATCATCAAGTGAAGCAATTGATCGTGCAATAGCCTCTCGCCTTTAAAAAATTGGCCTGGTTTCGAATTTTCAGTTTACTGGTCGCCCCGTACAATTTCTGTGAGGAAAATGCCACGGTAATGATGAATAACGTGAAAATCAAGTACAAAGCAGTAGATGGAGGCGCAGATAGACAAAATGCTTGTCAAGTTGCTCAGAAGCGTAGATATCTCTGGTTGCGTCGCCATCTGCCATGCTACACACACTTTAGCCATGACAAATGGCATAATTGCTTATGGTGGAGCTGGGCAAGGTCAGTAAGCGTAGCACTTGGTTCAGGGGTTTCAAACTCACTTCGACTGCCGGGCTGCAGTTGCCAAATTTAGTCTCATTATTTAGTTTCCCAAAAACTTCAAGGACAATGGAAAAGGTGGCAGTAGAAAGTAGGGGCGGGGAGGGGGGAGGGAAAAAAATGTTGGCTAAAATTTCCATTTCACGATAGAACGCATTTATTTACAGAATGGCCCACCAAACCAACTGCCGAGCAGCACGCCTGCCAGCCGAACATCCGGAGTAACTTGCCCGTGTCTGTGTGCAGCTTGACACCGCCTACCATGTGTCAGCCTCGGTCACCATCTCCACGGCCCGGCAACGGCTTTCATCTACGCCCCCGGGAAATTAGCCAACAGGTGAGGTTTCTGGACGTACTGCTTTTCACGTAAGATTACCCCGCACCTCCACGACAATTGCGACGACGAACGCGTTTATTTACAGAATGGAGAATAAATGCAGAGGCGTAGGACTGTTTGTTTAGCTGTTAAAGATACAAAACAGTGAAATGCACAGCCCAATATGGGGCACCGAAAACCATCAGCAATATAGCCTATAGAATACCGAAATCGAGGCGCCGATAGTGAAGTATCAAGTCTTTATTTTCAGGTTATGTTTAAGCATGTGGTGTCCACGTGCGGTACCTTACAAAAATGTCTTAGACTGGTCTTGCTGTGTACTTCTTGGACATGTTTACTAAATAAGTGAAAGAAAAATATGGGACGAGGACAGTCTTACGTAAGCTGGGCTGCTGGCTAGAGATACACAAGTCATATGCTTGACCTTTGATTTAGTTGTGCAGGAAACTTAAGGGAAGGCAATACATTTTTGCTAATCATTTTATGTGCTAGTAGTAACAGTAAGTGTGCATATTCAATTGTAAGCTTAATTGGAAGTAGTACAGCATATATATATAAATCATCATTGACAGAAATGTGTGCCAGTTCAGTTAAGTTTGTTAAGCTAGTGCATGCCTTGCTTGTTGCTGTATTTGCCTGGGAAAAAACGATGTCAATTATTAGTCCTGCCATTACATGTCTTTGATGAACCAAACATGTTCTATCTTATACCAGCTCTTTTAATAGTGAAGTAGCACTATTGCAGAAGCTTCTTATCATAAATGGTTTAGGCTGTGATGGTGTATCAATAACATATACTTGATTGTGTGGTACTGTAGTTATCGATATCCTAAGTGCTTTGCAAACAAGCATGAAGCCAAAAGGTGGGTCTTACTTGCAGTATTCACAACCAAGAGGTTCATTTAGGGAAAGTGGTTACAGTGCTGAAGTAGATTATGCATTTGTTAATTGGAGAATGTCATTTCTGATATGTCAACACGGTATCTGATCACAGAATTCTGGACAGTGCGGTTACTGATTTTGTGGCATGCCAAGCACTATGAAATTGGACTGACGAAACAAGGGGAATGGATTAAGGCCTCGTTGTCCTTGTTAGACACAATCTGCCAAAGCGAACAGTTAATGAAGCCAAGGAAGGCATAGGGGACATTATTTTAGTTTTTAACTAACTGTAGTGTGGTAAATATGACAAATTGAAAGGAATTAAAGTAAACGAAAAATTACACCATCTCCCGCTAAAGGGAACCATGTGTAGATGTGAAGCAGCAGGCGCTAACGCTTACACTGGCGGCGGCGTTGACGCTGGCCCTCATCGCAGCGTTGCGCAGGAGAGAAAACTGGGGAGGCGCAAAGCAGGCAGTGATGGAGCAGTGTTGCCTACTGGAACATGCCAATCGCTGCTAATGGGCAATGAGAGACAGAAGACTCCGACTGGACACAGAGACCCGCACTCCGCTTTTAGTTAACGCGCACGCTGCGAATTTTTATTGTTCAACAACGCACAGGAGAAATCTTCCACCGGCACCACCTTGGAGGTCAAGATCCATTGCCATATATACGGGATGGCCAGTGAACGGTTGTGCAGCGCGAGCAGTCGGTTTTTTCAACCAAGAAACTCGCTAGCAGACGCTGCCTGCGTCGGCGCCGCGAGGCGAGAGAGGGGGAAGCGGAGGAGAGGAGAGAGAGGGGGTGACACGCATGCGCAGTGGGAGTGTGAACGCCGTGGGCAGGGATGCGTAGAGGAGAGAGGGGGGGAGCGTAGGAGAGGAGAGAGAGGGGGACGCGCATGCGCAGGGGGAGTAAGACGCCGCGGGTAGGGACGGAGAGAGGGGGGGAGTGTAAGAGGGGAGAGAGGAAGGGAGGCGCATGCGCAGTGAGGGTGTGGTTGCCGTGGGCAGGGATGCCTAGAGGAGAGAGAGGGGGGAAAGGAGGTTTTTTATTTTTATTTTTTCTTTAACTGTTTGCGCATGCGCAGTAAGGGTGGGCACGCGGCACACCACCACCACCACCGGATTAAGCTTCGCCATAAGATGCTTCACATCTAAAAGACACTTGCCGTTGCCATGGAATGGATCTGAAACCTCTGGGTAGTGCATCTGATGCTCCACCAATGTGGCTACGACAGCGGTAGATGTCTCATCTATCCCAGAACCTTTATGTGTTTAATCCAAAGACTACATGCTAGTGCCACTTGTGGCCATTGGTAGCTGGCCAATGAGCCCTCGCATGCTACCCGAAGCCATCAAGTCTGCCTTGACGCGACCCTAGCGATGAAAGGACGAAATAAGCGTAGTGAATTCAGGGCTCATTGAATTAAACACACTTGTAGTGAACAGGACGAGGTATCCGTATGAATTGACTTTAGTGCAACAAGGTTGATTTTTTGAAGACCTTAAATCTGGGCATGTTGGCAAAACATACCCAAGATTTAAAAACATGCAAGAGCAGCAGAGGTGACAGAAAAAATAAGTGTTCAATCTTTCCTGTACCCTCTGGCGTTCTTACACTTCTACAAAATCTTGAGTTATCTTGAAATCTTCACATTCATGATGAAATGCCATGAGGTTGGCTCATTACAATGCATTGTGCACATAGAGCACACATTAATTTATTTAATATTGTGATGAGAGTGCTGATGGAATTTTCTAGGCAAATTACTTTTTGCAAGCTGCATTTTTCATCAGTTTTTTAGTACTCAAGTGCGGGCAAGCTTGACATAAAATCCATAGCTACATTTGTCTGCAAAATTCATTACTCCACTAATACTTGCTTTAATGCATCCTGAGCTCATCATTCAAGGTCAAATTTTGGTATATCAACATATACCTGTGTTTAACTATCATGTTTGCATGTACTACTTGCGTACTGTAAGGCCTCTATTCTGCAGAAGCTGATGGAATGTTTTTTGTGCATGTACCCAGCGCAGACAACTGACCAATCAAGGGACTGAAGCAGTCGACAGCTTGCTGTGAAAGATCGGAGCATTCTTCCTTAGGTCTGGACAAGCCCATATTAAGTGGTAGGTATTTGTTTCCATGTCTACAAATGGGCAGTTCGGCCATTTTTTACCAATCTAGAAGTGAAGTCGAGAAGGTAGTTCTTGGCTTGTTGCTACATAATGTGAGGAAAACAGGGCACACTTAGACAATGATGGAGTGAGCAGCATGACACAAGCTGTATACATAAATATTTATTTAAAATAGCAGGGAAAGTTACTTGAAAGATGCGACGTAAAGTTAGAAATGAGAAGAAACAAGAAGAGACAGAAAGAACGCCAACCAATAAACTAGCACGGCAAGAAGGAAAAGTGATCAAGCGTGCGTAGTCCTCAGCCTGAGTAGAAGGTGAAACAGACTGGAAAGGGCCCACTGTAGAAGAAATGAAGCTTAATAGTACATTTTGTTGGGCCAGTTGGTGCATCGTTACTTGAAAGACGTGCGCTTGATTGCTTTTGCTTCTTGCTGTGCTAGATTTATTGGTTGGCGTTCTTTCTGTCTCTGCTTGTTTCTTCTCGTTTCTAACTTTGGATCACGTCTTTCAAGTAACGATTTCAAGTAGCGAGTGGCAAGAAGTTTACTTCACAAATCATCCTATCAGTGCGCCCGCACCATCAAGCGCACTGGCAGGAAATGTAATGTAGTGGCTACATGCATGAGATTGCTCATAATCTCATGAAAATTGCTGGTTGCTTTGATGTATCTGTTGTGTTTAGTGCCCCTCAAGGACTTTTCAGCCTTTGCAAAATTAGTGTGCTTGGGAAGAAGCCACCAGTGATGTGCTGAAAGAAACATAGATCTAAGTTCATTAGATGTCCTGCTCACCCAGTGTATCTGATCTCGTTGAGTTGTGGAAAATTCTACAGCGGCCACTCTATTATATAACTTAAGGATCATTTCAGAGAGCACTGTGGCAATGAGGAAAACACAAAGGCAGGGAGGATCATTTGAGAGAGCACAGTGGCAATGAGGAAAACACAAAGGCAGGGCTCTAGCCGTGCTATTCGACTCATGTGGGTGTCAACATGAATTGGATGAATTTGACAGGATTGTCAGAAATTAAAAAAGTTAGTCCCGAGATACTTCAAGCCGAAGTGATTCAACATTGTGCACATGGTGTGTTTGTACACTATCTGTTAGTTTGTGCAAAAAGGAACTTTCATTCCTTTGTGCCGATTTCAGATAGTTTGCTGTCATGCCTGTGTGACATGCGCATTCACTTTCACTTCACCTATTTCTGTCCATATGTATTTTTCTGCGGTTTCAAATAAACATTTGTTATAGTTAGCACTGGTGCCGTGTTGCTTTCTCCGTCTCAGTCTAAATGTGCACTATTTACTCTTACTCACCCATTCGAGGGACTTATTGCACCTATATTGCCACGCGCGTTTCTTATTTTCATTTTTGTTGTACTCGGTTTTCGCCCACAAAGACTGTCCGCATGCTCAGCGCAAACCGCGGCTGATTGTTCTAGAAGCTTCACGTTATTGTAGATCGTTGTGTTAAGATTGCGCGCAAGACGCAACACTCTAGCTTATTCCAGAGCTTGCGCGACGACCAGTGATAAGGCGAGAATGCTCGACGCGTGATGTATAAAAGCCGGCGCGCTCCAACGATGATCAGATTATCGACGGCCGACGCTCTGTTCGCCGCTCTCAGTGCCAGCGTGTATTGCTGTAGTCTGACCTTCATTTTCCCGGCCACAAGTTCGGCCAAAATAAAGTTTCTTCTTTACCTCGCCGACTGTTGCCTTCGTCGACGTCACGACCACGTGACAATATTATGAGCTCCAGCACTGGAAACAGTATGTAATAGCAAGTGCTTGTCATATTGCTCAAACAGTTGCGCAGTTGGGTACACTTCACGCTGTTGTTCTGGGTCACCTAAAATGTGGCCGGTTGGATCAGCGTGATGTGACTTGTACCCAAAAGAAATGTCTTCAGAAGGGCGCTCACCATTTACACACTTGAGCTCAAATAAAGAGCCAAGTCTTTTGCACTTCATTGCAGCCTCTACAATAGGAAATCTCACACTTTTTGGACGTCACATGCTTTCTGCTGCTTACAAGTTGCCTCAGTGGTCACTTGAACCGATCCTGTCGCTCTCCCTTGTCACTTTTGAATGAAGCCAGCTTTTTTTCCGACGAGCCCGGGAACTCACTAACACTGGATAATGAAATCGCCCCCCATGGCAGTGATTTCGTAAGCATGTTTACAGCCTCGCAGGCCTCTGTGGTGGAGGTGTCAAAGCAGTCAAATTCATCGTGCTTCATTGGTTATCTTTACACAGCCCCTTTAAAAGTGTGTGACTGCTCCTTTTGGAGAATAAAGTCACTTTTTTTTCCCTGTATTCACTACACAAACCCCTAGACAACAAATTTGAAACATAACTTACTTAGATGTGGTATGCGTTGCCCTCAGAATGAAGCCCAATACATAGAGCAAAAACTTTTTTCCAGAATGGTGGCAAAAATACACTCTCAATTTTTAATGATATATGATATCAATAGCTTCAACAGTAAACAGAAGTGGGTGAAAGCATGCCTGAAGCTATGTCCTGTTAATGGCTGCAGCCGACTGCACTTTCATGTGGGACAGCCACTGAAAGATGGACAAAAAATGACTCAATGGAACCTGATTTCTTGTGTCACTGTCTCTCATTGAGATGCCTTTTTCATTTCCTTTTTTATCATATATTTTTCAGTCCTTCCTCAGTGAAAGTAGGCTGATCAAAACTGAAACAAGTGAAAACGTTTTTTTCCCCATCAAGCTGTCCAACTAAACTTTTTTTTCAATGTACAGTTCCATTCTTTATGAAGCACTTCAAAAGCTTTTCTACTGAAATATACATAATGCAAGCTCCCTCATCCTGAGAAGCAGTGTTTAAAGCCAGGGGCATCTGAGCTTCTGTGGATTTTTGTTCTTTTTAGTGCGCGATTGCAAGCTTCAGTAATTGCCATGCCTTAAATATGTGCTGTTTATTTTATTTTTTATTTTATTTATTTACATAGTTCCTGCAACGCCGTAGAGGCATTACTGCAGGGGGGGTGTACATACAAAGTCAATATAGTTATTGACATTTTATTGATAGTACTCAACAAGAGAATGCATAATATAATTAAAACAACATATAGGAATAGCAGCACGCTAACAAAAATTTCAGTACATAATGGCACAAAACAAAAAGGTGTAATGCGCATGTCACAATTCACAACAACGAGAAAAAAAGACTGTTGTCACTCAATCTTACTATATCTTCAGGTAGTGCATTTCCATTCTCTAATTGTTTTGGGAAAGAAGGAGTTGGCAAAAGTAGTCGTTCTGAATGGGTATTCTTGTATTTTATGTGCGTGTTGGCATCTTTTGGAACGATATGTTGGTGTTAGTAGGTATTGTACCCTATCAATTCCTGTTTGGTTATAATATATGCTATGGAAAAGTTTTAACCGGAAGCTTCCGTCTTCTACACTGTAGGGTTTTCCAGCCTAGTGTGGCCTTTATCTCTGAGACACTAGCAAATGGGTCGTAGTTTTTGCTGACGAATCGGGCTGCCTGGTTTTGCACTTTTTCTATCGTTTCAGCAAGATACTGTTGAGCCGGGTCCCAAATGACGCAAGCGTAGTCAAGTATAGATCTTACATGTAGGAAGTAAAGCGTTTCTTTTACCTCTTTTGTGGCGCAATGAAAATTTCTACGAATAAAAAACAACATTCCTACTAGCCTTTAGGATCATTTGGTCTATGTGTCTCTTCCAGTGCAATGATTCCGTTAAGTATATTCCCAAGTATTTACACTCCGATACTATTTTGACTGCCCTGCCATCGATACTGTATGTGTACTGGATTTTTGAAATGTTTTTTGTGCAAAGCTGACGTGGTTGCACTTCGAGATATTTAAGCCACATACTCCATGTGGAGCACCAATGTGTTACTGTGTTTAAGTCTTCTTGTAATAATTCAGCGTCTGCGTTTGAGGCAATGGGACGGTAGATGACGCAGTCATCTGCGAACAGTTTTATGCAAGATTTTATGTTATCTACTGTATCGTTTATATAAACTAAAAATAAAAGCGGACCCAGGGCGCTACCTTGCGGCACGCCTGAAGTCACGTTTACATATGAGGAACAGGCATGGCAAAATGTTGGTAACATTTTGACTGTTTAAATAATTTTTGTTCATTACTGAGCTCTATCGCTGCATTGGTTCTACTATATTGTTGAAATGTACAGAAAAAGGGGGGAAAAGGTTTGCTTTTTTCTGTGAAGGTTAACTTTCGGGAGAGTCCTTTCCTTTGTTGGTGGGCAATTAAAGCGTCATTTTAGTTGTAATTATGAACTACATAAATTAAAATACCTAGCATTAGTGATAAAATTTAGGATAAAGAGATACTCAGTAACATCACATCTTATTGCCAAGGGCCTCTATATACTGTGCGATGCTTTGTGCGAATCTAGACAAAAGAGTGCCAAGGATGAATACATAAGAGATCAGCTTCAGTTTTCTCTGTTCTGAGGTGGAGTTTTATTTTGTAGAGTTGCTCTTAAGTAGGGTTTCAGATTTGACAAATGATTTTGTGTGTTTTTTTTAAGATATATGGGAAACAAGAGCTTTCAGTCAGTAACACCATTGTCTTCATTAGCATACTGCAAAAACATTGCTAGGAGCCTGAGTGTTACTGTGTAATGGCAGCATTTAGGCCTTCATTTTATATTCCGTAGCTAGGGCTAGTGTGGCCCTACATTATTTGTTTTTTTTTTCGGCCATTCATTCAGTTTTCCTTCTTTCTCAGCCTCATTTTAATAAGTCATATGGTTTCGGAAGTACTTCAAAGGTACCACAGAATGTAAAGTGCACTCTCACTTATGCCGTGTAGTTAGATGCCTGTACAATCGTGAGCAAGCTTAACACGAACGCTCTGCAGCGTGTCCTGAAACAGTTTGATTGATGCTAGTGCCACGTAGCTTTGGGTTCTGTTGCTGAGATGTTGCCCATGCATGCCAACATACTACCCAAGCACACCGAGGTATTATCTCCGCAACAGTGCCCAGCACTTCGTGGCTGGAATGTCGTCTGCGCAGAAGTCATTTGTCTTTTTTTTTCTGTGAACACTACATTTATTCACTGGTGCAAGAGTTTTAGGAACACATGCCCTGTCTTTTATGAGTTTGAGCATGCTGTGCATGCATCAAAACTCAAAACATGCTGCTGTGTGGGTCATTTGATTTTGCAAGGTAGATGCAAAATTCAATTATGACACAGATTGCCTTCTTTCTTTTGGTTCAGTTGTCCTGATCTTTTTCGTTTCTTCTCTTTCCAGATGAGCCAGGGTGCGAACGGTATATTCGTGCAGTTTGGCAGAATAAACCCCATCTTTGTGCGTTCAGAGCCGCTGGATGTTCACTGTTTACTTGGCAAGAAGTTGTATGTATGCATGCTTCCTGCCACAGCTCTCCGCTGTCTCACACATTGTAGGAACCACAGTGAATGCTATAACATTTGCTGAGGAATATATGCGCCAAATAGTGCATTTTGTTGCTTTACGATATGAAACCACACTGTGCTTAAAAAGCTGTATTATAGGTGTTGTGTGGTGAAGAAAGTCATGGGGCTTTACTTGTAGCTACCGCAATGGTTATTGACTGATGCCAGCGGCAGCTTCTGCTTTGCTTCTAAGAAGTTGTTAGAGAGAGGATAGATGTATTATGCAGTGATGGCGACAAAAATTTCCACTGAATGTTTTAACAAAAGTCATCAGGACAGACATACATCCACACATAGCCCCTGTTGAAATGTATACGAGGCTAAAAGTGCCATGTTATTTGGTCTGCCAATTTATTTGTTATGGCTGAACAGCAATATGTGTTCTTGTATTACCAGGCTATTTGTGATTGGCGTCCAACTATATTTGCACCAGTTTCATGCTGACTAGATGAGATTTTGTCAGACCCTCGGCTTCATAAAGCCAAACTACATACAATTAATTTTTATGTGGTGCCAGGACACTTGAGTTGTCATTGAAGTAACCGACAAAATACAATCTCACTTGTAGCCCGACATACGTGTCAACAGGGGCAGTGTGTACATGTATGTCTTTCCTCGTGACTGTTGTTTTAAGCATCCATGTAAATTTTCGTCGCAATCACTACGTAATGTGCTTATCCACTCTCCAACAACTTCGTAGCTAAGTAGCAGCTGCTGCTGGCATGAGTCAAAACCATTGCGGTAGCTGCATGTAAGGCACCGTTACTTTCTTCACCACACAGCACTCATTATTACTACTTTTTAGGCACAGTGTGGTGTCAAGTTGTGTGCATTGGTGACTGTAAGGCAACAAAATCACTATGTGTCGCACGTCATGTTCCTTCATTACATACGAAATTTCCAAGGAGCATTGCATACAGCATTCCTCGGGTGACATTACGTACAACATTTCTAGGCGACATTACGTTAAGGCATTCATACGGAGACATTACCGTACGTTTCTACGAGACATTACGTACAACGTTTTAGGAAACATTACGTATAACATTCCTAGGAGACATTACGTACAACGTTTCTAAAAGACATTACGTACAACGTTCCGAGGAGACATTACGTATAACGTCCTTTAAGAGACATCACGTGCAAGATTTTCAAGGAGACTCCGTTTAAGGAAATTGTAATAATTTGGAAAAGGAAAAGTATTCGGCGACACTTTACCTTCAGCTTCTTACGTAAACAGGGGCCCAGATTTTTAACAGTGTTCCTTATTATTGCGCGTATTCGCAAAATTCTTGCGGCAGCAGGTTCACATAGCAAAAGTGCACATATTTCTCTCTATAACAATTTTTGGACCTCGGCGTTGTTGACGGGCCCTTTAAAAGCAATCAGATGTCCACGTGGTTTCTGTTTTGTTTGTAATTTACTTCTTAAAGGACGCTTGACCAGGTCACATCAGAAATCTCAGTTAGGCAGTTGAAGTCGTTGCGTGCCCAATCAAGAGCTTTGTAGAAAAAGATTTTTTTTACTTGGTTCGTTATGAGCCGCGAAAACACGATGCGAGGAGGCGAGCTTGAAACCTTTGCCACTCGCCCCTGTGTAGACTTCGCAAGTCAAATTACTTCCCTGCCCTCTTCGGTATGGGAGTAACTCGGAGCAGGATAATCACACGACGCAGACGCATCAACACGTCATGCGCACGCAAGGTTACATTCTCATGACATGCCCAAGCCAGGTCGTGCCCGGAAGCGGTGTTGTCTCGTTTCGGCGTTCTCTGTAGTGTACTGCCTGTTTCTGTGGGATGGATCCCCCCAATGCGCGCACGTTTGGAGAAGCTGGCATGTGTCATGTATCCTTACCACGACACAATGTGTCGCACCGCTGGAACTGCTTTAAGGGGTGATGCACCGAAAACACGCCAAGCGTTGCCAGGGGCTGGCGCCGGCACGACGCAAGAACGGCGAGAACACGAACGCAAACGAAATGGAGGAAGCCGAGTATCGCATCTCGCGTGATTCGAAGTAAAAAAATAAATAAATAAAACACAGATTCCGTTTGTAGGTTTTAATATTTCCATCAACTTTCATTCTTCTATTCAAGCAACAAATCGCGAAAATTACACATGCCGCTTCGAAAATTCTCGCAGTGTCACGTACTACTGTGACGTACGCAGGACCATTCCTTGTTGTACGTCACCTCCACCATGTTGGGGCAAACGCCAGTGAGATTAAAGGCAGGCCTTTTTTCGCGGCGCATAGCGTTGCAAATCTTGGCAGACGAGATCGTAAGCGCCTAGTGCATGCATTTCTCTTGCCTGTTTGAAATGCTCAAAACCCGGTGAGGGGCCCTTTAAGGTGTTCACGGATAGAGGAGAAATTGACCCTGTGCGATTAGAACCGGTTAATACGAGGCTAAAAGACCCTTCTGGCCTTTTAGTGGTCTGTCTATTGGCTCCTGTGCTGCCCTCCTAAGCCAAGCCGAAAAAAATGAGACCCAGGAGCGTGTTTATTCGTCGGTGGTCACTTAACTCACCATGCTGGACAATAAAAGGAGAGACCGTGTTGTGCAAACCGTTCGGGACAAGGACAATTGAAAGGCTATGCTAAACCATTGGCGCCTTTGTGCCATCATAAACTATAACCTTTTTTTTTTGCTTTCCTTGTCGTAGACACAGCTCACGCACGTCTGTTTTCGAAAATTTGAATTTTTGCAAAAAATTATTGTGCCTACATTTACGATTTTGGGAGCCTAAAACTGTGTTTTGCCTGCCTATTTTTGGCGCCTGAAACCTGATTTTTGGTGCCTATAAATCCGGCCTCTAGTTATCAGTTATGCTAGCCAGTAGCTATCCAGAAAAGGAGTGCTTTGCCATCATCTGGGTAACGTCAAAGTTTCGCTCCTACCTCTACGGCAGGCCCTTCAAAGTTGTGAGCGACCACCACGCCTTGTGTTAGCTAGCTAACGTAAAGGACCCTTCAGGTCGTCTCGCAAGATGGAGTCTGAGACTTCAAGAATTCGACGTTACCGTCGTTTACAAGTCCGGCCGAAAACACTCAGACGCCGACTACTTGTCTCGCGCCCCCCGTCGACCCGCTGCGGCAGGATGACCAGGAGGATGACTTCTTCTTGGGAACCATAAGTGCCGATGACTTCGCCGAACGACAGCGAGCCGACCCTGGAACTCAGAGGCCTTGTGGAGTACCTCGAAGGCAAGACCGCCATTGTTCCAAAGGCAGTCAAGCGAGGACTCGCGTCGTTTTTCTTGCGAAACGGCGTTCTCATAAAGAAGAATTTCTTGCCACTTCGAGCAAACTACCTCCTCGTAGTGCCTTCAGGATTGCGACCAGAAGTCCTCCGAGGCACTACAGGACGACCCGACGGCTGGACACATAGAACTTCAGCCGAGGGACATTTGGGCCCGGAAATTAACCAGGGAACAGAGTTGAACATCGCCAACAACTTAATTTGCCATTCTTGTCGAAAGGCGGGAGTTTCTGAAAATGGCTTCTGAAAATTTCTCTACACATTTAGATTGATTGGGCTGTTCGCGAAGTATTCTGGTGAGATAACAATATGACCATCTTAACGCGATAGCGTTAAAGAGCTCGTTTCGCAGAAATTCCGGCGTCGGCGTCGGTGTCGGCGTCGTTGGTTGTGAGCGAAAAAATCATCATCTTGTCCGTGACCGAAAAATCATTATCTTGTCCGTGACCGAAAAATCGAGAAAGATGCAAATAAAATAAATAAAAGAAATTTTCGGGTCCGAGTGAGGACCGAACACGGGTCGTCTGCGTGGCAAGCAGGTGTTCTACCACACAGCCATGCCTCTGCTTGTATATACTGTGAAAATAACTTCCTCTGCTTGGAAATGCAGTGAAAATAACTTCCATGCTTCGCAAACGCAAGCGTCCTTTATATAGGCGTCGCAATATAACATGTAATATCCCAGGAATATTGCGTGGTACAAGCGTAAATTGCCATCGGGCGTCAGAATATGTGACTATCATAACGATTCCATAGTTTAAAGCCAGCCGCCCATTACAAACGGCACACACCTTACTGCGCGTATCCCCTTAACACCACGTAGCGGGTGCATAGCAAGTTCGAAAACATTTCCCACATTTGCCGCGCATAATTTCTCCTGGTTTAAACCATACTACCCACTTACATAGTATGCACTAAGTGATTGATGTACGCAGTAGGGACGGGATATCGCTATCGCGTTCAACTCTAAAAGGCGAAGCTTAAGGGTCCCCCAATTTTTTTGTTGCGCGGTTCAATTTCCGTCACGACAACAACGTCTGGGTTGTACTGCATTAGAAGGTGTTCAAATTGGACGGCTTTGTTGGCCAGGCTACGAATGTTAATATTGCTCAAACTGAAATCCCTGGGTTTGCTTTTCCTTTGTCATTTTTTTGTACGCCAGCTTGACCCTCCCTTACCAACTTTTTTTCTGCACTTTTCGTTTTCGTCCCAGAAAAACGTGTCGTTGTCGATCAGAATCTTATCATGCACGAGGCGAACCTTCTTGCCACTTTCTTTTTCCACTTTTGCACTCTCCCATAAGTTCTTATGCTTTCGTAGTGTCACCTCCGAATAATCATCCGCAATCGAGACGTTGGTGCCCTTCAGCTTTTTACAGTTCTGGAATATTTTCATCTTTTCATTGTAGTAAAAAAATCTTACGATAACTGACCGAGTTTTATTCGTGCCCTGTCTCCCAATTCTGTGAATTCGTTCAACTGTGCTGACATTCACTCCAAGTGTCTCCTCAAATACCACTCGCTCGACTTTTTTTCTTAGTTCGTCAATGGTTTCATAAGTGGTTTCTGTTATTCCGAAGATGATTAAATTGTTCCGACGACTGCGATCTTCTAAATCAACCACTCTTTCATAGGTGTACTGGACAGTACTACCTATATTGCTAACTTCTGTTTCTAGGTGCTTTATTTTCTCTTCATTTTCCCTTACAGCCTTCACGGTCGTTTCTATTTCTGAAATCTTTTTGTTTATAGCCTCTAACTGGTTACTGAAGGAAGCCTGGGTTGTTTTTATTTGATTTATGTCCTTACTCATTGATTTTTGCCCCTCTAAAATTTCTGCGAGCATTTTTTCAACATGATTGGGTCCTGGATTAGGCTCAATATCTCCGGACAGTATCAGCAACATAGAAACACATTCCAAGGCACAAGAAGCACACACTTCGGGGCATGGCAGCACAATAATGAACCGGTTGTCACTTCGGAAACATTTCCCAAACTTGCTAACCTGTAACAGCAGAATAATCGGCTCAGTCCTCATGACAACACTTTCGCCATGCCCACGAGGCCACTGGGTGTCGACTGTCCTTATGTAGCCGCTGCGCTGGGACGTCACCGTCGTTCTCGGTGTTGTTCCGCGCGCATGCTCCAGTCTACAAGCAGCACGATGCCACGACGGTTTTTCGATGTGATGCACCTCGCAGCTGCCGGTGGTCGTTTTCTTGCTCGATGCAAGTGACGGTATCGGTGCTGAACACAGGAAAACCTGTAGCAGCAGAATAATCGGCTCAGTCCTCATGACAACACTTTCGCCATGCCCATTGTACCTACTCTATTACGTGTACTACTGCATTGTACCTTTTGTGTGTATTGTACTTTGGGTCTGTCCTCGACCACGACTGCACTTTTTTTCTTTTTCATATCTTGTAACGCAACCACCCTGTAACGGCCATCGGCCAACAGTATTGATAAATAAAAATAAATAAATAAATAAATTCCTTTGACGCCGCGTGCACGGTAAGGCAA
>JALIZH010008170.1:0-35893 GCA_030522465.1 Rhipicephalus appendiculatus | reverse complement strand
TGAGGTACGAAAACACCTTGCCATATATGGTACCACCGGCGTTACAACGTTAATCGCATTTAGCCTTAAGCGCATCGTGAAAGTTGCGATAAAGTTGACACTTGCAGAGGTAAAAGCGAAGTGTTTACTAGATTGGCATTATTAAACGCTCAAGTATGTTTTAAACATGTAATCTGCTGACCATGCGTGTTCAAACCAAAGTGTATTGAAGGATATTAGGGTCTCCTCAATACACCTGTTGATTTTTTATTATTTCTTAAACAGAAGGCCAATGAAGTGGACAAGACACCGGGATTATCGACCGCACCTACCACAGTCCAAACCGGCGAGGGCGTTATTTGTGCGGACTGCCACGGTAATGCTGTCAACGACATCGCAGTCACCGGCTTACCGTTATGAATCAGGCAGCGTCGTCAAGAAGAAAAATTCTAAGAGCACCGCCACGGAGTTTCATCAAAAGGGCGCGTGGAGCGATGTTGCCGACTATCTCCTGCCCTTTGGCGATGTCTTGGGCGAAGAACGTCGACGGAAGGCCACGAAGAGAAACCGTGGGGCAATACAGTGGAACAGGAAGCATAAAGAGCCGGACGGGGCAAACGTGTCCAAGCACAAGAACAAGGACAAGCACAGGCACAGGCACAGGGACCGAAAGGTAAGCAAGTACGGCCACGTCGAAAGCGCAGGTCACTTCAAAGTCGTACGCGGCAATCGCGGAGGAAGGCCCCAGAGAATCAAAGATCGCAGTCGGTACCCGGGCATGTGGAACAGACACAATGACTCGAAACAGAAAAGGGTGCCCTCTAGGCGTCGAGGACAAGGTAGCAGAGATCGCTGGAAGCCCGTGCGAGATTTAGCCCTCGAAGACTACGACAATCGGCTTACTCGAGGCGCCACCGAGAGACGTATCGACAATCCGCGGGAACGCTACGGCCGCTACAAGGACCAAGGTGAAGGTTACGTACGCGATCGTTACCCGAGGGCATCAAAGGCTTCTGGTAAAAGTAGGTATTCCCGTAGGCGTGATGTCAGCGATCGATAGAAAACAATGTCAGCCTCGGAAAGTGCTGCAGGTTTTTATCCACTGTACCGAACTCCATGTTGATCAAACCAGACAGACCGGGAACGATGTAGTTCCAGAAGAGATATGGGATGATGAGATGAACTTGACTTCGTAGCAAACGCTGCTAAACATACGGTAAGAACACGGCTGCAGACCTCAGTCAGCACAATGTAAACTGCCTTTTCTTGGAACACCTGTTCTTCCCCAATAAAGAAAGCCTTTACCATACATGGTGGCTCAGTGATTTTTCCCTTGCTTTCTGCCGCTAAACTTGAAGTCACATGTTAGTTTTCCGGTGCATGTTAAAGGGACACTAAAGGCAAATATTAAGCCACGTTGATTGCTGAAACAGCGGTCCAGAAACCTTGTACTGCTACTTTGTTGCCAAGGAAATGCTTATTTTCAAATAAAATTACGTTTTAGTGGTCCGCATGGCGTTAGCGCACTTCAAATCACCCGCCTGAAAACGGACCTCCTGACGTAGCAGTTGCCTTGCCCAACGTTGCCCGCCTTTACTGCGCGGCCGCCGACAGGATCGATGGATGGATGGATGGATGCTATGAGCGTCCCCTTTATAACGGGGCGGTGACATGTCTGCCACCAGGCTCGAAAAAAAAACTTTCTTTTTATGTTGGCCTAATGCCTTATCTACATTGATTAAATCTATGTTATTATAGCAAAGAAAAATATAAATTCACGGTCCATCTCTCTGCCTCTTAAGGCAGAATGACCTTATTTTTCCCATTCTTCATTTTTGTCCTTTATCTCTACTTTTCTGCCACCAATACTCTAACCGTCTCTTACTTATTTCTATCGCGGACGTGTTCAGCTTTCCATTGTTGTCCCTAAAACCCAAGGCTTCATGTAGACTCGTGCCCACACGTATATCTGGGTGGATATCGCCACATTCAATCAGTACATGTTCCATCGTTTCCTTAGTTCCCCCCACAGCATGTACATTGTTCTTCTTCGTTACAGAATCTCGCTTTATAGCTACGCGTTCTAAGGCAACCCGACCTTGCTTCAAACAGTAAAGCGCTTCCCCTTGAATTATCATAAAACCTCTCCCTCCTTATTTCGTTTTTTCCCTTTCGGTAGTCACTGAGAGCCGGCTTCTTTTCCATCGCTGTCATCCAATAAGTCCTCTCCGCCTCTCTGACTTTTCGCTTAATGCTCCTTGTTGCCATGTCGCCCACACTGCTAGCCGTATATTTACTGGTGAGCCTCCTAGTTCTTTTTCTCCACTGCGTGTCGACGCTTTTTCTATACAAATACCTGAAAACCTTCCCTGCCCATCTACTCTCCTTCATTTTCCTCAGCCTCTGTTCAAATCTAACTTTGCTCTGAGCTTCCCTCACTTCAAAACCTGTCCATCCCATATCACCCTTTACAGCCTCATTTGTCGTCTTCCCGTGAGCGCCCAACGCGAGGCGTCCCACAGTCCTTTGATTTACATCCATTCCTGATTGCACCTCTGACTTCATCCACACCACTGAGTTCCCAAATGTAAGCCCCGGAACCATCACACCCTTCCACAGCCCTCGAAGCACCTCGTACCTATTGTATCCCCATAACGCTCTGTGCTTCATGATTGCAGCATTCCTCTTTCCCTTTGTTACCGATGCTTTCTCTTGTACCTCCATATATCTATCCCCCCTCATTTACCCACACTCCGAGGTACTTGTACTCGCTTACCCTCGGTATTTCTTGGCCCTGTATTAAGACCGCATGGTCTTCGTGATCATTGAATACCATCAATCCGCATTTTTTTTGCACTAAAACCTAGTCCTAGAGCCTCGCCTTCCCTTCCGCATATATCTGCCAGCCGCTGTATATCATCTTGACTGTCCGCAAATAAGACAATATCGTCAGCGTAAAATAGACCTGGAAGCTTTCGCTCAACCATCGCGCCGGCCTGTTTGTGTGACAGATTAAATCCAATGTTGCTACCTTCTAGCGTTTTTTCTATCCTCACCATGTACAGCATGAATAACAGCGGGGACAAAGGACATCCCTGTCTCAGCCCCTTGCTAATGTCAACGCTGTCCTTGCTGCTTATTCCTTCCCATTCTACACAAACTGTATTTTCTCGGTATATTTCCCTCAAAAGCTGTATACAGTCGTCACCTATGCCCACTTCCTTCAATATATCCCACAAAATTTCCTGATTAACGTTGTCATATGCCCCGGTGATGTCTATATAAGCTACGTATAAGGGCCTGTTTTCTATTTTTTGATATTTCTATAAACTGTGTAAGAACAAACAGGTTATCGTCTAACCGCCTGTCGATTCGGAATCCATTCTGGAGTTCCCCCCAAAATATCATTTTGCTCTACCCACGTTTCTATTTTTAATTTTACTGCCTGCATCGCCAACCGGTATAGTACCGATGTAATGGATAGCGGTCTATACGAGCGAATGTTATCCTTTTCTCCCCCTGCCTTTATAGATTAAGTTCATTCTACTTTTTCGCCAACTGTCTGGTATTTCCCTCTCCTGTAAGCACTTTTCTACGGCTTTCAGCAGTGCTTCTTTAGTGCTATGTCCTAGTTCGTTAATGAGGCTGACGGGAACCCCATCTAAGCCCGGAGTAGTGCGCTTAGGAATTTTTCCTTCGGCCTTCTTCCAATTGAAATTCTCAAGTACTACATCTTCCTCGGTTGTGCTCTTCTGCATACTTTTACTCACCGGGGGAATCCCCTGGGCGACCTTTTTAAACGAATCGGCTGTTACCTTTCGGATGTAACCTAGCGCTTCATACCCTTCCAATTGATTTCCTCCTTCATCTACCATATGTTGTTGCATTATGACAGACTTCCTACCTAGCGCTTTTAGGTGGCTCCAAAATATCCTAGGCGCGGCCTTCTTCTTTTCGCGAATCTCTGTCATCCAGCGTTCACTTTCGCCTTTAATTTTTGCCTCGACTAATTTCTGCACAATGGATTTTTGCTCTAAATATATTTCCCATGCTTGGTTGACTTCATCCTGTGGCCGCTTCTCCTTTTTTGCCTGTCTGTGCTGCCGTGATGCCTCACGTCGCTTTTCGATCGCATCCCGGATTTCTTTGTTCCACCACCTTTTTGGCTTTCTCTTTCCTTTCCAAGAAATAGTTTTCTTCTCTTTTTCTATTTCTTTCGTGATTAACATGTAGCAGCTCACTATACTTCCAGTCTTTGCCTGGCAGTTTGTCTACTTCTTCCTCGACTCTTGCGGCTATATTTGTTATTTGCTTCTCATTTAAATACGAGCTGCCAATGTTTGATTCTAGGTTCTTATTTTCAGTTTTATATCCCATTTGTAATGTTATGCGTTTATGATCACTACCCAAGCTGTTAATGCCTTCCTCGTCTATTCTCATCTCTCTAAGTTTGTCATAGATTCCTTCTGTCATGAGACAATAATCAATGCTCGATTGCCTGTTTCCGACTTCCCACGTGATCTGTCCCTCACACTTAGGCCCAGCGTTAACTATTTCAAGACTATGTTGCTCGCAGAGATCTAGCAATAACTTGCCATTGGAGTCTGAATATCCGTCAAGGTCATGTATGTGAGCATTCATGTCCCCTAGCAGGATTATTTCGGCATCATGACCAAATTCTTTAATATCGGTGCTTATGCATTTCACTATCTCGAGATTCTTTTCTCTGCAGTTATTCCCTGTCCACAAGTAAGCTACACCTAGCCACGTTTTCTTTCCACCTACTGTGCCCGAAACCCATAGGTGCTCTGAACACGTTTGCTTCACTCTATCCCATTTTGCTCTACTATGAATTAGCATTCCAACACCCCCCACCTCTCCTTTCTGATATGATCCTGTTGCATCCTTCCCAAATATAATTGTCAATATGTGGTGGCTCTTCCAAGTCTCTAAGGTGTGTTTCCGTAACCGCATAAACACCTATCTGTTCCTTGTTTAACTGTCCCTCAATCTCTAACCATTTTGCCTTTTTTTCTGCCACCCTGCATGTTAATGTAACCAATTGCGACACGAGCCTTCTCCCTTCTTTTACCTTTTCTCTGGTTTTTCGCTATACTACCTGTCACAGAGTCCCCCTGGTTGTTGTCCTCATTACACGCTACGCTGGACACCGAAGGGCCCGCGTGCCCCCCCCAAAAAAGCTACTGCGCGTCCTGCAAGTCGCCAACCAAGCATGCTCATGACCAAGCCTCCTATTGAAGTGTATTCCGTCTCTTCGAAAACTACCCCACCTGTGCACCTCTCTGTTTATTTCCACTACCTCGATGCCTTTCTCTCGACTCATCTGCCATATCTCTTTGTTTGCGTCGACAACCGTTCTTTGCAGGTTGCCGTCACGCACCGGTACCTCCGGTATTGTGCATACCACTATCTGCACCTGAGGGGAAATGGCGCGCATGTCATCGACACTTTTCGCCAATGTGGTCGCTAGTTCAGCTGATTCTTCATTCAAGACGTCGTTTAGACCTCCCGCAATTACCACGAGGTTACGTCCATTAGCTTTAGCTGCGAGTTTTGCGCTAGCTTGTCTCATCACTGATCCCAGCCTATGTCCCGGGAACGTCCCTATTAAAAGTCGTTTGTCGCCTCTCACCCTTTCCTTGACTGCTTCTGCGCATCTAGCTAAATTCAAGTCCCCGGCCATTATCACATGCTCCGACTTTTCTGCTGGACTGTCCCTCACCTGGCCACTGCCTCGGTCACCAGCTCGCGCAACCGCCGCTGTTTTGCTCCCTCCCATCCCCAAAACCACCTCGCGGAAACTGGGTCCTGTGACCCCTGCACCAGTCTTCCCCAAACCTGTTTCCCCCTTCGCGTCTCCCACTGTGGGGGGTTGATGCCCCCCCCTGTTCCCGCCGTCGCTTGCTTCCTTGTTCACCATGACTGCCTTCGCTAACCCTTCCTCAGCTGACTTAAGCCTTTCTCCCATAGCCATCGTTTTTTCTCGCTCTGTCGCCAACGCATTCTCCAGCTCGGCGATTCTTACCATGAGCTCAATCTGGGCAGCCATCATTATTTCCATTTTCGCCTCTAACTCACATTGCTTACACTTGGCGTCAGCTGGTTCTGTCTTGTCATCCGCACAAACCTCTATTTTCCATCCCATTCCGCACCCTGAACACTTTACGGTCTTTTTGACGATGGCTAGATCGTTCACACTTCGGATTACATACACTCAAAGCCAAAAGGTACCACAAAACTCCGCCAGTACGCTTCAAAGCACTTGTGTACCCTTCAGCCACGTGGTGGCCGAACAAAAAAAAAAAAAAAAAAGCCAGGTGACTGTCACACAAGAAACAGTACAAAGTTGTAACCCCAATTAAGCTTCAATCTAGTGGCTTATGTACTCATATAACTAATAAAAGCAAGCTCGAATCATGCAGAAAAAACTTATCTGCCGCTGTCATTCCGGAGCCCACGAAAAACACGTCCGTCCTCTAGCGCTGGAATCCCAAGTCACCCACTTGAACACTAGCAGCAGCAGAGCGAAAGTAGCGGGAGCCACAGCAACAACAACGGCCATTGAACAATTTTCTGCTTGCTTGGTGCAAGTGGGCGCCGCTAGATGGCACCACCTATCCAGCCTAACCAGGCGAAAACGCAACTTTTGAACCACTCGCGCCATTCCCCATAGCATGCCCATAGTAACGCCGGGCGGTTCTTTTTTCTATGAATCAAACAGAAACGGAAAAGCAGCATTTTATTACGTGTTTTAATGCACGGAAGGTTTTTTTTTTACTGCAGCTGGTTTGAGTACCAGTGATTAATTGTAGGCGGACGCTGTGACGTCATTGGGATCATTTCCTAGATGTCCCACTGGTAGCGCATGTGGTGTCGTACATTTACCTTAAAGGGTCAGTAAACAACCCCGAGGTCCAAAAATTGTTATAAAGAGAAATATGCGTACTTTTACTATGTGAACATGCTGCCGCAAGAATTTTGCGAATACGTGCTATAATAAGGAAGTTACAGGGGTTAGAACATTCGTTTCAGCTGGTTTCAAATTTTCGCGCGGCCTCGCCGCCCTTCTCCGCCGTAGGGAGGGGGGAGGCGTAGCCCGTCGTCATGACCCCGCCCACTTCGGCAACGTGACACGACGTCAGTGATACGTCATCGGCGCGCAGCCAACGACCGGGCAGAGCTCCCCCACATGCGCACGTGTCATAGCGGCGCGGGGAGCAAGCGCGATGCGAAGAGCACTCTTCGCCAAGCGGTAAAGTATTGAGACGCCTCTTTATCTCGAAGGCTTTCGTTCTGGCAATACCGCTGCTCCCGGTAGTCTCGGGCTCTACAAAACGGCAGAGGGCAGCACAGGAAAATGAAAATGCGTACTGCGCGGCCGAAACTGCATTACCACGGGGCCAAGGCGCCGTTTCGTAGGGCAAAGGACCAATCGACGAGCTCAGTGCCGCGTCAAGTCGCCGATCGGCAACTTTGAGTCACTGCGCGTACACGGAGGATTGGTCAGGCGTAGGAAAGAAACGCGGGAATTGTTTTTCGAAATGAAGGGTCTGCGCGGCTCGCAGCGCTGTAATATTCGGGAAACGTGATCGCCTCGGTCTTCTGTATTAGCGAGCTTGTTTGGGAGGTGTAAAAAAAAAGTCGGAGCCTGTTGACGGGCCCTTTAATTTCTCGATTAGAAGAGCACTGCTGTTGATAATATTGCCGTTTTAGACGTTCCCAAACATTGATCTTTCACTCTGACGCAAATTGTTATTTGCCTTTAGTGTCCCTTTACATAACCCTAACGTTCAGAAATAGCTTACGTGAGACATATCTAAATGGTGCATTAAAGGACGACTGGCAAGACCAAGGCTCTGTCTCGACGCAGTGCTAAGGTTCAGCTGAATATTTACTTTTTTAAAACATGGAATGGAAATTATGCTAAGAACTCTTACTCAGCGGAGCATCATTCACTCTGATAACGCCATACCGTATTATCTCCGTTAATCTCCTTACTATCTCAACCTTACCCTTATAACATCTAACCTAGCAGTAGGGGTGTGCGAACATCAGAATTTCATCTTCCAAGTGAATCCGAATACCTGAAACCAAGTACGCATCGAGGCGAATATTTTTGGGAATATTTTCGGACACGAGTGGTGCAGCGACTGACTTCTGAAAAAAAAGTATAAATAAACAAATTCACGAAAGAAAACTGCGGGACAAATTGTAAATGAGTTTCACTATTAACTATTTAAATAATTCACCTACCACAGAAGAAAAGTAAGTTTGTTGTACAATAAAGAATGTACAGTATACAGGAAACATTAAATTTTACGACGTTATTACCGCGACAACGTTGAAGAGTACATGCCGCTGAAGTTCCGGTGTGGGCGTCGGCGGCGTTGGTTGTGAGCGAAAAATCTAGATAGACGGAAAGTAAATAATAAAGATACTGAGAATCGGGCCCAGGCCTTCTGCGTGGCCGGTAGGATTTGTCGCAGAGCCACGCCAGTGCTTCGCTCTCTATCTGTTTTATGACTTTTTTTTTTTTTTACAAGAAATGGATCCTGAATTGAAGGAAGTCTGAGCTTTTCTAAGAGACACGCAGCAAGCTGTTTTTGCCACTTTCCTTTCTCCGTGATAACTCTAAAAGGAATGTCAGGTATGTGCGTCTTAGCACTAAATAAAACATCTCATGACAATATTTCACTTTTTCCACAGTTTGTCGAGACCTAAATATTTACACATTTGAAAGGCCCGTGCCTGAGACTTTGGGCAAGGAAATATGCCCTTTTTCGCTAAAACTTCAGAGAAGCCCTTGCATTCTTGACTGTGGGAACAATTGCGCGAGAAGACAACGAGACTGCCCTCTTTGTTGGCGGGAATGACACAGAGAGAGTGATCAACGAGGGAAGGACAAAAACGTCTCACAGGAAGTCTAGAAGCTGTTGAACTGCACCACCGCAACACGTCGACACCTTCCGCATTGACCTTCGACTCGTTCTCGCGCTCAACCCCTAACAGGAAAGGTGAAGCCACCTTCTCGAGATATCAGCGCTGTTGCGAATTATACGCAGGTTTCACGTGACGTCACACGCACGTTTTCTGCGCTGGGGCCTCAACATGGCGGCTACCGTGACTTTTTTTTATCACATTAGAGAATGTCATGGCAGAGGAGGACACCCAGTGGTTCGATCCCCGCGTTCTTTTCTTCGCCAGCCGCGCCGATGGGAAAAACAAAGCAACGCGAGGGTTTGGGTATGAAAGATGCTTGGGGAAAACGGCAGTAATCTGATGGCGAGCTGTCACCGTTTCTTGCTCCGTGCGTTCAAACAATAGTTCACGCAGCGTCCTCAACGAGCTGGTACCTTTTGAACTGGTATAGCGCATTATGGTGAAGAAGAAACGGCCGAGCAGATCGGCACAAGAGGACAGAGCGCTAACTTCCAACTGAGCTTTATTTGCAAATTGCATCAAATATGTAGACTTGCGCAAGCATACAGAGAACACCCGAACGTATCGCCAAGATTAGACACCACCATCGCAACGTCACAGAACCAAATATTCATAAACGGATTCGCCTGATTAAGGAAGGACACTTCAGTTCAGATAAAGCCAACGAAGGGGCGCTGATACATGTGATGCCAGCTTTTGCTATACAATGCGCTTCCATTATTTCTCGAGTGATCCGTGACGCGTGCTTTTTTACCACTTCACATCGGTCAAAGATAGGGGAGCATCCACAATCGCTGGCAGTGAATACCAATGTGTCCCTGGATTGCTTTGTGCACATTGTAATGGTGCACTTTTAACCTTTCATTCAGGCAGCGCCTCGTCTGGCCAATGTACCTGTTACCACATGAGTGGTATCGAGTAAACAACACCGCTTTCGCATGGCATAAACCGCCTTTTGTGCTTGTGAGCTGGTACCCCAAGATGGCGGCCACGGTGACGTCATGGCAAGCTATGTATATTTGCAGAAACGGCAAAGTCACCTTGGAGCGCTAATGCGCGTGGTGTGACGATCTCGGGAATCGCCAAAATGGTCGTTCGAAAACAAATCGAAGAGGGCATTTTGCATTCCGAAAGGCCTGTCATGTGGAAGGACCTTCAGGAATAGACAGTGGGAACCTCTTTTTGTTTCAACCAAGGTCAGACATCACTACCGTATATACTCGTGTAATGGCGGCAGGTTTTTTTTCCCCCGCGATTTGGGCTGAAAATCGCGCGCAGGGCCCTTAAAAAGAAGACAGATTTTTTTTTTGTCATGAAGATTTTCGGCGGTACTTGCCCTTATTGATCTGCAAAACTAGTTTGTACCGAGAAAAAAAATCAACAAGAAAAACAGACACATTTTTTTCCCCGCACCGAAGTATTCTCAGCGCATTTATTTTTTAACAGCTTATTTGTGACTATGTCGGGATACAGATACTTTTGAACAGCTTATATCCGATTTACAGCAAATAACAAGTGGCGTGGCTGCTAGGCTGAGTTCATCATATTTGACGCTTATTCAACTTGTTAGCAGCCCGACTTATGCAACTCGTTTTTGCTTTTTATTTTACTCAGAATTGTAGACAACGTTGTTGACTGAAATCAGGCAGATCTTGAAAAAAAAAATTAAAAACGACTTTTTTGAGAAAGGTATTTCCTAACTTCGGCGCCTTTCGTAAACCATGTACGTTTCAGTACAGCTTTGAAGTATAACATTTTGCGCGAAACCCTTAAAAAGTTATTTTAAGAGGAAGCGCAAATATCGGAGTATGTAGTAAGCTCTATTATCCCCAGTTTTGCGCGTCTGAAGCAGTAAAATCCTCCATTACAGGTATTTTGTGCCTCCGACCATATTTGTCATTTTTCCCTGCGGACGTCTTTCGACATTAAAGGGAAATAAAGTTTTCATAGGACTAAATTGCCTTTTTCTTGTGATGGGAATAAATATTCTGACCAATAAGGGCACCGTTTTATCGATATCTGCGCTAAAAACACAGGAATAGCGAGATTGGCGGGAGAGCTTTTTTTTTTTTTTTCGGCAAGAATTTGTACATTTTTTTTCGGTAAATACACTATTTCTCGCAAAACTAACTTCGAAATCATTGTGATGGGTTTCAATCCTGCGTCTAGAGTGAATTGCATCAAAATCGGGAATAGCGACCGGGACCTCGTCTTGCACACTCAAGTAAATGCCCCTTGCGATACCTCAAAATGGTGTCAGTGTCAGTACTAATTTAAGATCGGGAAGAGACACGGGGGGGGGGGGGGGGGGGGTGCGACAAATAGAGCAGGCCACAAAGAAGCTTGCTACCGATTACGTGCTGAGTCATGCTGCCGAATGGGCCACATTGTATGTTAGTGCTACGAAAGCACGTGGTTGTCAATGGACACTTTGCAAAATATTGAGCACCCACCGGCGTACGCTTTAAAGACACCTGGAAGTTGGCTTTCTCGCAGGAATGTTTTCCAACCAGAACCTGTCGTTCCCAGACTGCTTTTTAGCTCCAAGCACGTTCACCCCTCCACATTCCAGCGGAGAGGGAGCACCACAAAGGCTTTTCAAAGCTCACTGCAGGAATGTCCCGCCTCATTGTATGTTCTCCCCGTGGAACGAGAGAACGGGAGAAACGAAATAAAGGAAAGGCAGGGGTTTTATGGTCAATGGAAAAAAAAAGTAGTCTGCCTGCTAGTCTGTGGTCCAGGCTATCTGGCGGAAAATAAACTTGCTCGCCCATGCGCAGAACACTGAACCCCTCCTATACCTTTACTTCCATTCTCTCTCCCCCCTCCGCCCCACCTTTGTGAGAAATTTGACACGCTACAACGTAGACGGCAAGCGTGGCTAATCTGGTAGTTAGTGTCCACGAGGGGAGGCTTCTCTCAAATTAGCAGCGGATACCTTGAATACCGCGAAATGGAAACCTGTTGCCCGGTAAGTTCTGCAGTGTTTGGATAAGCTTCGAAAGGGAAAGAAAGCAGACGCGAGCCTTAAAACGGAACAATGGCTGGTACTTCTTGTCCAAAGACGCGGTGAAAATTCGTGAGAAGACATTTTCGCTCGCACGTGCGCAGTGACGCTACAACAACTGACCAATCAGGGAGAAGTCCCAGTCGCCCAGAGCGTATTCATACGAGAAAAACGGTCCGGACTTTCTTCGTTAAGTTGAGTCCACTGGCAGTTCGAGTTCGCACCCGCAGTCGAGTACCAGGCCCGCTGTCTTAGAAAGAGGAAGGCACCGAACAAAACCGACGGCCTTACTATTTTCAGCACGGAGTGGCTGCTCTTGTTTTGTTGAATCTGCCCGAATCGACGAAAGGCTACGAACGTGCTTCGCTCTACTACAGCGGCCGTCTCCTTGCTACATCTTACAGCACGTTGCGGAGGTAAGTGATATCTCCCTTGTGGTGGCTAGCGTAGCGTTCCTAAAGACGCTCTGGGAGGCTGCCTAGGTGCGTGCCATTATGTATCGCAATCTATAATGCCACTTAGCTTTGAGGGTTCTTATACTTTTGTTAGAGTAAACAGCAGCATTATCTTCACTTGGCATTGAGCCCCATATGCTAAACGTGTGTTGTGCAATATCGGGGGCTTACTATTAACTTTTAAAATTCTTGGAAAGAGATGATAATGACTTAATTTTCAGAGCTCCTAGAAAAAGGAATATCGGCTTGTTTATTACCCGATTGTACATATGTGCATTAGCCGACATGAGAGCCATAGGATTTACGTAAACGGGTTAAATTAACCTGCCTGCTACGGTTGACAGCAAAAGAATTTTCAGAAATGTTGTCTCCATGGTCACCACCATGATGTAAAGAAACGCTCACAGCACCAATTTATCATGCACCCGCCTTGGTGGTCTAGTGTTTACGGTGCTCGACTGCTGACCAATAGTCGCGGTATCAAATCGCGGCCGTATTTTTGATGGAGGCGAAAATGCTTGAGGTCCGTGTACTTAAATTTAAGTGCACGTTAAAGAACCCCAGGATGGTCGAAACTTCAGGAGCACTCCACTACGGCGTCTCTCATAACCTTACACTATTAGAAAAAGGTCCGTAAACAGTTAGTAAACGCACGTATATATTTGTTTCGAGCGTATTTTACTACCCTCGCGACATCCCTTTACTAGCAAATATATAAGAAAGCGATTACCTCGACCCACAGCAGCGTTCCCCAAAAGTTCTCCAACAAGGTTGCTTTGTGTGCGCGCCGTAAGCAACATTCTCCGTAGATACAGAAAACATCTTTTGCTGTTCTACTTTGGTTATACATAGTGTTCATGTGACGTCACAGACAAATTCTCGGCGCTGGGTACACAAACATGGCGGCCACCGTGACTTGTTATCTCATTAGAGAGGGTCAGTGCAGGGAGGACACGCAGTCCTTCCGTCCTCGCTTTCTTAACACAAAGGAACGTGAGGAGCACCGGCACTAATCTGATGTCACAGTTTCTTGCTCCATGCGTTCGAGTAAGAGTTCACGCGGCGTCTCAACTAACTGGTACCCAAAGATGGCGGCCACGGTGACGTCAATGCACATAATGTATACTAGGGATTTTTAGTGCCAGGGACCCCTAGGTCCACGCATTCTTGAGTCGTATTTTACATCTCACGGCTGTCTTCTGTTCGACAGCCGCACTGGAAACAGATGACGAAGCAACGCAAGGCCTTGCGAGGCAAGCACCTTTGGGGCCCCAGTGCTAAAACTCTCCACTCAAAGACGGATGAACTATCTTTATATTCTGCACCCGCCCTCGTTCACTTCCTTGTCTGTGTTTCGTTTGCGCAGCACCTTCTTTAATTATATTACACAGTTCAGGATGGAAGTATCCGCCACCTTCACTATGTCATTAAAAGTGCTAATAATATTTGCATCTTTATCCTTTACCCAGCACAACCTCAGCCTAAGGAAGATTGGCAGATCCAAGCCTGCCGTATAGCGAGAGCCTCGCTATTTCGTCAGATCCATAGCCACGACGACGCCGCAGTCCTTGGAAATCAGCTGATCCAGGCCTAGCGCGATGGCCTTGCAAAAGGTGTTCGTGTTCCCGCGGTTATCGGAGTTTGACCCCAACCGGATTCATCTGATCATGAGGAGTCATGACCCAGAGATTGCTGTTTCCTGGCTGCTTGGCTTCGTAGACCTCGTCTGTGGGGCAGATTTTGAGGTGAGTAACATTTCTTTTGTGGATTATGTAATCGTAGAATAGGATAAGCAGGTAAAGTATGGCGATATAAAGTAAGGCAAAAATATTTGTTAGCTCAAAACTTTGTACTCCCCAAACATTGTTTGGCCACTACATAGTGACCATAAACAGCATTCTTTGCAAGAAAAGTAGCGCAATTCTGTCATGTTTGGTTGTGGCCAAACCGAGTTTACTCTTTTTCAATGACATATCCACTTCACTAGGAACTCCATCAGCACAGTACGTAATCGATAAACAACTTTGATGTCTACACCGCATATGTGTCTGGTCGTGTCGTATTTTATGTACGTTCTCTGGTACATGACATGGTGTTCCGAAGGACGGTCTTCATGCATTTGCGCAGCGATTTCTCACAGGTGTATATGTTTCCTTCAATAAAATCATGTCCGTCTGCCCCTACGTATTGTAGGCTCTTGTCTTTTGTCTGGAACTTCTGCAAACTATCAGCCTCGCTTTTGTTCTTTGAAGTACACAGTACGGATGTTTTGAGAACTTTCGGACTGTTCTGATAATCAAACCGCATGCTCACACCTGGCACCTTTTCTTCTCGTCAGGTTCTGAACAGCGCTGACAAAGATGGTGTACGGCTGCAGGAGGTGAAAGAGGTTAGCGTGGAGGGATGCCAACAGCTTCCCGACCAGACGACTGACTCGGAGCCCGCTGCCACAATGGACGATTTCTACGTGCTGCTCGGCATTATGCTCTGCAACCTGTCCTGCCCGCGCAACATGAACCCCGATTGGTTTCAGAACTGCATGAACGACCTAGTCGGGCTCTTCCCGGACGTTTCGGAGCAACTGCCAGTGCCACTGTATGACGAGGCGAAGGCAGATGCCATCTCCGCCTTTGGAGAGCAGTGCCCTCAAACCCGGGCAGCAATATGCCGCACTATACTGAAGGGCCGGTTCGAGGTACGCACTTTTTGACGGTTTTCTTCTGTAGATTAAAGGCAGCTGCACTGCCGCAACAAGTCCACCTTATAAAATTTTCTCCTCTTAAAGGACGGAACAAATTGCCAATATTCAAAGATCGCTATAAATGCATGCCATCACAGTACATATTGGGCGTTATTGTATTTCTCTACCAAACGGTAATTTCGCCGGAAGTTTTGATAAGAAAAGAATATCTCGGGTTTTAAGTACCAAGACCACGAGGGACGCCGCAGTGGAGGGGCTTTGAAAATTTTTACCATCTGGAGTTCTTTAACGTGTACGGTTTTCGCACAGTAGACAAGCTCTATAGCATTTCGCACCCACCGAAATGCGACCGCCACGGCCAGGATCGAACCCGCGACCTTTGGGGCAGCAGACAAACACTGTAGACGCCCACCGGAAGTTTGATGTCTGAAGAAACTGCGTGGGGGCTTGAGCAATTAGGGCTCGTAGATGTAACGAATTGCTAGTTATACTTACTATAGTCGTTATACTACAAGCCACCTTGCTAGTTCTCTACCTTTAACTGTAAAGCCATTTCCTTTTCACTTTTAAAAAATTAGTCGTGCTGCAGCAGATGCAGCCAGACGGGGCATTCAATCTTAGGAAAACAATAAACCATTGCAGATGAATGAGCAACGTACGTGCGCGCCCGTCTCAGAATGATGATTGCTCGTGCATGGTATGTCCTTATTTAGGCTCCGTAATGATTTACTTGCTTAAGAAAAATCGCCACTGCCCCGCATTTGTGTAATTCAGTGAAGCACGGAAAGTACTTTAACTTATTTGGGCAATCGTGCAGCGCTACACGCACGAAGGCCAACGACTTGGCAACACGAGCCCTGCACTCATGTCGGAGCGCTTGCGCCGTCCTGTCTATCTCTCACGCGTGCCGCTCTGCACGTTTACACAGTCAAGCTTGCCGTTTTATCAACGCGAGAAGTACTTTTTGCGCCTTCCTTTGTTGATCATGTGTCAGCCTGCTGCACTTCATTTATCTCCAGTGAAATCACCTGTCAAGTACCACATATAAGCAGGACTGAAAAGGCGTCCTATAAATGAAAGATAAGAGGGATATGTCTTTAGTCTGACTGTGCAGCTGGCTTGTTCATTGGTGGTTTGTCATGTCCTCCAAATTATGAGTAAGGGTCACGATGAGAAGTGCTAGATCGCTGTAATGCAACTTGCAATCTTCTTTGTCCTTTGCACATTTTGGGGTCACCATTGCTCGCCCATGACGAGTGCTACCGATAAAATTACTTATGCCTTGTCCTCGTACACACCTCACGCAGGGCCCGATGCAAGAGCTGCAGCAGTACGTCTCAGGGTTCTGGAGCTTTGCGGGGATTGAGCATGCGCAGCTCATACTGGAATTCCTCATAGTTCGACAACCCTGGCTTATCGACGCAATCCCGGAGCTGAAATCCAAGCAATACTGTTTGGAGGTGTGTACACCATTCACAAGTATGCATGACGAAATGCTACGTGCGATTTCACGTACAATAATCATTATATCAACGATGAATGTGGCACTACTGCTTATAGCACGCGGCACAGCTACATTCATTTCCCACGCACACTATGAGTGGAAACGAAGCAGATTTCTCATTATAACGTGCCAAATGGTTCACACAAATGCTTTCTTCGGGTGAACACTGGACTAGACAGAAATAAACTTGTTACGGAGGTATTTTCTCTTGACCTATTGAGTGATGGTGAAGCTGTGAATCAAAAAACCGCCAGGCCTGCGCAGAAGGCGCAGCACAGCCACAGCGAAAGCTGGGAGAGCGGCCTTTAGCCTTTTTTAAACACTCTTGGGGCAACTATTACAAGCCCACTTGCATGGTACCCACTACACTATAAATCATCATAATTTTGTGTAGTGGGGAAGCGTCTACTATGCCATTCTTCGTCATTCTTCAGAAATGCGCGGTGCCCGCTACACTCTTGTAACGAATTATGTGCACTTTGTTGATGCTGTGGCTGACGACGATGAAGAATTATGCCTCAGGCTTTTGTAATGGGTTGGAGCATTGAACGACCCACTCGTTACGCAATTCGCATTGTGTGACGCCTGGTTCTTACTTTACTGCTCTAAAACGCTTTACAACACACGTTAACGCGATTCCTTACCCGATATGAAGCCTGTCTAGGGTCAGTTTGCACCGCAGTTTCAAGCAGTGGCGTAGTTCAGCGGTAGAGTGCTGGGCTGCCACGCAGAGGACCCGGCTTCGATTCCCATTCTGTCACAGGTGTTTTTTATTTAGTTTTTTTCTTATTTCGTGCGATATTGGTTACGGACACCGGCGGCGGCGGACAACTACGGCGCAGAAACGACCCTTGTTGTGATCTCATAACAGCTTTCGCTGTAATACATTCTGCAGTCGAAGATTTTATGTAATGGCTGTGCAGACGTGACTTGAAGGACTGGGTAAGCTCCAGTGGTACTACAGCGGCAACAATGAAAACAAACAGCCATAGAACGCTGCTTTCCCGCGCCCTTGGACCCAAGGGCGCTGACGAGGCACTTGTGTTAATGCCATATACGTGTCTCCACCATACATTTATTATGACGGCCACTCGCCATTCATTCTCACTACACACATTTCACGTCACTCTCATGATTTTAATACTTATATGTTTTACCCGCCTTAGTTCGCGGAATTTTAAGGCTCTTATACAGCCACTTACTATAATCAATGTCCCCAATCTCTTGTCCCATGACCTGGCCCTCTTTGGCCATCAAATGACCCTTGGGCCATAAAACACCACACATGACCATCACTGCTTTCCTGCAAAAACTAGGTATTCATACTGAGTACTGTACGGCCTTGATATAGTGCAGCCGACACACGGATGCAGCCGCAACAAATTGTGTGTCTAGCGTTCAAAGTATGCGACTCTTGTTTGCAATATTAAACAGAAATCCGCGAATAAGTATTAAGCCTTCAATTTTTTTTTATGCAGGAATTTCTCGAGGTGTACCAGCGTCTTGGTGCAGATGGCCCGTACATGAAGCTGTTGGACCTTCCCGAGGCGGCAAAAGCGCAGCGTCACCCCCTGCGCGTGCACGTGGCAGCCGCATACGCGGTGGCTGTGTTGGATGACTGGCGCCGATATAGAGGTGTGCCCTATGACAGAGCCGAGGCGAAGGTCTTCGTCAAGGTGTATACGTTTCTCCGGCCAAGAGCACAACCTGTGGCAGCTGATGCAAGCAGCGCTGGTCTTGCAACCACCGCACGGGACAACGTCGATGATCACCGTCCACCTCGCTAGGGCCAGCTAGCACGTTGTCACAGTTCACAGCGCCACAGACATTCACAGCGGGTAAGTGAGATTCGTGATCTAGAGCTCTTGGGTTCATTGCATAGGGATTCTGCTACGCAGTAGACTATGTTTGAGTGCTCCGACGCTATCAAATTGTTTCCACTTCTGCTTTTGTGACCTGCCAGTCTTTCTTTCATGCCACTTTAGCCATGGTTCACTATGTTAGAAGGCACAAATAATCAGACTGTTCGTCCGGTTGCAACAAGCCTTTCAATTTCTTCTGCTTACTTCCACTCAACTTGGCCCATGTGATTGTTGTGGGCTGTCACTTTCGTAAGGTTTCGTATGTCTCGGCACTGTACTAAGCTCTTTGTCTTCGGACAATAGAAAAGAATATTTTCTGTCGTCTGGTTCGACAATTCCCAGTGCCAAATCGCGCGAAATCTCAGGAATGAGACAGTATCACGGGAAACTGGCAAGTGCTTTTGCAGGAAGGCTTCTCCAGAATAAAACCCACAGTTATGTTTACTCTGCAAACATTACGCTGCTCATGGCCATTACTAGTTTGTTGCCACCGAAACATGCAGCGTGTTTCGCATTGTGGCACTTCGTATCGTACGACTAATCAAAGCTTTGTTTGAGTTCTGCACAGTGTATGGAATGCGCAGCTCTTATCATCACTCTGGCACAGATGTGTAGTCAGTTTTAGCGACCTTCCAACTTCGTACATGCTCCAGATCGGCCCCGTCGAATGCATTTCGGTCATCACAGTAGTGCAGAGCTCGTTTGATAAGCCAAATGTCAGCTTAAGTACCATCAATATGCTAAATTTATATATTGTCTATAGTAGGGAAGAGCCGAGTGCAAGCACTCTTCTGCAGCAGTGCCGTTTTTTTTTTTACTTATGCTATCACTAATTGAACTTTGACACTTTTTACGTACATGCATTTTATGATCTTCCCCCCTCCTATGTGCAGGTGACACCGGCGCTACCGCTGGACGACAACGATGACCCCCCAGATTATATCAATGAAGGAAAGTGCAGCGAGAGGTCACGCAGCTGCAGCTACGACAAAGGTCTTAGAGTGGCGAAATATTTACACAAATATTAAGCGACAGCCGAGTATTCCCCGCATCCAACGACATTCACCTGTCGTCCCCTGTACACCAGTACTAGTCTTTCCGTCAAGTGCCGTGGATAATCAGTGAGTGAGCCACTTTCCGGTGCCACTTTCCGGTGCCAGATTCAACCGCGCCAGATGTGCCACGTTATACCAGGTTCAAAAACTACCAGTGACCAGCAACGACATCGACCTCGCTACTCTCATGGAACTTGCTTTTTAGCGCGCCTTGCTTATCATTTTCGTATCATGTTTACGACGGCTATGCCTGACTCATTAGAAATAAATGCCTGTTTTTGTACAATTGTATAGGGAAGAGCCTGATTTCTTAACGTATTTTTGGTGGCTGCTGATAGAAAGCGTGTACAGCGGTGCCGAGGGCCTGCTGTACACGCTTTCTCGTGCCTCTCCATGTTCTTCCAATGACAAAGGCGCTGCCTTTTTGTCGTTCTACACTTTGAGGACGCTGTATGAGGGGAATCGCCGGCAACACTTCTGCAGCGCGATACCCTCAACGCATGGTATGGTGAAATGCTGCTGTGGTGAGGGTTGCCGTTGGGTGGACTTGAAAAGGAGCCAGAACTCAAGCCAAAAGTAGCCAAAGGTAACAGAAGTGGTGTTATGAGCAGATTCTTTAGTATTGATCAGTAAATAATAGCATTTTGAATAAGTAAGGCCATAGAAAGTCGCCGATAAGTTGCAAATAAGTGAACGAATTATGGTAAATTCATTACGCGTGCATATATTTTATGTAGAAAATATGAGTTCTTGCCAGACACAAAGTTATATTAGAGTATTCCAGTCAGTAGGAACACGTAAGTTGAAACAGATTTTCGTTGAAGCTGCATACGAAATTCTGGTTGTAAATGAACAGGCCACCTAAATTTTGTTGCAGATGTCTGTTTTTCCAAGTTTACACGAGAACACACTCTGCGCATTAAGATTACTCGTAAAACTTGCGCGTGGCATCGCAACAGATGGCGGGAAGCTTGAGCACCGAGTTGGCCACGCGTTCGTCACCATGCACGCAAATTCGCCCCTCCATATTTGGAGACGCGCTAAGCGTCGAGTAAGGGTGCCTCGATGCGCACTAGCATACTGGTGGGTGGAGGACGACCGTACGCATACGCTTAAGCGAGAGAAAAGCTTAAAAACAGTGTATTTTGTCTGCAAACAAAAAAAAAAGGCTACGTAATGTGCCAAATCATCACTTTAAAAGTAGCCAGAAAATAGCCATGGCGCCAGACGGGGTTGGAAAGTAGCCAATTTGGCGCAAAGTAGCCACCAACGGCAACCCTGGTTGCGGTACCTGCTGGAAAGTGATGATTACGCGGCAGGAATTTCCAGTATTTCCATGCCCTTCCAATACACTGTATATATATTTCTAATATTTACATGCCCTTCAGCGCAATCTTTCACTGAACACCATAAGCTTGCACTTCTATAAACGTGCCTGCGGTGTTTGAATAATTGTTGGGGTGTTAATTCCCAAAACTACGATCGGATTATGAGGGACGCCGCAGCAAGGGACTCGGAAAAATTTTGACTATTCTGTGCTCTTTCAAGGTACACAGGCCTTTAGCATTTCGCCTCCGTCGAAATGCGGCTGGGATTCGATCCCGCGACCTTCAGGTCAGCAGTCGAGCCCCATAACCACTAGACCACGGCGGGTTCTAGCGAAGTCTTGCCTCTTCGGAAATGACTAAGAAGGTAGCACTGGAGTCATTTGGATTAGAACACGACACGGGCTCTGGTCTCGCCTTGTTATCATCATCATCATCACCATTTATTTACCCCTAAAGGCCCTTTTCAGGGTATTACATTAGGGGGGGGGGGGGGTGACAAAAGCATCAATAACAACCTGGTCATAATTATACAATGGTAAACAAACGAAAAATAAATGTTTGAAAAATACAGCACACATGTTTGTATTCGAAAAGCGAAACATGAAGACAGCGCAACAGGTGGAAGAAATGCTATAAATGCCGTTACAGATGAATAGCGCATGAAATAACTGTGTAGCAGTGGCAGATTAAGATTTAAAAAAAAACGTGAAGTTATGTGCCTAAATTTATTGGTGTTGTAGTGATGCATTGGAACCTAGAAACGGGTTGCACTCTTGAGAGCCTTCTAGTGGGTCATCTGCAAAAAGGACGCCGCTCACGCTGAGAGTTCGTGCCTGTCCGTGACTGTCGCCATTACGCAGTATCTCTGAGTACCGGCAAATAAACGCCTTAACAAATTGGTGGAGGTGCTGGGTCATTCTGTTCACCGCAAAACTGCTGCTTACCACCCGCAGACGAATGGCCTCACCATCGACACGATACTCCCGTACACGCCGGACCCATCTGAGTGTGCCCCTATTTCTGACACAGCCAGGCTTGCTGAAGAGTGTCGCGAGCTCGGCAAGACCTTCACGACGAAGGAACAAGAGCGGCGGAAGGGTATTCGTGATGGTTCCGCCACTTCTGAGCCCACGTTCCTCCCTGGGGCGCTCGTATGGCTCTCGGTCCCTGCCTCCGCAGCTGGCCTCTCTTCAAGACTACTGCCGAAATACGAAGGCCCCTACCGTGTCATCGAGCGCACATCTCCGGTCAACTACCTGATCGAACCCATCGAACAATCTTCGGACATGTGCCGTCGAGGGCGCGACATTGTCAACGTGGAGCACCTGAAGGCCTACAATGACCCGCTCGTAGTGACAAGCTGTTAGGTCGCCCGGCGGCTCCCTTTTCGTCTCCGGGGTAATTGTAGTGATGCATTGGAACCTAGAAATGGGTTGCACTCTTGAGAGCCTTCTAGTGGGTCATCTGCAAAAAGGACGCCGCTCGCGCTGAGAGTTCGTGCCTGGCCGTGACTGTCGCCATTACGCAGTATCTCTGAGTACCGGCAAATAAACGCCTTAACAGAGTCTTGTTCATTATCTACATCTTCGGGTAGCGCGTTCCATAGCTCAATATCAGTCGGTAAAAAGGATTTGTTGAAGGCTTTAGTGGTGCCGTGCAAGCGCTGTGCAATGAGGTTATTAAACAGACAGTGTAAAGAGCGATTGCGTGGAAGCAAAATAGTATTTATGATGTGAGGGAATTTAACATACAATTTGTGGAAACGGGAAAGTTGTGAAATCTTACGGTGAAGTGTTGGACTAGGTATGCTTTCGGATGATTTCAGGTAATAATAATAAAACGCCAGGCCTGCGCGGAAAGCGCAGCACATGTCACAGCGAAAGCTAGAAGAGCGCCATTTCTAGAGCCTTTATTAAACACTCTTGGGACTACTACTACAAGCACACTTGCATAGTACCCACTACGCCATAAATCATCATAATTTTTGTGTAGTGGGGAAGCGTCCACTGTGCCATTATTCGTCATTATTTGGAAAAGTGTGGTACCCGCTAGAGTCTTGTAACGCATTACGTGCACTTTGTTGATGCTGTGGCTGACGACGATGAAGAATTATGCCTGAGGCTTTTGTAATGGGTTGGAGCATTGAACGACTGACCCGTTACGCAATTCGCATTGTGTGACGCCTGGTTGTTACTTTAATGTTCTAAAACGCTTTATTACACATGTTAACGCGATTCCTTACCCGACATGAAGCCTGCATAGGGTCAGTTTGCAACGCAGTTTCGAGCACCGGCGTAGCTCAGTGGTAGAGTACTGGGGGTGCCACGCAGGGGGTCCCGGGTTCGACTGCCATTCTGTCCTAGGTATTTTTTGTTTATTTAGTTTTTAGGGGCGAAGCTGGAGGCTCGTCTGCCGTTGCGTCGTAGCTAGCCGCACAAGCAAGGTACCCACTATACGCCATGACGATGACGATTACGTTATGACGATGAAGAATAAGCGCGTTAGTACATGCAAGGTACCCGACGATGAAGACGACCACGGAACATTTTCTTTCTGCCATGGATGAAAACGAACGTAAGGCGCGGGAAGCGGCGGCAAAACGGTCAGAGTTGACATCACGGACAACGACTGGCTTGTGCAGTATATGACGTCTCGATACGCTCTAAGATGCATTTCGTATGACTGGAAACAACCAACAACCACCACATGAACGTGCAGAGACCTCGTCTTTGCAACTTCAGGCTAGATCCGATACCAGAACCATTGGCTCTGCATTTCACGGACCACAAAGCAGTAATAATGAAGGCAAAACGAAATCCACAACTCAACACGATATACCATTTATCACCAATAAACATTGTATATAGCTGTACACCGCTTTGCCACTCATTTACATGTGTGAGTGGGCGATGTCAAGGGTGATTTACGGTAACACCGAACGATCCCACTGGTTCGCCCACTCAACATCATTCACTTCGTGGAAATGCGGTGATTGTTTTTGTTCTTTCGTGCGATAGTGGTTACGGGCACCGGCGGCGGCGGCGGACAACTACGGTGCAAAAACGGCCCTTGTTGTGATCTCATAACAGTTTTCGCTGTAAAAAAGCCGGTAACTCGGGGGGGGGGGGTATATCAGTTACTAGAAATTAAGGTAATGTTGAACAATAGCCGCCATGTTAAGTCTTTGGTATCGAGTGCCATTTAACGTTACATGGCTTTCCTTGAGCGAAATAGTGAATGAACATGTACATAAAAACACAACACTGAGCTAGTCTAACCTAATTGTGTATAAAAATACCCGTGATTGGCATGATGATTACACTAAAAGTAAGTCAGCTCTTGGATTTGTGGTTATTGCTCTAAATCAGGGGTCTCAAACTCATCTCAGGCAACGGGCCGCAGTCGCAGAATTTAGTCCCGCACGGGCTGGGTCAGGGAAGAATGTAAGAGCGCGGGGGGGGTTAGTTGTTACACATTGTCAGCAAACGCTACTATTAAAACGAAAACATTTCCCATATCTCATATTCGGGTCATTTCTGAAGAAGATTTGGAGCCAGGATTCCATCCAACAACATGTCAATACCGATCTTCAAAATGAGTACAATCTGGACGCCGATTCTGAAATACTGTTTTTGTTGCACGGTTACGCTTTAACACATGGTGACCGCATGGGGTGCCTCACGAAAACTATGCTTTAGACCAGTCATGCCTGTGTAGCTCACGATCGTACTTATTATGGAAATAAAAAAAAATATGGGGCGAACATGGCGATGTGCGGGCCGCGGGCCGCACGCAAGAGGTTCGCGGGCCGCATGCGGCCCGGGGGCCGCGTGTTTGAGACCCCTGCTCTAAATGATCTGCGCTGAAAAAGGAGCGCGTATACTTCGTCCATGAAAAGCTCTTCCTTGCGTCTGAATTCCCCAGGCCAGTGATACTGTAAATATTACATACTGTAATATGATAGCGGATATTAATATATGGGTAAACGTGCAATAAATAACGGGCTCTACTCCACTGACCGCTACACTTCAAGGAATCTTATAAGGAGATTGGGTAATAGCCATAGGCGTGCCCACGGGGGGGGGTGGACAAGGGGGGCGCCACCTAAGAGGGGGGGGGCGCAAAGCCAGCCCCATACATGGACATAATAGGGTGGGGGGGGGGGCTCTGCGGCGAACCTTCGCCCCCCCCCCCTTAGGGGGAAACCCTGTATACAACTATGATAATAGCGTAAGAGTTTTGGTGGTTGAAGATAAATAGTTACCGTCGTAGTTGCTGAACTGACGCTTAAAAAAACGCCCCAGAAAATCAAAATTGCAGTATTAAAAAAAAAAAAAACGGCCATTGGTGGCCGGTAACTGGCCCACTATCTAAGAAACCGGCCAGGCCGGTCTAAAAGCGGACAGGTGGCAAACCCATTTCTGCAATCTGGGAGCAGGGTGAGGTGGGAGGGAGGGGTATAACACAGAACGGAAAGGTGAGGACGGTAGTGATGCGGGCTTGATGGCTTGTCACATTTTGATGGGTTGAGCGCGAAGGAACACAAGGACAAAAGAAGGAATGCACACACACACACATTGGCGCTACTGACAACAATAAGTTTATTTCCATCTCCAAGCTGAGAAAGAAACCTGTTTTGCACACGGCGGCCACGTGAAATCTGTGCAGTAAACAATATGAACAAGGCAAACTTTTTTTTCTTTTACCGGCGAGAAGGCAGAGGTATAGTGTACTAGAATATTCTAGTTCACTGTAGCAGAGGTACAGTGGGCATAGGCGATTGAAAGACGAGCCCCAGCGCATCAAGCGCAGGAAATTCAGTTCTTTTGAGCTAAAAGACAGCGAGGGTTTACTGTCACGTGCGTCACCGAAATAATCTATTTCTTCAGCTTAAGTAATTAACCTGGTGACTTTGAAGATATTCTTGTTCACGATGACAGTGTTAACAAAACTATGTTGGCGCTTGCATTTGTGGCAGTGTTGCGCCAGAATCGATCGCATCAAGGAGGACTTTCCCCACTTCATTAAAATGTTCTGTAAGCCGATCCTTCAAGCAACGCCGGTCTGGACAATATAAATACCGGCCCCAGGAAAAAAGAATACGGTAGATAACACACGTTTTGCATTCGACAAAATCTTTCCTGTGCATTTTTGGGCATTCCAACACCATTTTCTCAACGGCATTGGTTATTTTGCACAAATTACCCAGTTTATGCAGCGCTGAAATGGCCACTGGAATGCTAGCCCTTGCGGCGATATCTTAAGGCTGTGAGAAACTCGGTGAATACAAGGGAGCACCGCTACTTTTGATTCCTCGATCGTGGGGCAACTAGCAGCGCTGGACACATTGCGTGACTTTTGCTTGCCCAAGTAAACCTCCCGCTACTGAAACCATTGGATGTGTAGGATAATCAGCTAACCTTCAGGCTTCCTGCCTGAAACTTGCATCAGCGAAATGCTTGCGACACTTTAAAAGCGCATTATTAAGGTACGTTTTTGCAATGGCCCTTTTGACGACCTATGAGTGGCTGTAGTTGAATGCCAGTAATGCCTTCTAAGGCAACAAATGATTTGTTGTGTGGGCACAAATTTCACGTCACGGAATCTAGTGATTCCACCTACTGGGAACTCAACAGCCATAACAAGTGGATTAACACAATTGCGCATAATAGACACAACGTCATCACACCGATCGAAAAAGGGATTGTCCTTGCTGTGGAAAAAATACAATAATATCGTCGACAAATCTGAAAGTTGTTACAGAGTGATTACGCTTGTCAGTTAGCAATCTCAGATAAAAACAAATGACTTAGAATAGGAGACAAGCAGGAGGTGATACACACTGTTTTTTTTTCTGTAAGAAAGGAGTCATTTCTTTGTAGTTCTAAGAAGGCATCTACGGAAACAGCATAATCAAAGGAAATCTGAACAAGCCCGAACTCGTCGATACATTCTTCGATACACTTTAAAAAGCTCGTCATGTGGCAGAGAATAATAAAAGTCTTTCACATCAATAGGAAATACCTTAAGGTCTTCGCAGGTGTGAGAATCAGCAATGTCTAAAACCTGGTTGGAGTTTTTTAAAAGAAATAGATCCCGAATTTCAAGAAATCAGAGCTGTTTTTGCCATGTCCCTTTTTCCGTGATGATAACTCTATAAGGAATGTCAGGTTTGTGCGTCTTAGCACTAAATAAAACACCTAATGAGAATCTTTGAGTACTTTTTCGGTAGTATATCGAGACCTATATTTTTACACATCTCTAACATGTTTCCTTGACTTCGATCAAGGAAACATGCCATTTTGCGTGAAAAACTCAGGAAATGAAACACCTGCGCGAGAAGACAACGAAACTGCCTTCTTTGTCGGCGGGAATGACAGAGAGAGAGTGATCAATGAGGTAAGAGCAAAGACGTTTCACACGAAGTCTAGAGGCTCTTGGACTGCACCGCCGCAACACGTCGACACCATCCGCGCTGACCTTCGACTCGTTCTCGCGCTCAACCCCTAACAGGAAAGGTGAAGCCACCTTCGCGAGATATCAGCGCTGTTGCGAATTATACATAGCTTTCACCTGACGTCACATGCACGTTCTCTGCGCGGGGCCTGAACATGGCGGCCACCGTGACTTCTTTATCTCATTAGAGAGTGTCAGGGCAGAGGAGGACACCCAGTGGTACGGTCGCCACGTTCTTTTGTTCGCCAGCCGCGCCGAGGGGGAATACAAAGGAACCCGAGGGTTTGGGTATGAAACAATCTTGGAGGCACCGGCACTAATCTGATGGCGAGCTGTCACCTAAAGTTGCAAGGCGGGCTTGTTGGTACGGCATACTAGAATAGCAATGGTAGCGCAAGGAAATAAGACACAAGATAGTAACATGGAGACGGAGATTTGTAGCGCTGTGTGTGTCTCCGTGTTGCTATCTTGTGTCCCGTTTACTTGCGCTACCAGGAGCGTAGCCAGAATTTTTTTTCGGGGGGGGGGGGGGGATTCAACCATGCTTTATGTATGTTCGTGCGTGCGTTTGTATGTGTGCGTGTATATATACGCAAGCAAAATTGAAAAATTTCGGGGGGGGGGGGGGGGGGGGAAGGTTTGAACCCCTCCCCCCCCTTGGCTACGCCACTGTGCGCTACCGTTGTTATTCGAGCTGTCACCGTTTCTTGCTCCGCGCGTTCGAGCAAGAGTTCACGCAGCGTCCCAACCAGCTGGTACCCTAAGATGTCGGCCACGGTGACGTCAATGCAAGCTATGTATTCGCCCCGAGATCGAGCGGAGTCGCCGCCTGGTGGCCACTGGCTGAAGCGCGCCTAGTGTGGATTGCTCCTCGCGCCGTCTGCTAGCCACATAAGGCTAGCATGTGCGCGTACGCCATGCTCATCCTCAAAGGGCGGTTTGTCCCGCTCTGTTAGCGCAAGTTTAACTGCTGGCACGTTTGCCTAGCACGATGTACAGACACATTTGGCCTTGCTCGGCTGTATATGCACTGCAATAAGATCAGTTTGTGCACTTGCCGAGAGTGCTGTGCATCCTCCGTTAGCCAGGATCACTGCGGTGTAGGCGCCGCTTTGTAGTTAAAGCTCATCGTAAAGTGCACATGGCGTCGTCCCAAACATGAGGAGTATTAAATATTGCGTGAAAACAGCGTTTTAGCGACTTTGTGATAAACGAAGTTTTGCACTATTGTGAGGTGTCTAACTGCGGCGCTGTTGCTTATCGCTTATGCGACGAGCTTTAATTGTGCTTGAGATGACCTTTTATTGTACAGTCCTGGTCCCACTACAGTGAAAAATTTCTGTCTAGTAAATTCTGACACTTCGGTACTTAAATTGTCTCTTAAAAACAACAGAAAATGGAATGACACGGAGGTGATCAAACTTGAGTCACCGAGCGCAATTTTAACATTGGGCGAAATTTATACAGACACACCCATGTGCTTAGATTTGGGTTCGCTTTAAAGAATCCAGATGGTCGAAATTAATCCAGACGGCATGCCTCACACTTATGTCGTATAACTTCACGCAAAACATATTTTTTAAAATTTTTTTACAATGTCTTCAGCGCTTTTGTGGCGTTGTAATAGACTGACAGAAGGATCGGACATAATTCGCTTGAAAAAAAAAAAGCTTTTGTCCCATCAAATAACCGAACCTTTGTTGCATCATGGTCACGCAGATAATCAATCGAAGAAAGTTGCGTGCTGAACTGTTACGCTATCATACTGTCACTATCATACTGTTATTGGAGTAAGTCACTATCATATATACTGTTATTGGAGTAACAACGAAAGCGCTAAAGCACTGCCAGCCACGTGGCTTTCCTGAATAAGCTTATCAACGGTGCTATGTTCATTTAATGGAGAACTGAATAATAAAAAATGCGGATGCGTATTCGCGGTTATTTCAGCTCATCGCCCAAGAATATGGGATTTCTTTCTTTCGCATTTTTTTAGTGTCCAAGACCAGCATGCATGAAGCAAAGAATGAATTAAGTCGCCTTACAGCAGTGTGAAGTAGGCGGGACACAAGCTCAACACTTACAAATAAATATACTACAAACGCATAGGCGTGCGCACGATTCCCCTTCAGGGGGGGGCAAAGGTTCGTCGCAGCGCCTCCCCCCCCTCCCTATTAAAAATGTATGGGGCAGACTTCGCGCCCCCCCTTATGAGGTGACTAGGGGGGGCAGCCGCCCCCCTGCGTGACTGTGCGTCGCCAAACGCGAACATTGCTTTCAATGGCAGATTACGTTTCTCTCACAAGTAATAATAACGTTCGGCGAGCTTCGTGCATCCCTTCGGCGATGGACGACATATATATTACGCGTAGGCTGCAGTCAGCGCATTTTATTTGCCGATAATCGGCTCACTCCGCTCATAAAAAAGCGCCGCTGCGTACATTTGTATGCGCGCCGCTGGCAGCTTATCCACACTAGCGCGGTGACGGTGCTGCCGCCTGTAGCCCGATCTCGGGGCGAATACTCGCGGAAGCGCCAAAGTAGCCTTGGAGCGCTAATGCGCGTGGTGTGACGATCTCGGGAATGGCCCCGATGGTCGTACGAGAACAAAACGAAGACGGCATTTTGCTTTCCGAGAAGACTGTCACGTGCAAGGCCCTTCAGGAATCGGCAGTGGGAACCTCTTTTGGTGTCGCCAAGGTCAAGCATGACTACCGTATATACCCATATAATGGCGGCAGGGTTTTTTTTTTTTTCCCCCGCGATTCGGGCTGAATGTCGCGTGTAGGGTCCATACACAGAGAAGAGACATTTTTTTTCATAAAGATTTGCTGCGTAACTTGCCCTTATTGAACTGCAGAGCTACTTTGTACTGGGAGAAGATTAACAAAAACAAGAAACACCTTTTCGCACCATGTAATCTAAGCGCATTTCTATTTTGAACAGCTTCTTTGTGACTGTCGGGATACAACTACATTCGAACAGCTTATATATGATTTTCAGCACAAGACCTGGGGCACGGCTAGGCTGAGTTGCTCACATCTTACACATTTCAACTTGTTAGCAACTCAAATAATGCAGCGTTTTTGTTCTTGCTTTGTTTTTTTTACGCAGAATGGTAGACAACGTTGTTGGCTTCAATCAGGCATGTCTTGAAAAAAAAATTCAGAACGGCCTTTTTACGAAAGGTATTTTCTAACTTCGGCACAATTATGAACTATAGAACTGTGCGTGAAACCCATGAAAATTATTTTAAGAGGAAGCGCAAATATCAAAGTCAGTATGTAGTAAGCTGTATTATCCCCAGTGTCGCGTGTCTCAAGCAATAAAACCCTCAAATACAGGTATTTTGCACCTCCTAACATGTTTGTGATTTTCCCCTACGGACGTCTTTCTATTTCAAAGGGAAATTAAATGTTATAAAATTAAACTTCACGTGCTTTTTTATGGGAATAAACATTCTTACCAGTAAGTTCACCTTTTAATCTCTATCTTCGTTGAAATACAGAAATTGCGAGAATGCGGGAGAGTGTTTCTTTTTCTTGCGGCAAGAAATCGTACATTTTTTAGGTAAATAATTTATTTCTCGCGAAACTAACTTTGAAATCATTATCTTGGGTTTCAATCCGGCGTCTAGAGTAAATTTCATGAAAATTGGGAATGGTGACCCGGACCTTGTCTTCCACACCAAAGTGCTCCTTTTGCGACACCTCAAAATCGTGTCAGTACTAGGGACTGTGGAACTACCATAGTCTTTCAATACTTCAAAAGCTATTGAGGGACTGTGGTACCACCTTAAGATGGGGAAGGGAGGCGGGGCGGGAGCAATAAATAGGAGAGAGCACAAAGAAGCTTACTACGGATTTCGTGCTGAGTCATGCGGCCGAATGGGCTACATTGTAAGTTAGACAAAGTGGACGATTGGGTGAGTTGGTGATTCATAATCGATGTATAGTGCGTGCTAGAAAGCAATCTGCGCTTGTCGTCTGGTTGTCGTCCGTGTTGTCTACGGCGCAGTATACATCGATTGTAAGTTAGAGTTACGAAAACACGTGGTTGTCAATTTTCGTTTCTTACTATCCAAATACATGTCTCCCATAGAAAAGATGGAGTGGCCCCAGAGGACTGAACCCCTCCTATACCTTTACTTCCAACTCCCCCCACTTTGTGAGAAATTTAACACGCTACAACATACATTTCAAGCGTTGCTAATCTGGTAGTTAGTGTCCGCGAGGGGGTGTTTCCAGCGAAGGCTTCTTTTCAAGAATTAGTGGCGGGTACCACGAATACCGAGAACGGGACACCTGCTGCCCGGTAAGTTCAGGAGCGTTCGGAGAAGCTTCGAAAAGGAAAGAAAAGGAGGCGCGACCCTTGAAAGAGAACAATAGCTGGTTCCGCTTGTCCAAGGACGCGGTGAAAATTCGTCGGAGAACATTTTCGCTGCCACGTGCGCAGTGACACTACTGCGATTGGCCAATCAAGGGATGCCTCAGTCGTCTAGAGCGTATATATACAACGAGAAAACAGTCGGGACTCTCCGTTCAGTTGAGGCCCCTGGCATTTGGAGTACGCACCAGCAGTCGAGTACCAGGGCCGTTGTCTCGGAAAAAGGAAGGGACAGGACAAAACCAACGCCCCCGCTATCATCCACACGGGAGTGGTTGCTATCGATTCGTTCTTCTGCCCGAATCGACGAGAGGCTACGAACGTTCTTCGCTGGACTACAGCGGCCGTCTCTTTGCCACATAGTACAGCACGTTGTCGAGGTAAGTGATAATTCCCACGTGATGGCTATCGTAGTGTTCTTAAAAGATTTCAGCAGGCGCCCTTTCCTATATGGCCCGATAACGCAAAAGAACACTCCTGGAGGATTTCTACGCATGTATTCTTATGCCTCGAGTTTTATAATGCGACTTTGATGGTTCCTATCTCTGCGTTCATGTGGGAGGTACTTACCGGTACTTACCTACGGAGCAGAAACCTGGAGACTTACAAAGAGGGTTCAACTTAAACTGAGGACGACGCAGCGAGCGATGGAAAGGAAAATGATAGGTGTAACCTTAAGAGACAGGAAGAGAGCAGAGTGGGTCAGGGAACAAACGGGGGGGTTAAGGATATCATAGTTGAAATCAAGAAGAAGAAATGGATATGGGCCGGGCACGTAGCACGTCGACACGATAACCGCTGGTCATTAAGGGTAACTGACTGGATTCCAAGAGATGGCAAACGCGTGAGGGGGAGACAGAAAATTAGGTGGGTAGATGAGATTAAGAAGTTTGCAGGTATAACGTGGCAGCAGAAAGCACAGGACCGGGTTGATTGGCGAAACATGGGAGAGGCCTTTGCCCTGCAGTGGGCGTAGACAGGCTGATGATGATGATGATGATGATCTCTGCGTTAAAGTAAACAGCAACATTATCGTCACTTGCTTTTGAGTTTCTCCACGTGCAAGACGTGCGTTGTGCGATATGGAGGGTGGACTATTAAGTTAACTTTTATAATTCTTAGAGAGAGATGACATTGCTATCGGATTGTTTACCACCCCCTTGAACTTATGTGCTCTAGCCGACATGTGAGCCCTGGGGTATAAGTAAAACAAGGTAAAAAATGAACCTCTGTGCTGCGGTTCTAAATAAAAGAATTGAGAATTACTTGAACGCTGAGCTTGTTGGCTCTATAGTTACCCCAGTGATATCAAGAGACGCTCATAGCACCAATTTATTATGTCCATCGCAGCGCCAAAAAAGAAAAAAAAAGTAGCTTGTTTTGCTTTTATAACGTGTACCTTGGAGGAAGCGCAGTTGGAAACCGATTCAAATGCCCCCACCTAGCTCACAAAACTAATCTTATTGCTCGAGTACATCCGCGCACGTGTTAGGCCGTGCTTATCTTAGCTTGAAAGTCCTACAAAGTTTATTTAGCGAGGTAAAGTGTTAGTTGTCAGGTAGCTTGAGATATGTAACTTGCGTGGGTGCTAGTGTCTTTGCGTTGATCTGTGAATGTCAAAGTGCCCTGACGCATGTTGAGCTGCTAAATGGTCGCTGTTAGCCCGCTGGTGGACTCGTTCGCTGCGTCGTCCAAAACATACACTCTTTTGCTGTCGATACATATCTCATCCTCGCCTGCTTTATCTCCGATGCAATACGAAGGTCTCTGTAATGATCTCCCATTTGGCCTATCTTGTGCAACCTGATTCAACTTTATTCCAGTGCACTCCTTGATTTCATCACCGTACATAAATTACTGTCGTACTCTGGACCTTTAATGTAGAGTTTGCAAAAAATCTGCGCCCCAGCATTTCCGGGAAATCTTTCTTTCAACCACGCACCCTTTTTGACTGACTGTTTTCGTCACTCGTGATTTTGCCGCGGCTAATTCCAGAGAAGTCACGCAAACACCACGAACTTTTTTTTCAAAATTTACTATCGGATTACCACGCCTCACTGTTGGCAGTCAGCCTACGGATGGTAAATGACGAACCATCCGTTCGGGGTACGCACTTTCACTGGAACTGGATGCGGCAGAAGCACAACGAGCGAGAAAATCAGTCTATGAACGAGAGTGCTTGGTTGAACAAAAAACATTGCAGGAAAGCCGGCTTAAACCGTTTTGAAGATCTTTTCCAGCTGCCCCTTCCCCAGGTATCTATTGTGTAGCTCTAACCGACCTCCGGCTTGTCTTCCCTACACATTACGTGGCCCGTACAGGTCCATGTTTTGTAAGTGCGTAGCACCTTAGGAGCCCGGCTTCTCGTCCATCCGCGGTGTTCTGCCGCATGGTCACGCAGTAGTCAATACAGGCCTAAAACAAGGCTAGCAATGCTCAAAACCAGCGTAAAATAATGTAACAAAGTCTAAAAAAAATTTAAACTACAGAAATATACAAGATTTATTCGCATTATTTTACATAAAATCGTGAAAACCGCTTCTCAAACATGCGCGTGATACCCGCGTCGCGCAAGAGAGGGCACCACCGCCTCGGCGAGCGCGCGATGGACGAAGCGGTGAAAAGCGCCAAGGGAATCGCTGGGTTGCCCGTGCTACGCACTTCATCGCGTTTCATAGTAGTGGAGCTGCTCTAAGCGCAGGATTTAGTAGAACACCACTACGAACTACACGAGAACAACATTAGCGCAGAATTTCTTTCTTCATTTCTTCATCTTTTTTTTATTTTGCTTAAAGGGCCAGTAAACAGGCTGAGACTTTTTTTACACGCCACAAAGAAGCTCGCCAATTCGTACACCTAGACCGCGGAGATCACGTTTTCCGAATATCACAGTGCTGCGCGCCGCGCAGACCCCCATTTCTAAAAAACAATAGACCTCTATCGGGGTACGTCACAATGTGACGTCACCGGCGCACGCAAGGCGGTGGTTGGCAAAACACCCCCGCTGATGGCTCAGTGTGGTGCAGTCGCGCGGTGCTTGGGGGCACGCTTTTCTTTTTGTTTTAAGCTTAAACTTCATCTTATTGTGGCAAGGTTAGCTGTGGTATGTGTCAGAGAACATCTAGATGTGTGGTAAACTGCATGACGGAAAACTTGCCACGCTGGCTGGCTGTTTATCATCAAGGAGTGAACACACGAGGCGGCCTGTGCAAGGAACAGCGGCATCGTCTTCGAAAATGTGGAGCGTTTGTTGTGGCGTGTTGTGTGCGTTGAAAGGCATCGACAATATTGGTTCACCTTTACGGACGGCGAAACTGAGAATAGTTTGTGTGGTATATGTGCTGTGTGAATAAGGATGCATTTTTTGTTTGTGAAAGCATTGGCACTCGTGGGGCCGGTCTCAGTAACCGGTTGTCGACGGAACATCACGATTCGACATTTTAGTCAAGGTAAAAAAATGCATTTCACGCGATCATCTGCGAGTGCGTACATCTCAGCGTTTGCGCTGCGTGCAAAAAAAAAAGTGCATGATCTCCGGACTCGAAAGGTACGACTACGCATAAGCTATCAGCATATTTTAGCACTGCCGAAGCTGCATATACGCTTCGCCATGGCGAATACGCAAACTCAGTAAAGGTATAACTCGTATTATTGGAGACCTCATACGTCTTGATGAGAACAGTGGAGATTCTGGTTTCTCATATACTTGGTACCTTTACGGCTGGATCTTTATGAAGTGACAATGCGCATTACAAGTTTGTGTACCGGGTCTAAAGGAGCAAAGTAAGTATGCAAACACGTTGTAGGCATCAGATGCAGCGAGGTAACAGTGCAAGAGATTATGTATATAATTAAGTTATCAGGCTTAACATCGCATAAATTTTTAGTGGGTTATGAGAAACGGCTTAGGGAGAGCTTCGCTTTTTTTCCCGAGGATTTTTTAACCTCAACCTAACGCACGGCAAAAAGTGTTTGCATCTTTTTTTTTTTCGTTTTTTTTTTCATTCATCTCCGATCAGAATTTTGTGCAGTGAGAATCTCATCCGTGACCTCGCGGACAGCAGCTCAAAGCCATGCTGCCGTCAATGTTGCACCTCGTTTCAAAATGCAGTGAACATGTCGCGACGTTGAGTACGTACACATCCATGTCATGCAAATATTTTACAAAGCGCCAGTCACCGTGAACATGCAGAACCTTC
>JALIZH010008169.1:0-11400 GCA_030522465.1 Rhipicephalus appendiculatus | reverse complement strand
CGAACGAGGAACGGCGCTTCATTGCGTAAATTTAATACTTTTACCTTCAATCTTCTTGTGGACGTAGCGAGACACACGAGAGACGTACGGAAACACAGGCAAACAACATCTGGATTTGGCTGTGGATGGATTTGGCTTGAATTTTTGTTTGCGGAAAAACGAAAAAAAAAACATGTAACTGTAATAAATTGAGAAAGAATGCACGCTATTTGGCAAAATAATTTAAAAATAAAAATAGTGAATTATCTGGAAGAACAATTTATACAATGCAAACCAAATACTTTTTCAGCAAATTTTCTTTTCCTTTATTTCTTCTCTAGCAGACGACAGTCTTCTACTGCTTCTACGACGGACGTAGTTAGTGCGGTTTTACGTTCGATGCTTGCCACCGATGCAAAACTCTACAGTAGTTGTATCTACGTTCTCAATGAATCAGAGGATGACTACAAAGCAGTAACATTTTTGCGTAGTGCAGTATGTGATCTTTCAAGGCATGATATTTCGTTGCGCGGAAGCGAAGCAAGCCGGCCGGCGTGATCAGCTGATGCCGCCGCTACGCGCAGCACTGCCGTGTGCGTTAGCGTCGCGTCCCGCGCTCAATATGTGATCGAGCGAGACAGCTACTTAGTGGAACACAGCTACACGCAGGGGTTAACGGCGTATCACTTCGATTTCGTGCGGTGGCCGGGTAACAGGCTTCAACTGCTCAAGCTTGTTTGTAAGCATAAAAATCCGTGTTTACATCCGCGAGCGACCGGCAATCTACAGTGAAAACATACGCGAAAAGCGTGCGGCGTAGATACGGTCACAAAATATATGCCCGCAGTACTAAGTACGATCGCAATTATCGCACACCCTTATGCACCCACTTGCCGATAGCGCGTAAGCACTTTTATCTATTAAATTAAGCAACGTTGCGTTAAGTGCGCGCATGGTCTAGCAGGCTGGCGTAGCAGGTTAGAGCGCGAGAACACGGCTGTGTTGTCGAAAGTTCAAATCCTGTTCTGTCGCAACGTTTTTTTTTCTTTTTCTTTTTTTTTTACTTATATTGATGTACGGCTATTTCATTTTATGTGTTGAGCGCTAAAACTAAAAAAAAAATGCAATATTAGGTTTGAATATGTATGTGGCACTGTGCTCGCACACCGGTTATTTTTGTGGCATTATCCAGCTGACGATATTGCAAAATAAGGGCTTCACAAGTGATCGAGCCAAACCGAAAATTGGGGGCACAAAGTCAAGAGACAGAAAGTGTGCAATGTTGATTGTTTGAAAAAAATTGACGGCAGATCCACGAGGTGAATGATGATGAGATTGGGCGAAGCTCCTGGAAGTAATCATCGGTTAAACCGTGAAATTTCTTCCGTTAATTCGCCCGATAAAATTGACGTGAAACGATTGATTAAATGTTTTATCAAACTTTTATTGCTGGTTTCCGTTGTCCTTTCATTATCACCGCTTTGTGGTCGGTGAAATGTAAGCTAAGTGGTTCTTGCATACGAGCACACACCGACGGCAACGAGCATCGTGAACTACAAACCTGTATCGCGATATGGTTTTGATTATAAAACCATTGCTTTAGAAAACACCTGGCGTCTTTCGTTAAGCAGCTGGCGTCTTTTCGTTTTGCTTTAGAAACATCTGGCGTCTTTTTGTTTTGCTTTTAGAAAACATCTGGCGTCTTTCGTTGGTTTATTTCATCAATCAACGGCGTTGTGAACAAAATTTTTATTGTTTAATCACGCACAGGAGAAATCTCACCAGGCACTACCTTGGAGGTAAACAATGGCTGCTACTGGGAATGAGAGACAGCAGAAGTCGGCTTTTAACACTTCTACTTCTACTAACGTTTCCTACTGGAACATGCCAATGGATGCTAATGGGGAATGAGAGACAGAATTCGGCTTTTAGTTAACGCGCACGCTGCGAATTTGTTATTGTTCAACAACGCACAGGAGAAATCTCCCACCGGCACCACCTTGGAGATCAAAGCGTAAGACTGGTTACGCACTACGACGAGGGACGAACGGGTGCCGCTTTAAGGAGCTTCGCCCCTAATACAATTCACAAAAGGAAGAGTTATGGCGCACTGCGTAACTGTACTTGCAGTAGGCATTCTAGGATAGTTTGAAATGGCCAACGCTGCACGCACACATTGTTTTGCTTGCAGCACGGTTGAGGCATCCACCGAGTACCGAAGCCAGGAAAGCAGTTGAGAAGGCAATGTGCATGGGGCCCGATTACACTGTCGCGCCCTTCTCTTGAAGGAGAAGCTAAAGCGTCCTCACTTTATTGCACTTTATGTTGCACATGTGTGTCCATACAGCAATGATATAAATTCCAAAGCATTTGTAGCACCTCCAAACTTCTCGATCATTAAAACAGGCCCCTAAGTTTTATCGTATAGCACAGCGATTCAAGCGTAATCTGCACTGTTGGCTGAAATAACGCTTTTGAAGTTCTCAAACAATTCTGATTGCCTATATTAGCGTATGCCTGCGGGGCCTGGGACCCGCAAAGTAAAACCCTATGTAATATGCTCGAGCTGGTACAAAACCGCGCAGCCTGTTTTGTTAGTGGCAACAATGACTTCACTTTTAGTGTTACTGCACTAAAGGATTGGTTGGGGGTGGGAATTACTAAGTACACGTAGAAAAAACATCAGATTAGAAATGCTTTTCAAAATTTTTCACGGCATGGTTAAAATAGATAAAGAATCTTACATTTGACCTCCCCATTTCTTATCGCACCGAACTGACCACTCACTAAAAGGAACAGAATATTTTTCCAGAACAAACGTCTACCAACACTCGCTTTTTTCCACGCACAATCTCCCAGTGGAATCAGCTTCCACAGGAGATTGTTGACTGTTGCACTGAAACATCGTTCAGAGACATACTGTTACACTCATAGCTACATCTTTTCTGTTTTTCTGTTAATCTTGTTTTCATAGTTATCCTTTTTATGTAAGCATATGTTACCCTGTGTATTCCCCCCTGCAATAATGCCTTCGGGCGCTGCAGGTACTCTGAATAAATAAATAAATAAACACAATTCTGTACGTGACCATCCGTGAATCAATGATGAACACTGTTATGTGTCCGTACACATCAGTTGCGCTCTCACATTCAATTCTTTTTCTGACCACTCCCCTCACCCCTTCGCAGTAGGGTAGCAAATCAGTTCAATCTGGTTGACCTCCGTGCCTTTCTTTCATCTTTTTCCTCTCTTCTTTTTTTTTGTTTCATTTCATATAGCTGTGTAGTTTTAAGAAGCATTAATCATGTGCATGAAGACTCATTGCCTATTGGAAAATACAGGAGGAAGGCCAACTTGCTTCATATATCTGTATCTAAAAATTGGCTACTTGATAACTTGCATGAAAACTAATAACCGAGCAGCCCGACACGTGGTTTAGAATCTTCAACGGGCAGCTTCTGTATGACGACGCATATGTGTTATTGATCACCTGTGATTCGAACAGCAACCACACTTACTACTTGCACATACAACTACATGAATGAGTGAGGCACACATCCAGCCATATAATCATGGTGATAGAGGTATTACAGCAGTAGGATCAGAAGTGCAACATGGTCACTATTGGTGATAGCTTTCACTTGAACAGATGTAAGTACACCAATACTACCTCTACGCAGGCCCGTAGCAGGGGAAGGCCCTAGACCTCCCCCCCCCTGCCGCCCTTCTGAAATTTGAATGAAGGGGGGTGTTTTACCGAGGAAAAATAAAAAAAATAGGTGTTTTTCAAGGCCATCAACAAGTGCCGCCCCCCCCCAAAAAAAATTCCTGGCTACGGGCCTGCCTCTACGGTTGAACTATGTAAACACATATGTATGCACTTGGACAATTGTCGTACAACTAGATGGGAGAGAATGAAGCTCTTTAACCAAAAAGTCAATACGTTTGTCTCTTCAAGTTTTCATACGCATGACACTGTGTACATGCATGGCACATCATAGAAGAAACTGTTTTTCACCAAAACCAGTCTCAGAAAAGTTAAAATGGCATCATATACAGGACAGACAGGTAGCACTACCAGTTGACAAACCACGTACACTTGCTACTTCAAATTTTGATTTCTGAGCAACATTTGATATGGTCCTTCAGGCAGAAGTTTAGTGCATGCCAGTGACATAAGGTGACTCTGAGTATGCTCTCATGACACACATATAATTGAAGAAGTTCTTCCTAATACTACTTAAGGAAACGTGCTTGTTCAATGTGAATATTTCCAATTAGCAAAGCCCACAGGCAACTGGGCTTTTTTGGTTGAAGTCTTTCTTGGTTTGATACTGAGAATACCAGAAGTTCAATAATGGCAAAAGGAAAACAGTTTTCATGATGTTCATTTTATGGCACAAAGAATGTGTCTTTGTTGCCAACGCCAATGTGCTGCTACAAGGTTTACACTAATGATGTGCTGTGCTTTCATGCTGTGCTTAACAGCAGCTAAATAATTTCATTCACTTACTTTAGGATGTTACACCGGCCCACATTGTAAAGCTTCTGGGTAGCCAGGCCATGAACACAGACAAATATTTTTTCAGTACAAAAATAATTTTTGTTGAACTGAATCATTTGGAACCATCTCTGTGTATATCAGTCTCTTACCTACAGAAGATGCGACAGTTGCAGCTTGGCATACTACTCAATCATGAGTACGCACACTCATTTGAAAGGTTTTAGTGACAAGGGGCTTGAGTAAACGTGAGTATGAATGTGAGTGAGCACACATGAGGGTGAGTTGGCCCGAGTATGAATGTGAGTGAGTATTGATGAGTGTGAGTATAGGTATGAGTACGAATGCGAGTGAGTACTTATGGGTTCCATCAATGATGAACACTTTTATGTGTGCATGAATATCAATTGTGCTTTCATGTGTACTTCTTTTTTTGACCACCTTCACTCCCACTGTATGGCAGCAAATCGGTGCAACTTGACTAACCTGCCTGCCTGCCGTGAGTTAGAGTGAGTCCGGCTGAGTAATATCTCCGTGAGTTTGAGTCCGGAGTGAGTCCGGTCGAGTAAAATTACAGCGAGTCTGAGTCCGAATGATTCCAGTTGGGGAAAATTTTTTGCTAGTATGAGTCTGAGTGAGTCCTCAGAGCAAAACATATTTCTTGAGTGAGTCTGAGTGAGGTCGAATTTTTTTTGCCGACGGTGGTGGGGGAGCGAAGTTCATCGCACCGCCCTCGCCTACTAAGTCAAAGTATATGAGACAGATTTTGCACAACCCCTCTTTGGTGTCTACAGGGGGGCGGTCACCCCCCCCCTCTCTTCGTGTGCACGGCTAGGTTCTGCTCGTTCTACCTGTGCGCCAGTGGCGTAGCCAGGGGTGGCACACTAGGCCTGAGCCTCCCCCCCCCCCAATTTTTTTTTCACCATGGCAAACAGGGCGCAAAATGACCATTTGCCTGCCCGTCCCCCTCCTTCTGATCAAAGAGGTGCCCCCCACCCCCCTCGACAAAAATTTCTGCCTTCGCTCCTGCTGTGCGCCCATGTGTCTTCCTTGTGTAGAACACAATGCGCTATCCATGTACTTTTTGCTGATACATGGGAATTTCCAAAGAGCAGATGCGGATTGCGTTTGTTCTAACCAGACCCGCAGCCGGGGGGAGGGGAGGGGGGCTAGGGGCCCGGGCCCCCCCTCCCCCGAAATTCGGATGGAGGGGGTGTTTTACCGAGAATAAATAATTAAAATAGGTGGTTTTCAAGGTTTTGAACAGGTGCCCCCCCCCCCCGAAAGAAATTTCTGGCTACGGGTGGGTTCTAACCTAGTGCCCGTACGGCAGGCCCGTAGCCAGGGGGGTACCCCAGGCCCCCCTGGCTTTTCAGGGTGGGGGGGTGCCTTAGGTGCCCCCATTTCGTGGGGGGGGGTGCCCATTTCAAGGGGGGTGCCCTAGCCCCCCTCCGAAATTCGGATGGAGCGGGGGTGTTTTACCGACGACCAATAATAAAAATAAGTGTCTTTCAGGGACTTCATCAAGTGCCCCCCCACCCCCTCGCCTTGCCCCCCCCCCCCCCCAAATTCCTGGCTACGGGCCTGTGCGGTTTCCGTTTGTTCCGTATCATACTTTCCGTATATTCCATATCGCTTTATGGACTCTTCCATATATTAGATACGAACTCCGTAAGTTCCTTACGACTAAATCCGTATACCCGTACGGAATTCCTTATGCCATATGTCAGTCTCCATATTTTCCTTACAATTTCCGTAAGCTTCCGTATAAATCCGTAAGAAATCCGTATATTCCATATGGCAAATATACGGAATCCGTATGTTTTCCGTAAGAAAACATACGGAAACATACGGAACGTTTCAGTAGGGGCATTATAAAATTGCCAGTCACTACACTGGTTTCTTTCAAACAGCAAGATGGCAAGTTGGGCTAGTTGGTTGGCGTTCATGTTTGAAAGATTTGGTTGAAGCGCACCGAAAAATACACACAAGAAGAAGCAGACAGGACAGCGCTTAAGTCACAACTGAAGTTTTATTAATCTGAAAACGTATATAAAGCAGATACATGGTTCCTCCAGACTGTCCGATGTAGACTTTGTAAAGTCTAGATCGGACAGTCTGGAGGTGCATGAATGATCGGCTTAGAGAACACCACGCATCTATTAAGGCGTCAAGCAACACTGATCTTGTGTTTCACTGAAAAGCCTGCGGATGTTACACTGTGTTTAAAGAAACAGAAATCATTTTCCGACATTAGGATCAGCTGACTTGCGAGTTAGTAGAATCGTACCATATTCGGAAGAGGGGACATGACTGTGTTAGTCAAGCCACAGTTGTGCTGCACGATAAAGAATACGCGTATCTAGACACGTAGTGATTGCAATATCTAATGAATGACATGTGACACAGAAATTTCATGTAATCCCGATACGAGTGCGTTTTGTTGCACACCGCTCTGTTGCACATGCGCGAAGAACCATGTATCTCCTTTATATACGTTTTCTGATTAATAAAACTTCAGCTGTGAGGTAAGCGCTGTCCTGTCTGCTTCTTCTTGTGTGTGTTTTTCGGTGCGCTTCAACCAAATCTTTCAAACAATTCGGTTGCGACAGACTTCATTTTCCCCATTGAGTTGATCCGTAATTTGGGCGTGCATATCTTTAGGATAATCATAGTTTCTCGAAGGGCGGGAGTACTTTCGTTTAGGGTAGGTTATTCAATAAGCAATTTCTTCAATGTTTATTTAGGCGAATTTCTTACGTGCGTTATCGGACGCTGCTCTTCGAAAAAGTGGCGTGTGGTAGAGAAACCTCATGTCATCTTAATAACAACCACGAAATAAAGATCGGGATTTGACCTGGAGACGTAGCTAGGTATCCGCATGGAAATAAATTATTCTACAGTTTAGCAACGCCAGTGCACTAAACCGTTTAAAAAATTGCCTTGTAGAGGCAATCATGTCGCGTAACGAGTCAGGTGAACATATATAATATTGCGTGGCAAAAACGTAGCGTTGCGCGAAGCATCGGACCATGTGAAATGCGGAGCGAGTGGATGTTTTGAAAGCTTCTAACCTGTTACAAAGGGTTTAGCAATAGTGCATCGTCATCATAAGCTACAGCACCAACAAAGACGGTGCCTTTGAAGTGCCGCGTGCTGTATAAAGGTTCACGAAACCAATAAATATCCGATGACAATGATGATAATAAGTTTCGTCTTCGAGTCGTCTGAGGCAGATGCATAATGACATTGCGATCTTTTTTAAATGGGGATCATTTCTCAGTTGAACGTTTACTGCAGTGGGATATGAGACAGCAAGAGCAATTTAAATTGGTGTTCGGTAGCTGAATTCACCAACTTTGATGCTTGGTGGTAGATCTCCATCCCGACGGCAAAGGTCCATGATCAATGATGAAACAAATCCTTTTGGTATAGCTATAGTAGTTAAAAGGGTCATAAAGCACCCTTTGGGCTTGTTGAAAAAACACATCGTGCGGATATGAACTGATCAGCCAAATATTACAGCCGTGCGCGCTGCGTAAAGGCTACAAGCGGATCCCGAATTTGCTGCTTTCTCAAGTGCCCTCTTTTACAACAGAGGCCAGTTCTCACTCTCGTCGGAGGGCAGGCGTGTTATCGGACGTCACGTTTCTATTGTCGAACGTCGCAAAACATTATTGGCCAATAGTCGACATAAATAGAGAGCGCTGTTTGGATCAGATACGCTTGTTCACCTTGACACTGTGTATAGCAGTTATATTTAAATCAACAGGCTGAAAAAACAGAAAAACTTCGTTGCGAGTTTTCAAAAAAATGACTAATCTCCAGTAGAGGCCAACTGTCGTCTACTGAACTCAGCGCGCCCGCGTATGTTCGAGCGAGCGCGCATGAAAGTTTGCTTGGAAGTTGAATACAGCTCACATCGGCGGTTACGCTGCCATGTTTTTCGATAAATCATGCCGGATGCACGTTCTTATCCTGGGCAACACATAACAACCGAAGTAACTATCTTTTGTTAGGTTGTCGCGAGCACTGAGAGACAGAAATCTGCATTTCTAAACAAGTTATGAAAAAGACAGTTCACCAGAATAAGGTATAAAGTAAAAACACAACTTTCCGTTCTTGATGTGTAGCGTAGCGGCTTGCGTGTCAGCTGCACATTGCAGTGTGCGTTGACGGGCTGGGTTTCACCCTCGCTGACGCATAATTTTTTTCAGCTCATTTCTTTTTTTTGTCACAGTGATTCTGTTTAGTAAGAATTACGATCTGGCCCTGCCCAGAATTTTGAAAAGCAATTTAAACGCCCGGCTTTGGCCCAGAAATGGGTGTGCTACGCGCCAGCGTCAAGCGTGTGTCGGGCAGTATGCCATCCTTTAAGTACCCCGCGCCACACTGGTCTAATAATTATGTATGGCACTGGGACAACATCACTAGATTTTTCAATAGGGTAGGCGCGTAACGAGCGCATGTATCGTGGCACCTGCGCTCGTGAAGAAGCATGAGCGTATCTGCCGATTTATGCGATGACGATGCTGTTCATGCTACACCAGTGACATGTCGCACAGATGATTCGCCGCCGCAGGATGAGACCCAGGAAACCTGCAATGTACCCACCTATACTTCCAACATATCGTGACAGCGAAGCATTACACTGAGCCTGCGCTTCGAGGTCATTTTGTAAGGGAGCTAACGAAAATGCAGGCGATCCGAACCATACGTGACTGCTTATTTTCTAATAAAACGAGCAAAACGTGATACGATTTTGGGGTACCTTCTCGTGAAAAGTTTTCCTTGATGGCCTTCCTAGTCAGCTTCAGCAGTTTACAGCGCTACAGGCAGACATTGCTTCAAATTGAAAAACAAAATCACAGCTTCGCCATCAGGCGAAGCTATGAACGCGATAGCAACTAATTGGAATGTCAAGCGACGAATGGCAAGCCGGCCGAAACATGCAGCGTGCTGCTCACGCACACATGACGCACGAAAACAACACTCACATGACGAGATAGAACTAACAACGTTCACAGCTCGACACTTAACGCGCTGCTCAAACAAAAATGATGCACGAAACGTATTCACAGGTACAGACGAGCGCGAACTAACAAGTGTCACAGTTATTTCGCTGTGTCTGAAAAGCGTGTTCTTTTCGCAAACAGGGGGACTGCCGCGAGCGAAGTGACCTTCGTGTGCCCGGTAGCTATAACGCAATCGTTCAGACGAAAGCACCATTCTCCCCCACCGCAAGATAAGCGCGCGCGAAAGGGCGTCTACCCCCCACGGGTCAAAGTGGGCGAGGGAGACGAGCGCGGGCGTCGCGACGAACAGGACGCCAAGCTAAGGCCCCTTCGAGCGCGCCCTTTGTGCCATCTCGTTGGTAATGCTGAAAACACGCTGAAAACGCGCGGTATATAAATAGCTCGCCGTGTGAACGTTAAACTACGTGCGCTTTTGTGGCTCAGCGGTTAGCGCCACGCGCTGCAGAACGAGAGGCCCCTCGTTCGATGACGCGCGTCGGAAACATTTTTTCTGAATTATTTTTTCTTTGCGGTTTTTATAAATATATAGATACATATACGCTACATGACGGTGATGGAACGGCGACGCTGACGGCAAAAGCCAGCCGAGAGTGTCCTTTTAATTGCTATCGCAATAAAACGCTGGCCCGCCAACTGCAAGCGAGTGGGCGCGTGCTCGTTTCCAGGACTAAACGGCGGCTTGCGGTTACTTCACCGGCGAGCGCCATCCAGTTTTTTCGAGCGGAGACACCACGCCAGACCGCACAGCTACAGCAGGTACATACAGCGCAGCGAGAAGGAGCCGACCGTAAGTATGAGTTACCAGCAGCAGCCGTCAGCACCGCCTTGTTACGCGGGTAGGAAACCATACAACATTGAAGCGAGGTGACGTAATGCACTGGGTGGGGCGCCGCGAACGCCGCTGCCCTCTCCTGCGGAAAAAGCGAGTTGAGAGAGAATGCGTCATGCAAATATTGCGATCGCTGTATCTCCGGTCCTACTCCGGTCCTTCGGACGCGTAGCAACGACAAGTATCAGGAGCTGACCGCCGAGGCCACGGTGATAATAGATTGCTTCGATTTACCGCTCCCTCAGGGCGACACCACCCCGCCTTAAATGTGAAGCATTTGTTAGCGAACATCGGCGACTTTGAGCGTATGTATATATCTAGCTATCTATCTATCTAGCCGCCTACGACTTAGTGCTCTCCTAGCCGTATGGTTCATGATACTTATACCAAATTTGGTATGGCATAGCATGACTGTATTGCGAACATAAATGGCTGGTCATGTCATGAAAATCATGAATAACTTGTCATGAAACGTATGATTTACATGCCACGCTCATGGCGTGCTCGCGGCCGTTTCGTTAGCTTGATATAGACCAAACTTGGTATTTAGTGACGTGACTATATGACGAACATAAATGACAAGTGGTAATACGGAAGTCTTGGCATGCATGTCATCTACAACGCCATTTACATGCCACGCTCATGGTGCACTTGCGTCCAGTTCGCTAGCTTGATATACACCAAAATTGGTATTGCGCGCCGTGACTGTATAATTTGCTCTTTCCTGGATGCTTCGCATTACATCGATTCCCCACAGTGCGTGGGATCTGCCGGCTTTTTTCTTTGTAATCTGATCTGCGTATTTTATCGACGTTATCTGCGTGACGGAAATACATCACTGAAGTCTGAGTGCACCCTCGCATAAAACCACTTTCGTCTTAAATTTCGGCAGAATTCATGCCTTGTGGGAATCGAATTCACGCGAAGCAGTCTGCGAGTAATTGCGTACACCTTATTTTTTACTTTGATCCAAGCATTGCTAGGTAGGTCGACGTGGATTTGTAAGTGCAAATAAATAAAAAAATATTAAATAAGTATAGTAGTTGTGTGTACAG
>JALIZH010008163.1:0-14646 GCA_030522465.1 Rhipicephalus appendiculatus | reverse complement strand
CCGATGATCGTTCTTTTTTCTTTTTTGATGTTCGTTCGTTCGATGTTCGTTTTTACAACGCCCGACGTATCTATACCAAACACCGTAAAACTGACAATGCAAATGGGCGACCATAAATGAATAAAACGCGACTGTAACCTGTCCGCAGCCGTCGCAGCACCGGCGACGTTCAGCGCAGACCACGGTGGTCTAGACGTATGGCGACCGCCTCCACCCTCCTCCCTGTCTCTTGCTTCCGCGGTGCGAAATGTAGTTGGAAAGGAAATCTAGGGAATCCTGGCGGGTGAGTGCGAAGCATTGTGCGCTGTGCGAGCGCAGCTGTCGTGCCAGACCCGGTGGCGTCGGCGATGTCGCGAGGAGAGAGCATGCCGATCGAGTGCTGATCCTGAGTGCCGAGTTTAATTGGTCGGCTCAGTTAGCGTTCCTCTCCAGCGTGCGCTAGACCTTATTTCTATGTAACGCGCTCATGCTGCGCGGCGTTGCGCGGTTACCTTGCGTGGATGCGTCACTGGCGTTCTGCGAAAAGGAGAGGAAATTTTGACCTCGCTGCTGTGCACCCACCGCGCTACATGCAAATCTCTTTTCGTGCTGTTTGTACCACGATTATTACTTCCGTGGCGTCTGTGAATGCACCGCGAAGCTCCGAAAAGTTCAGTTTCTATATCGCTGGTCTTCCCGAACGTTGATGTGACCGGGACTGCCAGAATTTCTTTTGAATTTTAGTTAGGTTAGGCGCAATTCAGTTGGTGGTTTTTTTTTTTTCAAACTTTATGACCTCGATCGTTGAACGGAGTTTATTGAATAGCATACTCATAGCGCGTGCGAAGCGATCCTGACAAGGTAGTCTCACAGCGTTCGGTTCCTCCGCGTTCTTGCGCTCTAGGATACGGGTGAAGTATTACTTACTTACTCGACGGTGCCGGGTTAATAAACTCGGAGCCGCCGAGCGCACACAAATGCGGCCTTTGAAGGTGTGCCGGTCACATGCGTATTTGTATAAGCCACTTTCCAGTAACTGGTGCTCTTTCGATCGTGGGTTCATTGGTGATCAGCCATTTTCGATATACCGATATATTGTTTTATCGAGGTGACTTCTCCTGTCACGTTGCCACAGAGAACACGGAGGCGACAAGAAAAACAACTTTACGGCCCGGCTACGACTGATCCGTCTTCAGCGGCAGTGCGAGCTCGAGCCCCGAGCGTCATCACGCACAGCCCAATAATCGTTCTCTTTTTTGTTCTCGTTCGCCAGCGACCCCATACTACACAGCCCGCAAACTTCGAAGTATAGTGCGTTTCCAACATATGCGGATCTCTCGCAGAGGCATCGCACTTCAAGTGCTCTAATATAGGAGGCGCATATCTACAGCAAAAAAAAAAAAAAAGTGGATTTGAGTATAATAGGCCCTAGCGTGCAATTTGCCACTCGTACACCTTGACCTGACATTTCCAAATCAGTGGCAGGTTATCTGAAAGCGCTAAAGCATTTTTTCCTCGCCTCATGCAAGTCGCGCCAACAGCGCGGCAGCCTTTACGACCCTCAGCGCCGAGCGCCGCGGTGCGGAGGAGGAGCGGGCCACGCCCACCTCTGAAATTACACTCTCTCCGTGCGATTGGGACGGCCGGAGAGAAACACGCCGGCGCGCTATCTCGGAGGCCATGGTTAACGGAGACACTACGCGCTAACACCGGTCCCAAAAATGATTTAGTCAAGCCAGACATATTCGATGGGACGTCCTCGTCAGCAACTACTTGGCTAAAATTCTTCGAGTACGCTTGTGAGAAGAATAGGTGGATGATGTCACAAGACAAAGGTACAGAATATGAGGTTGTTCCTCATTCACAATTCCAAGAAGTGGTACGAGCTCCGAATATTAGACCATCAAGACGATTCCTGGGATCAGTGGAGAGCAAGTTTTATCTCGGCCTTCGACCAAAACCCTGTGGCCCGGTGGGGCAGGGCTATATTTTTGAAGCAACGTTCAGGCTCACTAATTGATTACTTCTACGAGAAGAGACGGCTATTGCAGTTAGCAGGCCCTGAGCTGCCTGAATCATCTATTGTGCCTTGAGTCATCCATGGTATGACGAAGGAATGTCAAAAGCAAATGCAAATAAGATCGCCCAAGACGGTTGTAGACCTATTGGGATGTCTTAAGGACTTAGCAAGGGTAGATTGTTGACCTTGTTGGTGTAACATGATCATAAGTTAAGCGCGGCACTGAAGTGACGAGGACGGGACAGGGAGAACACACACGAACGCTAACTTTCAACAATGATTTATTGGAAGCCGGATCGCAGAATATATACATGACAAATGGCGGACACTCAGGCATGCGCAAATGTGGTGGCATCAAGAAATGACAATTCTTTTCTAGATAATGATAATGATGGTGCGCTGACACATTCCTGGCCTAGCTTATGTATTCTAGCCGATTCTATGATCAACCACGTAGTTTTATCTTTGTGCATGCGTATAACAGAGCACTTATCAAAAACAGGTGAACACCCACACGTGCGGCAATGCGCTGTTAACAAACCGTCGCCCCCCCTTCTTAACATTGTTTTTGTGCTCTCTAAGCCTGTCGTTGCAAATGCAAATGTTCTCCCTGTCCCGTCCTTGTCACTTCGGTGCCGCGCTTAACTTATGATCGTCTTAAGGACGTTTGCCATGAGACTTCTGGACACGCTGCACAGCATAACTGGACCCATTCAGTGAGAGTTCCTGCAGATAATGCAGCGCCAGCAGTGACAACAGCCCCAAGAAGTCATGGTGAAGCAAAAGGAGATGCGACGAGGTAAAATGATAACAGTTAAGAACTATGGTGGATCATCTCGAACACTGCATACATGGACAAGAGCTAATGTACACTGGGCTGGGGAAGACTTCACGATAGAAGCACTGGTCATGCGTGATGTCGAATTTTCGTTTATACTGTCAAGACCCGACTTGAAGAAGCTAAGAATGAACATTTCTTGGAAAGATGAAGTCACTCTAGATTCCATTGTTTCATCTATCCAGACACCGACGCAGATGAGAACTGTCAAGTGCGCTCGTGATGTATGGACAGTTTTTCAGGAGCTTGTATGCTTCGACGCATATCCACCTGCAGCTTTCGTACCCGAAGTACCTTTTGAACTTCGTGACACGGCTATTGTGCGAAAAAGAGCCTATAGGATATCCCATGAAAGGAATAAGACATGGCTGAAGCAAGAACTGCAACAAATGCTAAACGCTGGAATCATAAGGCCATCGACGTCACCGTTTGCGCCGCCTATAACTATTGTCGCTAAAGAAGATGGTTCACTGCGAATCTGTACCGATTACCGGCAAATCAACGCCCAAACAGAGCTATATCCATACCCCATGCCCTTTGTTGACGACATCATTAACAACACCGGAGGATACAAATCGTTCTCCCTATTCTACTTCTGCAAAGGTTACTGGCAGGTACCTCTCCATGAAGAATCGAAGAAGTACACGGCATTTATAACGCCATTTGATATATACGAATACAACCACCTGCCATTTGGTTGGAAGAATTCAGGCGCTTGGTTTCAGCGCATGATGAACACTGTACTTAAAGAGGTCATAGGAGACTTCTGCAATGTTTATGTCGATGATGTCATCATTTCTTCTAGTACGGAGGAAGAGCATTGTTCCCACTTTTCTCAGGTACTAGAGGCACTGACCAATTCACACCTGAAAATAAACAAGAAGGAAAGTGAGTTCTTCCAGAGAAAAGTGGCGTTTCCTGGTAGAGTCCTCCAAGGGTTCACATCGACCACAAAGGAACAGTCCGTCCAAAAAAATCAAGGAGATGCAGAAACCCTGCGATGTCCACTCACTGCGCGTCTTTCTAGGACTAGCCGGACATTTTAGGGCATTCATCAAAGATTTTGCAGCAATATCCAGGTGCCTTACGAGACTAACTCAAAAGGAAGTCCCTTTCGTGTGGAGCGATGAGTGCGAACTTGCACATCAAGAACTGGTGCGCGCCATATCTTTAGACCCAATCCTCATATTACCCGATTTCGCCAAACCATTCGAGCTCCGCACTGATGCGAACAATTACGGCGCAGGAGCGGTGTTATACCAAAGAGACTTATACCAAGACCGAAGCCACGAGTTGAAGGTCATCGGTTATTATTCCTACCCCTTTTCAAGAGCTGAAGTAAACTACACGACCACGGAAAAGGAGAAGTGGTGCTGGCGTTGAGGGACATCAGAAGTTATTTGGAAGGCCATTGGCTTAAAAATTTCACAGACAATCAAGCATTGACGTACCTTCTGAGCGTTACACAACCGAAGGGCAGAGTAGCAAGGTGAATCAGCGAAATTCAGCACTTCACGTTTGATGTTAGCCACAGACCCGGTGACAAACTACTTAAAGGGGTGGTGCCACCAAATTTGTGGCTTGCGCGTTCTTCACTGCAAGCGTTTCTTATAGCTCTAGGAAGCATGATACACGCACCAAGGTTCACGTATTCTCGCTAAATAATTTAATATCGCCTTATTTATGCGGACAACTTTCGGTTTCGGTTTCTGGGCACCAAGTTGGGCCGTGACGTAGAAGTGTAGTAGGCTTGGTCACGTGACCATACAAGGCTCACGCGAAGATGCGCAGCACTTCACCAGGATGCGATCGAAACACGGCAAGTGATGTAGCAACCGATGCTATGCCGGTACGTACGTTTTGGAGGTAGCGGAGGTCCCGAGGACACTCACGTCACTACAGATATGGTGTGACGTCACTAAAACTTTCGTTGTTCTTCCCATAGAGCTACGTCAGTTTTTGATGCGCTAGCGATGGGCATCGATCGGGAGAATGAGCATTTAGGTACACTTTGGAAGTGAATTAAAATATATTCTAAACGTTTGCTGCGTCCGACCCTTCGTGTGGAGTGTCCTTGCATACAGAGGAAACCCACAACAGGCTTGTTATAGCCTCAAAATTTGATGGCACCACCCCTTTAACAACGGCCGCTGCTATCCCCTGCAACGATCGTGATCCAGCCACCGAGAGAGCCACCGACTTTCCATGGATCGCCAAGTGAAGACCCCGAGACCTGCCTAGAGACGTACGAACGAGTCGCGACTTTCAGCAACCGGGACTCCGACGAAAAACTGCGCCGCGCCTACTTCTACCTAGAAGACGCCGCGAGGACGTGGTTCGAGAACCGAGAATCCACGTTACGAACCTGGGATCTCCTTCGGACGTTCCTAAGCACCAGGGGCGTAGCCAGGGGGGGGGGGGGGGGGCTTATGGGGCTACAGCCTCTCCCCTCCCACCCCCCCCCCCCCCCCCGAAATTGTTTCGTAGTGATGTATGGCCGACCAAAAGAGCTAGCTGCGCCGGAAATGATCCCGGATTTTGTTCTAAAATTGCTTTTCGAAGTCGGAGAGACACTTCGGTGTGAAAATTGCGGACCCCTAGCGGTCCTGCAACTGGCTGTGCAGCGCATGATACCGTGAGAAATATTCTGCAAAAGAAGGCGTAGTGCCTTGTATTGCCATTTTAGCCGTGTGCCCGCGAAGGAGTAACTATTGTTGACATGCAGCACACTCTGGATTAAGATATATAGAAGGGGCCTCCAACAAACCTCAACTAGCGGGTCGCAGTAACGAAATTTAGTCCCACAAGCGCTGGGAGGACAGTGAAGATGGTGGATTCCGGGGGGGGGGGGGGGGGGTGCAGAGAGTTTGAATCAAAATGTCGCCAAACATTGCCTCTTGAAAGAATAAAGAAATCCTTTCCTGCATGGGTCATTTCAGACAGGTATTTGACGTCAGGTCGCGGAAAACATGGATACTGATTTTCAGAGTGACTAAAATCTGGACGCCGATTGTGAACTATGGAGTTTTCGTTTCACGGTGACGTTGAACATTATCATGGGCGCATGGGGTGCCTCGCGCACACGCACAAAACACAGACCAGTCCCGTCTCTGTAGCTTGCCTGAACAAAGAGCTATTATACGTAGCAGGCGAGAAAATAATACGAATACTATTTAGCAAACTCGCAAGGCAATTATGTCTGAAGGCGCGGCCCGCTAGCAAGGGGTCCGCTAGCAAGGTTTTTTTTTTTTTTTTGTTAAAGAACCAAATCAGAAAAGGGCTAAATTTCATGGGAGCGTAAAGCGTGCCAAAGTGTATTTCTCTTTTAAACGAGTTGTCATCAAAATAGGACAATTCCTCATCGTAACGTGAACTCAAAAAGGCAGTTTTGAATTTTAAAAAAAATCATCGAAATCCTTTATCTGCTTGGATCAAACTGAGTCAAATCCATTAAATCAGTGCTTCTTCAACAAACACGACCAAAACAACCAACGTGACCGGGTCCAATCTATTTCATTTGGGTCCTAGTAGCTTTCCTATATTGCTTTCGTTCGACAACCTTTGCGCTAGATATCATGACTAGAGGCCGGATTTTTAGGCACTAAAAAAGCGCGTTTTAGGCGCCAAAAATAGGCAGGTAAAACACCGTTTTCAGCCTCCAAAATCATAAATATAGGCACAATAAAGATTTTACACAAATACAAATAATTTCGAACAAAGACGTGCGCAACCTGTATCTACGACAGCAAGCAAGAAAATGTTATTGTTTATGATTGAACAAAGGCGCCGACGGTTGAACACAGTCATGCATTTGCCGCACGGTTCGCAGAACACGGTCTTTTTTTTATTGTCTAGCATGATCAGTCAAGTGAACATAGTCGAATCAACACACTCCTGGCTCTCTTTCTTTTCGGCACGGCTTAGAAAGGTAGTGCGGGAGCAGATATCCAGACCGCTAAAAGACCAGAAGGGAGGATACCTCGTATTAGCCGGGTCGAATCGTATTATTAATATAGGGTCAATTTCTTTCCCGTTGGTCCACACTTTCAAGGGCCCCTCAGCAGGTTTGAGCATTTTAAGCAGACAAGTGTAAGTAATGCATGCACTGGGCGCTCATGATCACGTCTGCCAAGATTTGCAACGCTACACATTGCGGAACGACGCGAAATTTCAAACTGAACGCCGCTTTCCCTTATTCTCGCGGGCGCGCGCCCCAAGATGGAGGGGATCAAGGAATGGTCCTGCTCTTACGCCGCTCCTTTACGCAGACTTTGGTGCTCTGACGTCGCTCACCGTACACTCTTAATCAAGTCCTGGTTAAATGCACGGTATATCCAGAAAATCAAACGAAAAATGTCCTGTTTCGTGGCTATATTCAGCACTTCAAGCGGGACCTGATTGAGAGAGCACGTGACATTGCGAGGATTATTCGAGGCCACAAGTATAATTTGTGTAATCTGCTGTTCAACAAGGTCAACTTGTCGGCTAGTTGGTGGAACATACTGAAACGGCAAAACAGCGCAGTAAAAACGACGACGACTTCCTCCGTCGTCGTTTTTACTGCGCTGTTTTGCCGTTTCACTGCTGTTCAACAGATGAATGAAAGCTGGAACGATGTAATAAAGCACACAAACTGAGTGTGAGGGCGTTTTTATTTTTATTTTTTTTTATTTCGAATTGTAGCGCGATGCTATACACTAATCGGCCTCCACTTCGCTTGCGTTCGTATTCGCGCCGTTCCCGCGTCGTGCCGGCGACAGCCCTGACAACGCTTAGCGTGTTTTCGGTGCATCGTCTCTGACAGTAGTTTCAGCGGTGCAACGCGATCAGGGTTGCCGTTGGTGGCTACTTTACGCTAAATTGGCTACTTTTGGACCCCTTTGGCGACGAAAATTTCCAGTTGGCGCCATGGCTCTTTATTAGACTTGTGGTTTTATTTATTCAAAATGGTTTTATTTATTCATCAATTGTAAGGACTCTGTTGATAATACCGCTTCTGTTCTATTTGGCTAGAAATTCGGCGATAATATCAAATGACATGGCTACTTTGGCTACTTTTGGCGTGAGTTCTAGCGCCTTTTCATGTCCACCCAACGGTAACCCTGGACGCGGTGTATAGCGGTGAGGACACATGATCCGCGCCAGCCTCTTCAAACGTGTGCGCACTGAGGGATTCATCCCACAGGAACAGGCAATACACTACCGAGAACGCCGAAAAGACACAAAATGGATGGCATGACGTGCCCAAGCCTGCTCGTGCACGTCATGAGCACGTGACCTCGCGTGCGCATGACATGTTGATGCGTATGCGTCATGTTATCTTCCGGCTCCGATACCGAAGAGGGCAGGGAAGGAATTGCTTGCGATGGCTACACGGGGCGAATGACAAGGGTTACAATCTTGCCTCTTCGCATCATGGTTTCGTGGGTCGTAATGAACAAATATGAAAAATTATCGTGCTACCACGCTCTTCATTGGGCACGCAACAACTTCCAATGTGTAACTACAATTTCGTATGTGGCCTGGTGAGGGGCCCTTTCAGAAGTAAATTACCAACAAAACAAAAGCCGCGTGCACATCACATTTTCTTTCTTTTGCTCCACACTCTCCTTTCCCCTGACGGCTCCACGGTTTTGAATTCGTTCTCCACGTTCCCGCGGCTAAACAGAGGGACCTCCTGTTCCCTTCCCACCGCCAAACCCGGGTTTTCAGGGCGGTCCTTGAATTCCTTCGGGACACTGGACAACCGTCTGTAGAAGCCGCTCGGCGCGTCCTCGGCCATGGACGCCCATCTCCTCTCCTTCTTGCCTACTGACTTCTCTCTCCCCATTCCCTTGCCCACGATCAGACGTGCTCAGTGTTGTACACGTTCCTCTAAAACTGTAACGAAAGCTCGTTCCTCATTCCTTCCCAATTTTGGAACGAGTTCCCGTTACAAGTTCCTTAAAGGCGAAAGGAACTCGTTACAGTTACGTTTCGAAAATTGGAACGTGTCGTTACATTAACGTTACATTTTACTTTTTAATCAAAACATAGTGTCGGATAATCCAGAGGCGAAATAAAGTGAGCAATTCAAAGCTCACATCGAGCAGCATATATTCATAAGAATTTAACACCGCCGCCAGCAGGTTATACGTACGTAAAAGGAATCTAAATAAACGCTCCTAGACAAATTTTTTAGAGACCGCCTGCCCTACTGCAACTTTCGTGCTCGTCTATTCAAGTCCAACACATGTGCCACATTCCACTTCGGTCTTCAAAGGCGCAGCCAGGATACTACGCTACAGATATTGAAATAGTAATATCCACTAATTACCAATATAAATACATTTATTGCACAGGAAACCCCATGAAGAGGGACAATACTTAAACGTTTAATCAGTGCTGATTCAATATTTGAATGTGAGTAGAAAATAATGTCCAAGATATGCATTTGCAAATTAGTAACGAAGTCCGCTGTTTGCAGTCAGCGAACATATTTTTGTATATTTCGTCCTGTCTATCTTTATATCTCTTTCTTCCCTTTCTTTCTCTCTACTTTTCTCTTTGTCTTTGCTGACATATCTTTGTCTCTCTCTGTTTTTCTATCCTCGTTCTCCCCTCCTCCCCACCCTCACTTCCCTTTTCCACCCCATTGGTATACTCTACTAAGCAAGGCTATGCTACGCCCTAATAGTGTGCATGCATGTTGCAGAGAAACGCAGAGCCAATAATTTCCTCAACATCCCACTTCATTGGGATGGTCTCATCTAAGAAATGTATACGAGCAAATGGAAAGTCAGCCAGAACGTTATTTGTATTGGTGAGTTGTTTATCATTACCGCGCTCTAATGTATAAATGTTAATGGCCGTTACTTGATGTGTTCGCTCTGTGAATGCAAATTCTTTACAGCTATGTGTTCGTCGTCGGGTCGCGATACGAGCACAATGAACATATTAGTTATGTGTCTGTATTGAATTGATGTAATGTGCCATGCCTATATTGAATAAACACCGCGAAAGAAAAAAAAATGCATAGCCGAGTGGTTACGACGCTCGCCTTCGGATCGTAGATAGGCGGTCTCGAATATCGCCACGCCGAAATTCTCTTTTGTTAAGAATTTCTCTTCTTCTCTTTCACTGTATCTCTTTCGCTCTCTCTGTGTGCTCGTTCTGTCACCCATCAGAGTTATTGCATCCTGCGCCGGACAAACAAGGGCACGTGTTCTGGGAGCGAAGCAAAAGAGGAAGAGGGAAAAGAGAGCGCGTGCCGGTTCATGATGATGATAATTTTCTTTCTACCACACGTGGCAAACCTCGAACATAACAGCTCTGCTGTAAAAAATCAACTGTTCCTCCCACACGTGGTCAGTCTCGGCGTCTTTCACTACCCTGCGCCCCCCGGCAGGCGCGTTAACGTGAAAACCAGGATGCATCACAGTCACGTGATAGGCGAGTGGTACATTTTGGCGCCTTACGCGGTTGCCCATCCACCCTGTTCTGCGTGATTGGCTGCGCGCGTGCGCCTGTTGAATGCCGTGGAATGTTTACAAAAGGAACGCCGTTCCCTCTACCGTTCCCTCATAAACGTAACGACTTACCGTTACAGTTCCACCGATCCTGAATGGAACGGTGGCGTTCCTCCAAAAAGGAACTAGTTCCTGGAACGTCGTTCCTTGGAACGCCGTTCCGTACAACACTGGACGTGCTGCCCTTTTAGGGCTGCATAAATAGCGTCTTTTCCTCTCCTCAACCTCTCCTCCTCCTCCAACCGCTCGCGTCATGTCAGCGCAGTCACGTATATATAGTGGCCGCCACGTCCCTTTTTACTGCTGCTAGCTGTTGTGTTTCGGAAGTTGGTTGAACTACAGGACTGGGTTGAACCTCTGAGTTCGGAAAGGTCAATTTTGACATGTGAAATGAATAACGGTCTCAAACGGCACTCCAAAACGAAATTTGAGCTTAAATAGTGTTCATATAGGCATCGATTTCGAGAATAGGCATTTATAGGCACTTATCGGCATTTAGGCACGAACGCCGAAAATAGGCATTTATAGGCACTGTAAAAACACTATAAAAGCCCTTCGCAACCTCTCATTCGTGCTCATATATCAAAATGGCACGATAGGACCGCAAGGAACAAAATAGGCATTTGCCTAAAATCCGGTCTCTAGTCATGACGTATGAGTTTCTAATGACCATTGTCTACCGTTAGTCTATAGAGTCCTAATGTTGTTAGACATCATAATCATTAAACAGTCTAATGTCAGTCTAATGCACTTTCTAATGCGCACCTAATGTGAGTCTAGTAGTAATTGGCCACCGTTAGTCTATAGAGTCCTAATGTTGTTAGACATTCATAATCATTAAACGGTCTAATGTCAGTCTAATGCGCTTTCTAATGCGCACCTATGCGAGTCTAGTAGTAAACGGCCACCGTTAGTCTACAGAGTCATGCCGTATGAGCTTCTGATGGCCGTTGTCCAGTGAAGAGCAAATGAGCATGTGCATTAGGTTGACATTAAACGCCGTATTGTAGACATAGACCGTATGCCAGCAACAGCATGTCTGCTGCACACAGGTCAATAAATCTTTTTGTGGTTAATACGAAAGTGTGTACACTTTAGAGGATTGCAAAGTAAATGCCAGCAGACCATTTCCAGCAATGACTAAATCACCATTGTTCTTTACATGTAACAGTCTTTTGAAGCCAATAAATAATCTTGTAAGTCTATGATGCAGGCATTACGGAAACAAGCATTGCATTGCCAACCTATTTAGTTTCAATAGGACAATAAATAGGGCTGGTTCAACTTTACAGCTCCTACGAGAGCATTGTTTCATAATCATAAACAAACCAAGCAAGACCAAACGAGAGATTTCCAGGAGTAAGCGCTTTTCTATTTAATTTCTCGACTGCAATGATGATAGGGTCTCTTCTGCTGCACTGTTGTGGTGGTACAGTTGCTGTATTTGAAACCTGCAAGAGAGAGTGTGAAAATTTTGTTAGGCACAGGAGCATACAGCTTAGCGCAGCACATGAATAGATATAGCAAATTATGATTGATGCCTTTTGTTTTTCAGAAGAGTGATATAATTTTTATCATTTTAACTGGAATGATCCCTCTGTATTCAATGTCAAACCACACAGCCCTGGCTTCATGTTGTTTTGATTAAAAGAAACTAACCACTATACATCACTTCACAGGGCTGTGGTATTATAGATAGGCCAAGCTGTCATAGACAGCTTCTTTGATGTAATATTGCAGAATAACATACTTTCGCGACTCAAATGGTACTCCATGTATGACTCCGGCATGCATCAGTGGGCGTATTCCACACCTTTGTTTTGAACAAAACTAACACATTAAAATCCCTCTTCTAGCTCATGCTCAGCAGGTGCAAGGTTCACAGGCGTGCACAGGGTTCCCCTCCATGGGGGTGGGGGGGTGGGGGGGGTGGGGGGGGTTCTTCACAGCACCCCATCCCTCTTCTAAGTAAATGTATGCAGCAGATTTTGTGCCCCCCCTCCTCTTATTTAACTAGGGGGAGGGGCCCCCGCCCCCATGCGCATGCTTATGTGCAAGGTGAAATTGAGCAACAGGCACGTGAAATGTGGAGTTGCATCTTGGTGATACAGCTACACAAATCTAAATTCTAATGAGAAGAATCCTAAGATGGTGGTTTCTGTAACAACCTACAATATATTATACCGATATGCATGTTGTAACAAGTTACGGGTCATTCCTACAAATATCTTATAAACAATGGATTAGAGGAAGCAAGCCAAAACATTTTGTACCCCTGATGACTTTTGCATATTATTTGATAGCCGAAGATACATTAATATGTATCTTGAAGAGGTGACAGAAGTTTTATAAAAATGGAAATGCTTTTTTCCTGGTTCCATGCTTTAGAGTACACAGTTAACAATGTTCACTAGCAAATATTGTATAAATATGATATTCATCACTGGTCTTTACCAACAGAAGAATCCACATTGGAGTGTGTTGGTACTTGCTGAACATCTTGACAGGATAAGGACAGCACAGTTTACTAAAGAAATATTTCGACAGCATGGAAAAACACGAACAGTCAAAGTGTAGGCGACACGGACTAGAGCTAGTCCGTGTCGCCTCCCTTTTGTCCGTCCGTGTCGCCTCCCTTTTGTCCGTTCGTGTTTTTCCGCGCCTTTGAAAATTTCTTGACGATGAATTACCAACTAGCCCAAACAGTCACGTTAATCAGCTGTTAAAGGAAAGAGCACATAGCAGTGCTGAACTCATGACTAACTATATGAACCGAAGTGTTCTCACAGAGATAACACAATTCACAGTGCATGTACCAACAGCAATGGGGGGTAATAAAACGCACAGTCAGGAGTGAACAGGACCATGAGCTAAGACACCGACGCAGAGAGAATAATGGAGGAGTTCTGTCTGTGTATTAACTTGCACTCCTGTTCCCTCCTGAGTACGCACCAACATGCCCAGTATGGCTAAAATATATATGCTTCAATTATAGCATGAATTCATTCACCAATTAAACTTCACTCTCAAACAAGGCTATTCAAAGTGCTATTACACAGATTACACTTCTCGCTGTGTAGTAGGCCTCAATCTGTCTTGTGAGCTACGTGACATGTACAGATTCATGGTATTTTCATAGATTGTGGTGGGATCATGTTCCAGAAAATGTGATGAAACATGAGTATGCGCTGCCTTCTAAACAAAGCTGTCTCTGATTAGATGATCAAACTCTCAGGCATATTGATTATCTGACAAGGCTTTGCTAGAAAGAAATAGGTACTGACATGTTGCACGATGTTACTTAAAACACGATTGCACTCTAACATATAAAAATGCCACAAATCAGCTCGTACATAGCAGTAAGGTCATAAAAAGAATATTAAGGCCCATCACACAGAGAAATATAGCAATGGAATGTGCTGTAAAAGTATGCTCTACAGCTTTCAACAAAAGTCAATTTTCATTGTTGCATAACTTCATAAAAGGGGCAGCATATTGCCTCTTCTTGCCATTTGTCAATGCCTGTAGATGACGTCATCTATGCAAGAAGATGTGGGCACACAAAATATTGAATTCTTAATGTTTATCACAGAAAGTTCAGAAGAGGACAAGGAGGGACACATACACATAGGTCGGCAAAAATATTGGAACTCACTCAAGAAACATATTTTGCTCTGACAGGTCACTCGGACTCAGACTCACCTAAATTTGCCTCAACCGGACTTACTCAGATTCAGACTTGTAACTTTTTCTCAACTGGACTCACTTGGACTCAATCTCGCCAACATATTGCTCAGGCGGACTCACTCAGACTCAGACGGCTTCACCTAAATCAAAGTGAGCCTGAGTGAGTCCGCTGGCATAAAATTAGCTTTTCCGATCATAGTGTAAATGCTCCTTAACACCAATATCTCACATAATTGGTGCTCTATGATACGCCTTTTAATCATGTACTTTCAAATACGAGTTATGAGTGGTTGCAATCCAGTAAGGACGTTTTTTTATAAAATATGCGTAACACGATATATTTCCATCAAGAACGTCCGGTAAAAAGAATTTGACGGGGGAGGTCATGGCACCCCCCTCCCCCCTAACTCACGCCTCTGATCAATAAACATTGAGGTGGTGCATGAATGCTAGCGCAATGAGGCATGTGTGAAAAGATCTGAGTATAAACGTAAGCTGATATAAGGCTGATAGTATTGCTGATAGGTGAGTAGATAGGATCATACGTCAGCAATAAAAGGTGGAGCTCACTCAGACTCACCAACATTTCCCTCACCGGAACTCACTCGAACTTA
>JALIZH010008160.1:502500-705523 GCA_030522465.1 Rhipicephalus appendiculatus | reverse complement strand
TCAAAGTAAAATATTTTGTACGTGTTGTCTGGCTCCGGTGTGTGGAGAGCGATGACAGTGCACACTGTGGAAACGAAAGATGACATGATTTTGAGACACCCCTATTGGGGTGCCTCAAAATCATGTCAGTACTCCTTGAACAACCGTGCGTTGTGTAAAAGAGTGCCGGCTATACAGAAGCAACGATTTCCACGCAGACGATCCTGGTGGGCGACAGCGGAGTGGGCAAGACGTCGCTGCTGGTGCAGTTCGACCAGGGAAAGTTCCAGACGGGCTCCTTCTCCGCCACAGTCGGCATCGGCTTCACGGTGAGCTCACTCGCACAAACAGCGTGTGCACTACACGACGGGCGCATTCATCGACACAAGGACACACAGTTCGTAAGAAAGTACTCGCTGAAACTATATAAGCCAAACAGGGAACGCTGTCCGAACTTCAGTTGATTCCTTCTAACGGTTCGTCACATGTCCTAGCAAGAATCTAGTCCGGAGTGGTGGGTGATGAAAGTGGAATGGAATGCACTTGTTTGCACCTATGCGAATATAGTTTTTTTTTTTGTTTAAATCGAAGTCCAATCGAACATTGATCAGTTTAAAACATAATATCGAAGCGAATAGTTAAAATAGTGGGATTTCAGCAAAACTTCGAAAGAAGTTCCGGATTCTGACAAACCTGTAAAAAAAACAACAAAAAAAACATTTGGCTCTTTATTTGTCAGAACGAAAACAGATTAATCTCAGGTGTCAACTTACTTTTAAACTTTTTTTAATTCAGATGTTTTGTGCAAGAATGAAAGTTGAACGTTTGCTACAACTGTAGCAGCGTAGATAATGTGCCTACGGTCTCACCCTTGTGCCACAGTTCGCGGCGGTTGAGTCTTGCGGTTTTCACATTCACCTGTTATTGGGATTCTTTGACATGCAGCCTTAAGTGTATGACGTAAGCTTCTCTATCTACACTTGAGCTAACCCCGTTCCGTTCTGTAACAGCGAACACGAATTTGACGCTAGCCGCCGGTCCTATGTGCAGACCACGTACATAACTGGGCCCAATCTGATGCATGCATCAAGCTCGATACGGAAAATAAAACGCGACATAAACGAAAATAACTGCTCTGAGGCGAACATTCTGACACAATGTGCAGTCCACTGCCACACCTACCTTTGCTATTAGTACAAAACAGTGTCGCTACTCCGTGCAGTTCAGTGCTGCGTCGACGCTGACCTGTTTGCAACGGTAGCCAAAATATAGCCAAAATCAAAGCCAAAAATCTAGCTTGTCATAAAAAAAGAGCATGAAGTGCAAGTTAGCGGAGCGGCGTCATGTTTACGGCCGAAATTTTTAAGGGTATCTCGTGTGGACATATCCGAAAAAGAGAGTTGTACAGAGCGTCCAAAACGTAACTGATTGAAATCATCTCCCCCAGAAATACGCGGGGATTTTCAGCACCCCCCAAACCTGTCGTAATTGAGGGTGCTGACTGTACGCGGAAAAGTACGGTATCGCTCAGAATTCCCCCTAATTTACGTGTATTACACAGTTCTCCATAATTGGCGCATTGAAACTAAAAAAGTAAAGATGAACAAGTATCGTAGTGCGGGCAGAGTGAAAGTATTTTGACGTGCGGCTTTGCCGCAGCATGGCTCACGTTGCCGTGAAGCTAGCTTTACAAGGTGATTTATGCACGAGTGAGAATTCGTATTTTCGTTCGTTTGGAATACACCGTAAACTTCTACCGCTAAAATTCGAGCAGAAGCGAATGTGGAATATCATAATATATAACCACTGGGCACTGTAAAAATAGTGATACTTACGCAGGGACAGGCAGAACCTTGCCTTTCATTCAGATTTATGGTGGTAGTACGACGTCACACGAGACTTGTCTGCTCGCGTCACGTGACCCGGGGCGGTTCATGTGCAAGAAGGCTCTCTCATTTTGCCTACATTCAACAACAACAACAGCCGGAAATATTATAACAGCTTTGCACTAGTGGTGCCAAGCCCGAAGGAAGCGCGCACCTGTGTGGCCTTCCTTGTTTCTCTTTATCTTTCTTTCTCTATTTCTTCTGTCTCTTTCTTTCTTTTCCTTCTCTTTCTTTCTTTGTTCCTCCTTCTGTGTTTCTCTTTCTTTCTTTCTTTCTTTCTTTCTTTCTTTCTTTCTTTCTTTCTTTCTTTCTTTCTTTCTTTCTTTCTTTCTTTCTTTCTTTCTTTCTTTCCTCTCTCCGTCTATGTTTCTCTTTATTTCTCTCGTTCTTTCTCTTTCTGTCGTGCTCTCTGTTTTTCTATCTCTTTATCATATGTGTTTGTTTCTATGTCTTTCTCTCTCTTTCTATGTATATGTCTATCTTTTTAACAAAAGGCAAATTAGACAGGGGGGACTAGTCAACACAAGCATGTTGCGACATAATTATCACAATAAATTGCAAACATTCTAGAGTAAGCAAAACGAACTGGTAACCGAAAGGGCTTTGAAATTAAAAAAAAAACCAATATTACGAGAACAAAACAATGCATTAATTAAAAGGAACCACCTGACCTACTTCCACTACTGAAGCCTCAGCATCTTCCTCTGCTCCAGCTTCTTAAAGAATTAGATATTGATCAGACAATGCATATGCATATTGTTGCCGATTTCTCCAAAAATATCGGAGCAAGCGTTTATCGAAGTACATGTTCAGCTGAACTAATGGCTTCACCGTCGGCTGCTGCGCGTCAAACTTGGCGCTCTTTAAAAGCGTTTTTGCTTTTAAAGCGCTATCTATCTATCTATCTGACGCGTTCAACTGCTTGCGCCACCTGAACTCGGAAAGTCGAAACTGAGGTTCAGCATCGACGCACAATGCGGCGCCACGCTCGCGCTAGTTCCGATTTCGCGCTAGCGTCGCGTGGTGGCGGCGGCCGACGTCGCTCCAGCTGCTTCAGCTGTGGTGGCGGCCGGCCCCTCGACGTCGCTCTCTTTTTCTTTAATGACGCTAACGGCCCCAACGTGTCGCCGTGGTTGCCTCGTTGCCTAGCGCACTGAGCGTCTGCTCGTGGCAGCGTCGTCGACGGCGCTGCGCTCCTCCCACGCAAGCACGACCAGACGACGCGCGGAAATCATGGCGTCTGCTACACCCGCCTCGTAGCTACGCTTGTTGTGAGCAAAGAAAAGTTTTCGTGCGACTCGGTTGTGTGTGGCCCCGGTAGGAGGGGGTGTGGTGGTGTTATTGTCGCTCCACGACTGAACCCCAACGCCTGTCGTCGTCGTGGAGGGGGCTACTACTACGTGCGCCGTGAGGTTCGACGAGATGTCGAATCCGGCGTCGCCAGTGTCTCGGACTTCGACGGCGCCCAGCTCGGGTCGCGCGTCGCCGGCGCCGTTGCCTGCCTGCCCCGTGGTCGCCAACGGAAACGGACCCGCGCTGCGCCGGGCCATGCTTCGCCATTCGTCCATCAGCAGCGTGGAATTCTACGATGTCGCGTTCAAGGTGAGTGCTTGTCGACCGACAGCTGCTGCACGATTCCGCGCTCGCTGCTGCGCGCCTGTGGTACAATATCCTGCTTGCTCGGCAAGCTGGGTTCATACTATTCGGAAGCGGAAGTTAGGCGAAACAAACTTGCCCTGGTGGCTTAGCGCGGGTTCGACTCCCAGCAGAAGCGGCCGCATTTCAACGGGGACGAAATGCAAGAACACCTGTGTACTGAGGTGCACGTTAAAGAACGCCAGGTAATCAAAAGTTCCAGAGCAACCCCCCCCCCCCCCTCCAATACGGCGTCTATAATAACCATATCATGGTTTTGGAACATAAAACACCAACAATTATTATTATTAAACCGGCGAATACAAAAACAACGCAGACAGTGAAGAACAACAACCAGGCAGGACAAGCGCTGGACTTACATTTAAATGTTTACTGTAGAAAGCCCCACTCACACGAACCAGCAGCGCATGCGTGAATAGACTATCTGAGACGTGTCGAAAAGTTGCCCACCTAACAGTACCAAGCCATGAAACATGTCAATGAGTGTCATGACAATGCGTTGTTTGCACAACATTGACACGTTTCATGGCTTTGTACTGCTATTTGTGCAACTTTGACATAACCTTTTCACGCACGTGCTGCTGGTTCATGCGCGTGAGATCTTTCTTCAATAAACATTTAGCTTTAAGTCCAGCGCATTGTCCTGTCTTGTTGTTGGTCTTCGCAGTGTGCGTTTTACTTTCGCTAGTTTTCCGCTTCCGAATAGCGCATATGTTGTGTTTTTTTTTTTTTTGGGGGGGGGGGGGGAGGGGGGGGCGTCTTCTGGTGACCGCTGTGGCATACGCGCTCTTTCAGTTTCGATGGTCGACGCGCGTTGCTTATCGATCGACGCTGGTTTACAAATCGCCAGCTTATTTCTCGGGGTGTCAATGGGACAGCGTGGGTGACCGTATGGAAACCTTGTTGTGGCACACAACACGCTCGCAACTAACGGTCAGCGAAAGCGGGGAGCGCAAAGAACTTGCTTAATATGTACTGATGGGCTAGTTGGTGAGCCACGATTTTCTAAGAAGCAGCGCACAAAAGGACACAAATACGCACAAACTTGTGTTTGCGTCTTTTTATGTGTGCGTATTTGTGTTCTTTTGTGCGCTGCTTCTTCGAAAATCAGAGCAAAGAAGTACGACATAGTGACCCATAAAGGTCATACTGTGTCTAATGAACGCCCCCACTTGTCCACGCTTGTCAAAATGCAGGAAAAAATTACGTGCAATACAGACGAAATCACACTCCTCCTCTCTCTAACCTCCTCCCCCCTCTCTCTAACCTTTTATTCCCCTCTACCCCTTCCCCAGTGCAGGGTAGCCTACCGGGCTCAGCCATGGTTAACCTCCCTGCCCTTTTTTCATCCTTGTTCGCTCTCTCTCTCGTCTAGAGCGGTGGCGCGTGTGGCAGTGGACGCCGTTGTTGCGTCCGCAGCTGCTGCCACACGTTAGCTACAAGCTTTCGTTCATGTTTGAATTATAGCACAAGGACCTAGCATGCAGCGTGACTATGTTAGGTATCATTTAGGCATCGGTCTTTGCGTATTTCTGCAGAAAATGGCAGCTGAAGCGGTCAGCTGGGCGCTTTATAGACAAGTGTGATTCCGTCTGTACAAATAGGTATCACGAAGCGTTTTTCAAGGAGTGTATATTGCGCCGAACGCCGGCACATCTTGCCGTCTTCGGATGCGCCGGCCATTGGCATTGTCCCGATGTTCAGAGATGCATCGTACAGAGATAAGTCCAACATAAGCTGAAAACCGAGGCAATCAAAAGTCTGGTGTCACGCGCATTATCCTCTCGCTAAGCCACAAAATACGAAAGGCGAATAGTCGTCCTGTCACGTGTCTGTAGCCAGCCAATCTGTAAGGACCAGCTACCGGTGTTATGATGCATCGCGCTACACTTCCGGCAACCGGCAGAATATCCACTCCTGTTCCAGTTTTTTTTTTGTTTTGTTTTTTATGCACATGCTCGTATTCATGTCAAATGCTCATGCCATTACGCGATGTGACACACGGGTGCTGTGCTATCTTATCAAAGATGCCACGTGAATGTCGCGCATGGGATGGCATGTCATGTGTTAAAGCAATACTCTACCATGAGGGGTGGCAACTTGGGCTAGTTGGTAGGTCATGATGATTGTTATGGCGCGAACTCAGGACAAGGACAAAAGGCACACGAAGACGAGCGCTAACTTCCATCTAGGTTCATTGTGCAGAACAAGAAAATATATAAGCGACAAAAACACATGACAAAAGATGAGTAATAGAAAGAAGATGAGCAAGGCAATAAATTCAAACAACAAAAACACACCCAGAAAGAAACTTAAGGAAACATCAAAGTAAAACATAACAGTACTCATTTGTGTAAGCAGAACCGTCAACCGGTCATGGTGGCCTATAGCGCCCACGGTGTGGCGCTGCTAAGCACAAGTATTTTTTTTTTCAGTTTTTTTTAGTTTTCTTTTTTTTTCCTCCCTGGTTAAGGCACTTGACAGTTGCCAACCCGCTACAAAGGGCATAACAACAATTCATCATAATAATAATAATAATAATAAGCATCATCATCATCACTTTCTGTTCACAGCCGTGGTGGCCGCGTGTCCACAAGGACGAAATAAAAAACAAAAAGCGCGTATCGAGTAATGGCGCACGTTTAGGAAACTCTCTAAATATAAACGTAGTCCCCCACTACGGCTTGCTTTATATGCAGATTCGTATTTCCGGCACGTAAAACGTCGAGAGACAATTGAGGGAAAAACCGACGTCAAAAGTGGAGCGAACGTAGGAGCTGGTACACACGAGAGTGAGGAAATCATTGAGCGTGCCCTCGGTCATTGCCCTCGCTCTCTCAGATAGTCAGCAGCTTTCGCACGACAAGCCTCTGTTTCAGTAATCAATCTTGGAAAGCAGGAACGAGCGATCTTCTCATTAGAACCAAGGCGCTACTGAAGTTTCCACGAACCTCGTCGAATGATCATGAGACATTCGTGCTGTTTAAGTGCGTTTAATAGCGTCGGAATGCGAGGCAGTTGGTATGTATCCATAGTTAAAAACAGCGCAAAATGAAACACACGGGACTAGTGTTATTTCTCTGAATACTTGCCTGTGTTTCATATTGCGCATGTTTTAACTAAAGAAGTATCTAAACACATAGAAGTGTCGCCACTTCTATGTGCCCACTTACATAGTGTCGAAGTACTGCAGAAGTGGCCGACACACATATATATTTAATATGGTCCATACCTAAGTTGTTTTTTCGCCCACTTCAATTCCTTTCCATTTGTGTCGCAAGCTTAGTGATGACCGATAAAAGTAGTGTCCCCTATGTGTTCCTTGGTTTCATTGTCTGTTGGTTGTTATTACATGTTGTCTAAATCCATTCCAATGCTGTCGTACGCGTAAGCGCTTGTGCTTCGCTCTGCTTTCGTCCGCATGTGGTCGACCGTGTGACTCTTTCGCATCGGCTGATTCATTCGGAGTTGAGGCAGTGATACTGCAAACAATGATGTGCGCACGGGAGGGGGGGGGGGGGGGGGTTGCCTCCCCGTGCGCACATCATTGTTTGCAACCTATTACGTTTTTGGTTGCAACCTGTGACATCATTGGTATCAACCCATGCAACCTATGACGCACATCATTGTTTGCAACGTTTGCCCCTCCCCCCCCCCCTTGTCACCTACGACGGGGGAGGGGGGGGTGCAAAGTCTTTCCCATACTTTGACTTAATAGGGATCGGCGCTGCAATAAATCTCCCCCTCCCCATCCCCCCCCAAGGGGAACCCTGCATGCGCACGCTTATGGTGATGTGCGCACTTTTACATTATGAGTGACCAAGACATCTGTAAATGTACGCTAGCAAGAAGAAACAGCTGACCTTCGTAAACAAAGCACATAAATGCAATCATGTTTCACTTTTTAGCGCACAAATGACAAATGGACACAGCGCTGCCTTCCAATATATGCTTTACTTTCCAAGGTGGTATATATATATATATATATATATATATATATATATATATATATATATATATATATATATATATATATATGTATATATATATATATATATATATATATATATATATATATATATATATATATATATATATATATATATATATATATATATATATATATATATATATATGAGATAGGGCGAGAGAGAGCACTTCATCGAAAAGCAGAGCTGGCGTGTGCAAATGGCTGACTAGCTGCTCTGCGTGGGGAAGGGGATTGGGGACCGAAAGACAGAAAAAAATGACACAAGGTTAAACTAGAATAAAAAATAAATAAATGCGACAGACTGAGTTTTTCGTATATTGGGTGGGGACGTGTGTTGACAATCTCTCATTGCGCGCTTTCAAGTTGCAAATAAAGTTTGTCGAGCTGACCGATACTGCCTAAAATGTGAACAGAAGTTTCATCGTACGCCTCTGTTGCGCGAGGCAGGTTAAAGGGCCCAAGGCACAGTCAAACGATAAAGTTCTTTGGGTTATCGAATGCGTGCATACAGCAGAAAGCAACGCACGCCGGCACATTGTACTGAAAGAACGCATTTAAAAAAATAGATGCATGTGTGCATGGAAACTAAGATGTATGCAGTCAAAGCAAAACGATACCGGATTTTTCCTTTGCGAGATCAAAAGGTCATTCCAGGAATTACTAACATGCTCAAGCGTATGCTCTTTCAAGTTCAATCACTTTTCAGAGAGACACTAAAAAACTTGGAGGACGCTTGAGCTTCGCCTTGAAGAGTAGAACGTCATAGCGCAATCGGGCCCCGTGCGCGTCGCCTCCTCAATTGCTAGCCTGGCTTCGATTCTCGGTGCATGCCTCAACCGTGCCGCAAGGAAACGAACGACTGTGCGCGTAATTAACATTGACCGTTTCAAACTGTATTCTAGAGTGCCTACTGCAAGTACAGTTGTCAAGCCGCTTTTATCCGCTATTATCGTCAGAAACCTGAGTGACCATAACCCTGCTACTGAAACAATTACGGGACAGGTCCGACTTCGTAAAAATATAGGACAAACTCGCCCCCCCCCCCGCCTACATGACTAGGTAAGGCGGCCGCCCCCCTGCCCCCCCCCCCCGCACCTCCCCCATTCTCTTCAGCACGACTACGAGCGCAGGTGTCGCGCAGTTTTCGGTCTTCCCGTTCAGTTGTCGATCGCGGTGACCCGATCACGCGCGGCGAGGCGAGGCAGCTAGCTACACGATGCGGACGGCAGCTGTTTGTAGCAGTATAAACGGCGGCGCGAATGCTCAGAAGATCGAATACGAACGCAATTGCGCGTCGAGCTTGGACTAGGAGGGGGGGGGGGTATGATATGGCCTGGACATGCTGGATATATTAAACGTGTAACAGCGCGCAAAACTGGAAAGGACGACAGAGACAGAGTGTATCAGTGCGCTGATTTTCAACACTGTTTATTCCGCTGACGACACCAGGTACAAATACATACGAAGGGCCAGCGGGTAAGGCAAAGAAACAAAGACAAAGGAAAAAACCATCAACAAGAAATGTACTGGGTGAGCTAAGGGTTTTAGAAACTTAGCGACAAAGAGTTAACCGGTATCACCCAGTGCATTTCTTGCTGTTTGTTTTTTCCTCTGTCTTTGTTTCTTTGCTTTACCCGCTGACCTTTCCTATGTATTTATACCTGGTATGGTCAGTGAAATAAACAGTTGGAAGTCAGCTTTTTTTTTTCACACTCTGTCTCTGTCGTCCTTTCCAGTTTTGCGCACTGTTACATGTGTTGAAATGAACCAACTAGCCCTGCGAGCAACCATCCTTGGATATATTAGTTATGAATAATATTTACTAGTTAGGACCAATATCGGGGTGGGAGTTTGCAAAAAAATGCACCGATCACTCGCCATTCATGTGGCGAGAAATTACAGTTAGCGATCGCATACAAACAGTACTATAGCAAACATTATATATGCGCTACGAGTAGAACAAAATTGTTTATTTATTTATTAACAGCATATCCCTCAGCGCCGAAGCATTTTAGCAGGATAGCGGGTGGAAGTAAGAAAAGAAACAATACAAATAAGCAAACGGACAAACAGTTGAAGAGACGCTGACTATAAAGCGAGGCAGTCGTGATTTAATAATATGGTTAAAGCAATAATAACGGCGCACTGCGAGGATAACTTCATCAATTACGAGTAATTGACAGCAGCTGAGCGAAGTAGACACTGGGACCGCCTCCTCTGGCAATGTGTTCCATTAACAAAACGTAATCGAATAACACCATCTACATGCATGTGGCACGACTTGTATACGATGTCTGCACAGTCCGCAAGGAACACCACTGTAACTATACTCTTATCAGAAGCGTTAGGGAATAAGACTTCTTACGAGTTGATGTAAATAGCTCCTCTTATACATACACTGAAGTAAGAGGAGTGGTCGAGCACTCTTTCCTAATGGTCCTGCTAATGCGCGGATCCAGATGGGATGTCCTGTACATCGCGCGCAATCATTACAGAATCATCGCATGCCGGAAACCGAAAACGGCACGCATAAAAAAAAAGAAAAAAAAAAGAAAAAAAAGAAAAAAGAAACTTTCAACCCTTTCAGACACCACCTATGAAGAACTGTCTATAAATGTGTCAAATCGATACAACGTTACTTCGAGGCACTCACTAGTCTATTGCAACAAAGATAATGTCATAATATGTTAATTTATGTGTGTTATAATAACTTATGCTAATTAAGGTGTGATTAAACATCTATTTTTATCCTGAAGACATTAATGCTCTCTTTTGACACAAATAGAATGAAATCTCAGGCTAGAATTATAGTGCAAGATCATGTTTGGTTATGCCCATTTTGAGCGAACAAAAAATATACTTTTCATATGGCTCGTAGGAAGCGGCACGTTGAACGCCTCCTTAAACGTGGTAGTGCCTTCAGGAAAGGAATCATATGCAACAGTACACTGCAAAATGAAGTTGAATTTAGACAAAGTCATTACTAGAGACCGGATTATAGGCAAATGCCTATTTTTTTTCCTTGCGTTCCTATCGTGCCACTTTGATATACGAGCATGAATAAGGGGTAAAGGAGGGCTTTTATAGTGTTTTTATAGTGCCTATAAATGCCTATTTTTGGTGTTTGTGCCTAAATGTCTATAAGTGCCCATAAATGCCTATTTTCAAAATTGGTGCCTATATGAACGCTATTTAGCCTCAAATTTTGCTTTCGAGTACAGTTTGAGACCGTAATAAATCTTACCGGGCAAAAATGACGTTTCGGAACTATATGGGGTGCAACAACCTAGTTCCCTAGTTCAACAAACATCCGGGAAGCAACCTGTAGCAGCAGTGAAATGGGACGCACCGGCCACCTTACCCCCACCGCACTGACATGGCGCGAGTGGTTAGAGCAGGGGAAAGGAAAGGACGCTATTTCTGCAACCCTAAATGGGAGCATGTCCCAGGTGGGAAGACGGGAAGAGGAGAGGGGAAGAAGAGGAGAGTGGCGTCTATGGCCGAGGACGTGGCGGGCGGCTTTTACCGCCGGTTTTGCAGTCCAGTGTTCCCATGGAATTGAAGCACCTCCTTGAAGACTTGGGCGTGGTGGGGGGCAGAAAACAGGAGGTGCCTGCGCGCAGCAGCAGGAATATGGAGAGCGAATGCGAAACCATGGAGTGCCGTCAGGGGAAAATAGAAAGTAGGTAAAAAAAAATCAGATCTGCACATGGCTTTTGTTTCGTTTGTAATTTACTCTTAGAGGGCGCTTCACCAGGTCACATGAGAAATTTTAGTCAGATAATGGAAGTGTTCGCGTGCCCAATGAAGAGCTTTGTACCACTAGAACTTTTTAATTGGTTCATTACGAGCCGCGAAAGCATGATGCCGGTAGGTGAGCTTGAAACCTTTGCCACTCGCAAGCCAAATTCCTTCCCTGCCCTCTTCGGTATCAGAAAAACTCGGAGCCGGAAGATCACACGACGTTGACGCATCAACACGCCATGCGCACGCAAGATTACACTATGTGCACATGACATGCCCAAGCCAGGTCGTGCGCACAAGCGGTGTTGTATCGTTTCGGCGTTCGCTCTACTATAGTCTACTGCCTGTTTCTGTGGGATGGATCCGTCTATGCGTTTGGAGAGGCTGGCATGGATCCTGTATCCTTACCACGACACAGCGCGTCGCGCAGCTGGAACTGCTGTAAGGGACGATGCAGCAAAAACATGCTAAGCGTTGTCAGGGCTGGCGCCAAACGACGCGGGAACGGCGAGAACACGAACACAAAAGAAATATAGGCAGCTAAGTCTCGCATCGCTCTCGATTCGAAGAAAAAACTAAAGAAAAGTGCGCACACATTCCGTTTGTATGTTTTAATATTTCTATTAACTTTCATTCTTCTATTCAAGCAACAGATTGCAGAAATTACACACGTAGCCTCGAATAATTCTCGCAGTTTCATGTACTATTGTGACATACACAGGACCATTCCTTTTCAACTTCACCTCCCCCCACATTGGTGCGCGCGCCCGTGAGATAAAGGGCACGAGGCATTCAGTCTGACATTTCACCTCCTTCCGGGCAGCGTAGCATTGCAAATCTTGGCAGACGTGATCGTTAGCGCAGTGCATGCATTACACTTCTAGCTCGAAACGCTCAAACCTGGTAATGGACTCTTTATGGTGTTCACACAAAGAGGAGAAATTGACTCTGCGCTATTAGACCCGGCCAATACAAGGCTAGCAGACCCTCCTGGCCTTTTAGCGGTCTGGCTATTGAATCCTGTGCTGCCCTTCCCAGCCATGCCGAGAAAAAAGCAGACCCAGGAGCGTGTTTATTCGATGGTGGACACTTAACTTACCATTCTGGACAATAAAAGGAGAGACCGTGTTCTGGAAACCGTGCCCGAAAAGGGACCAATGCATGGCTATGTTAAATCATTAACGCCTTTATACAATCATGAAAGATAACATTTGTTTGCTTTCCTGTCGTAGACCAGGTCGCGCACGTCCTTATTCGAAAATTTGAGTTTTTGTAAAAATTTATTGTGCCTATATTTACGATTTCGGGGGCCTAAAACTGTGTTTTTCCTGCCTATTTTTGGCGCCTAAAACACGATTTTTAGTGCCTAAAAATCCGGCCTCTAGTCATTACGCATGAGTTTCAATTCTTCCAAAGCTCGATATATCTCGCACTTTCTTAGCCCCTAGTTGATACAAACAACAAAAATGAGTGGTGTACACAATTGTGTGCATAGCGCGTCAAAGGGCTAAAATACAGGGCGTGCGAACACGGACACGAGAAAGAATTCAAGCCACCAGAAACGCCGACTATCAACTGCAAAGGCGCGCAACGGCGGAAAAGAAGCATGGCACGAAAGCTTACCAGCGCATGTCCATGCAATAGGCAAACCTATCAATCCGGCGCGCAATGACACGTAGATCTCCACGCGTGCCGGATTGACAGGTTCGCATATTGCATGGGCATGCGCTGAAATAAGTTTTCGTGCCTTCCTTCTTTTCCGCCGTCGCGCGCCTTTGCAGTTGATAGCCGGCGTTTCTTGTAGCTTGACCGGGTTGACTTCCCTCCTCTGTGTCCGAGTTTGCACGCCCTGTCTTTTAGAAAGATTTCTTACCAACCAGCTCAGCTCTCTGTTATTCGAGACAGACAGACAGACAGACAGACAGACAGACAGACAGACAGACACAGACAGACAGACAGACAGACAGACAGACAGACAGACAGACAGACGGACGGACGGACGGACGGACGGACGGACGGACGGACGGACGGACGGACGGACGGACGGACGGACGGACGGACGGACGGACGGACGGACGGACAGACGGACAGACGGACAGACGAACGAACGGATAGAGAAAAAGATACGTTAGGCAAAGTATACAAACTGCCTGATTAGAATCCGCCCACGGTTTAGTTGGCACGTTTTTTTTTTTAATGGTACAAAACTTAGTGTTGAGCAACAAAAAGACAGAGAGAGCAAGACAGCGAAGGAATAAACACACACCAATATTCGACGTTTTTGTATGCATTTCCTATGGTTATTTTAATTTTCTTTTTTGCACCGCACAACTTTTGTACAATTCAAGAAACGGCGCCAAGTAGCCAGAGGGTGGATTCTCTTCGCTAACTTCTGCGTAGTTGAACCAGCGAAAACTATTACAATCAGTTTTAAGAGAGACTATTCACCGGCATTGACTGCTGTGGGACTTGCAGCTCTTCGTGAAAGAGAAATGCGGACAAGTTGACACGCAAGCATTTCAAATAAAGCCGCGAACTGAACGGACAGAAGTAAAGGCACACTACAAACGCAGCGATGGTCTCTATTCAGCGATCCCAAGGCCGGCCCTGCAGTCTATGTTATCAACCCAGCGGCATAGACCATACGAACAACTGGATTATTTGAGGTATAGCGCATCCAGGACGGGACAGAGAAGAAGACGCATGACACATACACAGCGCTAACTTTCAACAATGCGGTTTTAATTCGAGAATCAACAAATACATATACCCTAACACGGCGCGTAACAATCCACGTGCTCAAACCAGAAATCGTGTATCTACATGCCAATCATGTGACACTCAAAAATTCTATTTCTTTCGCCGATAGTGATACAGACGGCTTGCTGATACACGTGCCACCAAACTTGGCGATGAATCGCGCTTCTATAATGAGCCTTGTCATTTCGTTCGTGTTCCTTCCAATGATGCTGGAGTGATGAAAGAAAACCTACTGAGGCAACTCCGCTCCGACGGAGCAAGAAAAACGCGCCCTACGCCGGCAAGAAAAAGTGTAGCCGTGATCCCGTATATTCATGGTATTTCACATAACCTGAAGAAAATAGCACAGCGTTGCAACGTGCAAGTAGTTTTTTCGGCACCTAACAAGCTAAGCAGCCTTTGCCAAAAGACAAAGCCGGAGCGCCCAGAGAAAGGTGTGTGTGAAAAGAACCACCGTAACATGTTCGTAGCGTGCAACACAGGAGTCATCTACCGGATCCCATTAACGTGTGGTGCATGCTATGTAGGACAAACCGGTAGATGCATTAATGAGAGACTCAACGAACACAAGAATAAAGTTGCCAAGGCGCAGCCAGAGGGGTTTCCTCGCAATTCATTGTAAGGAGTGCGCATGCCAACCCCTCTTTCATCACACCAGCATCATTGGAAGGAACACGAACGAAATGACAAGGCTCATTATAGAAGCGCGATTCATCGCCAAGTTTGGTGGCACGTGTATCAGCAAGCCGTCTGTATCATTATCGGCGAAAGAAATAGAATTTTTGAGTGTCACATGATTGGCATGTAGATACACGATTTCTGGTTTGAGCACGTGGATTGTTACGCGCCGTGTTAGGGTATATGTATTTGTTGATTCTCGGATTAAAACCGCATTGTTGAAAGTTAGCGCTGTGTATGTGTCATGCGTCTTCTTCTCTGTCCCGTCCTGGATGCGCTATACCTCAAATAATATGGATAACCAACAAGCCCGCCGTGCAACCTTAGAACAACTGGAATTCGAGATAGATACGTTGCCATGCCTCATGTCAGAAAGGATACCACTTCACATTTCAGTGGTTAGCAAGTCAGTACGGCGTGATATGCAACGAACACGCGAGTAATACTGCTCGGTCATCTCTTCAAGGTGACAGTGATGAAGCTGTACCCATTTCCAGGTCTGATTCTGCTAGGAAGCTTCCAGTGGTCCCACAACATATCGCGCACTCCGCATGGAATGTAGCACGTATACAGGCAAAGCAATCGGAAACGCCACCTCACTACACTTCATTGCGACTTCAACTGGCAACTGGGCTCCGTCGAAACAGGCCACTAAGCTTTGTCAGTTATGGCTATAGGAGTGTCTTTCCCGAAGTCGTTTTCCTCTCGCATTAGAATCGCTGACAAAAGTCCTTTGTGACGTCTGTGATAGCCAGGAGACCTTACAGCACTTCTCCCGCGACTGTCCTCTCTACGCCGTGTTGAGACGATCACGCGCAATCGCTCTAGCTCACATCACATGTCCGCAATAAAATTTAGTTCCTAGTCCCTTAGAGTTCTTCGTACGTCTGGTCATCCTCGCTTTTTTTCTTTTTCGTTGGATTTTCAACCGTCAGCAGTACCCATAAGCGTGCGCATATGGTTCTTCATTGGGGGGAGGGGAAGAGGAGTTTTATTGCAGCCCCCCCCTCCCCCCCGCCCCTATCATGTCAAGAAAACATGCAAAACTGTAAACGAAGCGGTCACGTGCTTCTCACAATGGCCCTCCATTGGTCCCCGGCTTTCCGGTGGTGAGGGAGGAAAGCAAACAGTTCTTTGAATGCAACATCAGGGTTCATTGGTCAACTTTATAGCCAAAGAATATGCGTAGCCATACTTCACGCATTAATATGACGTGAAAGGTCCGACTGAGTTGAGGTACTGCACAAAGTTGGCTCCCCCTTTAAATGAAACTTAGAAGACTGTAGGATTGGGCGCGTTGGTACAACATGATTAAGAATTCAAATCAGCGCAACCGACTCTGTGTCCTCTCCTCTGTCCCCTCCTGTCGGTTGCGCTGATTTGAATTCTTAACCCTTTAAATGATTAGGGGAGGAAGGGATGATTGGGACCCCTATTCGAATGTTACCTAATATATTCGATGCATTCCCAGGCACCACAATACTCGTTTTAGGTATCTCGACACCAGTATCTTCATTTAGAGCAACAATCCGAGAAATTTTTTTAATTCGTGTCAGTACTAAAGCGCGGCTGGTATTCGTTTTCGAATCCGTCGCGCGACCCTACGGCCCACTTTCTCATTGTTCCACGCGCACCGCAATGCACAACAGGTGCAGAGACGACCAGCTGCCACTGCGACGTGACTCCGGAGGCGCGCTGTATAGGAGGACAACGAGGGCCGCTCTCGTCGGTCCACTTGTGGGTGGCCGACGTCGTGAAAGAAAGGAGCCTGAGCTTCGAGTGTCGGTCAACGCCATTTGCAGCAGCTGGGGCCGCCTCGGGAGTCACCTTTCTCGAGAAACTAAGCGAGAGGGCAAAGGGGCACGCGATGGCGCCGCCACGCAGTGCAGCGATGTCGCCGAAGGAAACATATAGGCGCAGTGCAAAACTAGACGAAGCTTCACTGAAGGGCTCGCATTTCTGTGTTTCGCTTAGCGTCGGGAATAGCGCGTGAAATATATATAGTGAGCAGGCCCGTAGCCAGGCGGGGGGCCCTAGCCCCCCCCCCCGAAATTCGGATGGAAGGGGGGTGTTTTACCGAGAAAAAGTAATAAAAATGGGTGTTTTTCAAGGCTTTCAACAAGTGGGCCCCCCCGAAAAAAATTCCTGGCTACGGGCCTGATAGTGAGGTAGCGGTCGATACTATCTATCTATCTATCTATCTATCTATCTATCTATCTATCTATCTATCTATCTATCTATCTATCTATCTATCTATCTATCTATCTATCTATCTATCTATCTATCTATCTATCTATCTATCTATCTATCTATCTATCTATCTATCTATCTATCTGTCTGTCTGTCTGTCTGTCTGTCTGTCTGTCTGTCTGTCTGTCTGTCTGTCTGTCTGTCTGTCTGTCTGTCTGTCTGTCTGTCTGTCTGTTTCTTCTTTTTTTCTCTCTTTCTTTTTCTCTTTCTTTTTCTCTCTCTCTCTTTCTAGCTATGATCTAAACTGAATGGGCGTCGCATCCCTGACATGTTCCCAGATATCGCTTTATTGCAAAATAGCAGCACAGAATTAGGTGCGTTCGACGTATACAGATGGCGGTTTAAATGGACAGGACCGTTTCTCAGGAGCGTCGAGCTAATGGATTTTATAGCGGTTCGTCCGAAATACTCCCAGTCGCTCTTTCGAGCTCTTTCTTTCTCGCTTTTTTGGGGAACCATTCTTACTGCGCTACCATCCCCGCGTCCTCGGGAATTTTTCTACCTTCGTCCGGCGAAGCATCGTTTACACTCCGATATGTCCGCCGCCATCTTGTCTCCGAAGAGAAGAGCTAAAATCCATGTCGTCTCGTTTATATGTTATTTCCATCCATCTCGTAACTCATTCGGCTCTTCCTCCGTGCTTCAAAAAACCTTTCCTCGGTTCGATCGATCTCGTAACCAGAGAGACAGCTGAGAGGCTCCGCGCCATCAAAGCACGTCGCTGTGCGCTCTGAGAGGAATTCCCGTGCGGATTGTATTAAACCCACCATGCCGTCATTGCTGCACGCGTATTCTTTTTCTTTTTTTTTTTCGTATCCACGGTAACGTAGTTCCCTTTCGCGTCTGCACTTTCCATTGCGTACTGACGTGCCCATGTCTCGGAAGTACCGTGCAGTGGTTTGCTAATATGAAGATGTCATTAGCCAGTCTGGACCAGAAGCTTCGATGACTCAGCTGCTATATATTCAGTCTGAAAGACGGCAATTATGGCGTGTTTCCGGCTCCCGTAGTTGAATCCGGCACTTTCAGTACGCAAAAGTGTAGCCTTTTAGACTAGCGGCCGGGGCTTCCCCTGGGGTCTGTGTTTGGACACCACCTATGGGGTATGTCATCGCCTCGGCGTTAACCGAAGCAGATGACGCTCGAAACGGAAACTTCACGTTTCGAGCGTCATCTGCTTCATCCAGGTGTCCGTAGTGAGGACATAAAATATGAGGAATTATTACTATATAGACGTGTGATATGTCGCTTATAAACCCCAAGCACGCACGCACGATCGCACGCACGCACGATCGCACGCACGCACGCACGCACGCACGCACGCACGCACGCACGCACGCACGCACGCGCGCACACACACACACACACACACGCACGCACGCGCACACACACACACACACACACACACGCACGCACACACACACACACACACACACACACACACACACACACACGCACGCACGCGCACACACACACACACACACACGCACGCACGCACGCACGCACGCACGCACGCACGCACGCACGCACACACACACACACACACACACACACACACACGCACGCACGCACGCGATCTGTTAGTGCAATAAAAAGAGACAGCTGATACATATTACGAGACGTACCCGTGTTTGCGAATTGCCCAGACTCATGCTGTCTCTGTTTCTTAATCCCTCGCTTTCCTTCCTATGTATAGGGTAGCAAATCGGCCAAAGTCTACTTAGTAACGGAAGTAGTTCGGGTTACTTGATTTCTGTTAAAATTCGCCTGCTAACCTCGCATCTCTGTCCAGAGAGCAACCGAACCGAAACATATCAATGACGCCAACATGTTTGCCGCCATATCGTGTAGTACTACGCACGCTGTACAAAACTCTGCACTGACTACCCGTTTTCGCGACGCCGCAGCGCTTCTTTTTCCTTTTTTTTTTTGTTGTTTGTTGGACGAGCCGACGCACATCTACGCGCTTAGGCCCGACGTCGGATCTAATTTCACGTTTCTGCTGTTGTGCCACGCTCTCCGGTTTCGTGTTTTCAACATGAGCGAACACAAGCCATCCGTCCGATTTTCGTGCGGTGTACTTCAAAGAGCAGCCAGAACGTGACCTGTTTTTACCCTTGTGTCCCCCCAAAAATTTCATCGATTCAAACAACGTCTTTCTTTCGCAAAGTAGCCGTTTGGGCGAGCTGGTAGATCATCATCAAACAGCGCGCACTCACGAACATGAAAGAAGGAAGCAACCGACTCATTGATGCTATTGAATTGTGTTGTTCTGGGTGTTCTTTTCGCTTACCTCACTGCTGTCCTTGTTTTGTTCACCAGCCGGGAAGTGGGCCTAGTCAGGAAACAGTTACGTCTGCTTCCTTTTCCCTCATCTCGGTGGCATGTAACTGTCTTGTAGCCACATGCCAGAATAAAGTATTATTATTATATTATTACACTAGCGCTGACTATCAACTGAATTTTTCATTCAACGCACACACATATATAAACAGATTATCGTTACATGATGCAACATTTGCGTATCAAGGCTAAAACATAGTAACAACATGCGCGAGTTCAGCAAGATATCATAATCAACATCCTAAGGGGCATCTCGAAAGCTAATCTCCTTTTCCAGGAGATTAGCTGAGGTCTGGCAGATGCAACCCCTTCACCCCCTTCTTGATGTGAAATGCTTCGATAATTTTCCTGACGGTGCGATCTTGATGTCCGTATATAACATTTGTATCATTGAGGACAGGATAGCAGTGACACTTTCTACAGGGAGCCGCCACTTTCTTTATTTGAATTATCATCGTTAATTTGATATCACATCCACCATGATACCTTCTTCCTTTTTTGTGTACACCCTAATGAGGCAGGTTTGCTTACACTGGCCAGTGACGGGAGTCGCATTCCCAGGCATCTTCTCCTAATGAAACGGTAATGCGAGAAGCAAGAAAAGTTAATAAATTTTAATAAATTCGAAAGAATCATCCCAGCTTCTACGTGTGTTTGGTGAACTCAGGGTACGGGAAGTTCGTTTAATTGGGCCGAGCGCGTGCGGTGCGCACTTTATTGATCCGGTCTTTTTCATTTTCATGAAAGCGATACTCGTTTTTGGAAACGTAGGGAGAAAGAGGACTGAGGCAAGACGGCATGCACACTCCATCTATATATATATATATATATATATATATATATATATATATATATATATATATATATATATATATATATATATATATATATATATATATATATAGAGAGAGAGAGAGAGAGAGAGAGAGAGAGAGACCTCAGGTGCACGTTAAACAACATATATGGTGGTGGAAATTTCCGGAGCCCTCCACTACGGCGTCTCTCATAATCATATCGTGGTTTTGGGAAGTAAAACCACGACAATTATAATTAATCGTTAGAGATCGAGAGAAACTGAAAATGAAACAAGGGCTGTGCCCTAAGAGCAAGGAGTCGACAGTGACAACATCCGATGATAATGCATTCGAGTACGCAGCTTTAGCGACAGTCGCGTCGCAATCTATCGACTCGTAACAAACACTCGAAACAACGTCATACGACCAGTCGTATAATTAAGGCATCCGTAAAACCAGCAACGACAGTCACATACGCCTTAACAATGGATTTGCCTTTTTATAGTGCACGTACCATGTCATCATCTGTTTAGCAGTGGATACAGTCTACTTCTCAGAATTCCGTCTTGTGTGACTTAAAGGACTGCTGACACGAATTTTAAATATTTTCGGTCTCTTCCTCTGAATAAATGCAGGGGTGTCGAGAACCTTAAAAAAGAGAAGCGTAGTGCTTGGAAGTGCATTGAATATGTTTTTAATACCCCTACCTTAAAACAGCAATTTCTATTTCTGTATCGAGGGGGGGCGGCTTCGCAGTGACGTGTGTCACGAGAAGACTGCACCTCGCGACATACTAGCAACAGCTGTGAGTCTGCTGTCAGTCGCACGTGGCTCACGTAAACAACGAAGAGCGAATTGTCGTCCAGAGACTCTGACAGCGATTTCTGCGATTTAGGCTGCATGCAGGACGCAGACTTCGCAGACCCAGCGAACTGTGTTGACTTGTTGTGATAATGTCCACTGTGGTAGGGGCTAGCTTGCAGACGCTAGTCGACGAAAACTTCAAAATCAAAAAGAAATATTTTGTACGTGTTGTCCGGCTCCGGTGTGTAGAAAGTGTTGATAGTGCACACTATGGAAGCGAAAACTGTCCCTTTTTGGGTGCTTCAAAATCGTCTCACTGCTCCTTTAAGAGACAGCTCGCTAGCTTCTTCTTTTTTATTTATTTTTCTTTTTCGGTAGGCTGAAAAGGAACGAATAAATCACTATGCCTAGTCTGCAAAACGTTTCTCTCATATGTATCGCCACTTCGTTAACAATAAACTTCAACTTCAACTATGCCGCTCAGGGGATTCGAACCCGTGTCTTAGGGGTCAAACGCGCTGGTCCAGGATGAGGACTTGTCTTTAAGTACGGCTGTTATTCTAAGCTCTTTGCACTAGTTTGTTAGTACTATTGTTGCGTCACAAGGGTTGCGTTATTTCATGACTCCATCAAGTAATTCTCGTGAGTGAGTAAGTGCAGCTAGCCAGCTAAGAAACTTTATCTCCATGTTGTGGCCTGACCGCAGCTGCCGCGCAGAGACGATTGACGTCATGACGACGCTGCCCTGCGATTGGTGCGCTAGGCGAGCTCCGCTCGCAGCCGGGTAAGCTGATCCCGGGGCCTTTGTTTGGCTCCTGGATTAGCGAGCGCTGCGAGGAGATAAAGAAAAAACAAAGAAGTACAAAAATAAGAGCTGCGCTGGGGGGCGACTGATGTTCTCGCTCGGCGTTAATCCAGCTTATCGTTCGCACAGACAAGGTAATCGGCTGATAGCATGGCTGATTAAAATTTGTTGCTGCTTCGAAGCAGCGAAGGACGCGCGCAAAAAAGAAAAACGAAAAAAAAAAAAAAAACGTCATGTAGCAAGCACATCGTACAAGTTGTTTGTACCGACGGGAGGTCCCTGTTTCGCTCGTTCGTTCGGCTTTGCGAGGATTAACTAACCGAGATAACTTATAAGTTTTAGCGAACAGTCGCTATGGAGGCTGCAGGTGAGGTGACCCGTTTCCTTGGCGCGCTCTTGGCGTTCTAGACATTAGCAGTAGGTTCAAGCCCATGCCCTCAGTGACGAATGTATTAGGTCCCATGTATTGGAACGCGCGTCGCTACAATGGCTACTGAAGCGGCTGCGTACATACGTAAATGATATGCGGATGAGTTGGAACATATCCATTTTTGGGCAGCGCGCGACAAGGCAAAACGCGAGAGAGCGGCTTGTCTGGTGTTCTCTCTCGTGCGTTGTCTTGTTGTGCGCTGCCCAAAGAGTGAAGCGTATACATACGTGACTCGTTGGTTGAACTGGTTGTACGGAGGGTACGGAGGGGACAGGGAGACGCGTTTTCATTTCAACACACACACGCACGCGCACGCACACGCGCGCGCGCATATAATGACACTGCAGACAATGCAGTCAATATATGCAGATTCTCTCATGTATAACTCTCCAGAGAGAGTTATACATGAGAGAATCACATGTGTGGCGAAGAAGAGCCACAGGACACCCTTTTTTCCCTTAAAATGTAGGAAAGAAAGCGTAAAAAAGGCAAGGAACGAACCATTCCCATATAAACGCTTGTCTGCGTGAGCAGCGCGTTTCAGAGCTTCACCGGATGAATTCCACTTCCCGACTACCATAGTGGCGCAATCGTAAAACGTCCGCGCACGTTCATCCAATAGTCACGAACACCCGACGTGGGTGTGGCTACTTTTTCGAAATCCCCGTTTGCGACATCGGCCAATGATTCGGGGAGGTTCCAGTGGTCGTAGGTGTAAGTCGCTACCGTGCTTTTTTTGAGCGTATCGCGGGCGGGTGCGCGACGCCTGTTCCATCACTTGTGGAAGAAAGAGAAACGAAGAGGTAAATGCAGGAAGGTTAACCAAGGACGCGCCCGATTTATAATTTATTTTATTTATTTATTTCACAATACTGTCAACTCTCTTGGGAAATTCGTTACAGAGAGGGTAACGTAAACAGAGAGAAAAGAACATCATTTACAAATTCACGATTGGCTATCCTATCACTCGGAATAAGAAATTATAAACAGGAAAAAAAATAATGGTTAGGAAAATTAACTCAGAGAAAGCGAGGGTGTATAGAAAGGCAGTCAGGTTTATGAGAAGCAGTTCAGGTTATCTACCCTGCGGGCAGGCAACGTTTCTATCTTTTTGCCGGCAGGTCGTGGGTTCGATCCCGGCCGCGGTGTTCGCATTTCGATGGAGGCGGAATGCTAGAGGCCCGTGTACTGTGCGATTTGTCAGTGCACGTTAAAGAGCAAAAGATGGTCGAAATTTCCGGAACCCTCCAGTATGGCATCTGTCATAATCATATCGTCGGTTTTGGGATGTGAAACCCCAGATAGTATTATTATTATTATTATTATTATTATTATTATTATTATTATTATTATTATTATTATTATTATTATTATTATTATTATTATTATTATTATTATCTATTTTGCCAGTAAGGGCTGCACTCTCAGTGCTATGTGCATTGGAGAGCATACTGCAATAAAACCGCTTGGCCCGAGTTTCACAAAGTGTGCAGCTTTCTTTTTTTTTATTTTTTTTTTTTCAAAATGTGTCCCACAATTGTGTGAAAAATTCACCCTAATAATGCCGACTGACCGTTCGACCTCTCAGTACAAGCGTAGGCCGAATGTATGAAGAAAAATGCCGAAATATTCCACAAGGCAGTGCAGAATTCGACGCACACATGTTCCATTACGTCCGCCATAGCCGAATTGACGCAGGAGGCGATAGAGGCCCCAAAAGAAGACAATGCAGTCGGCAGAAAAAGAAAAGAATAGAACTTGAACAACCTGTGCATGTGATACAGCGTATATAGCACACGAGCATGGCTGGATGACTTTGCAAAAATGCTCCCGCCTGAGCAAAAAATTTAAGCCAGCTGGGGCTACCAAGCCTGAAGGAAAGTGCGGAGCTGGGCATCCTTTTTCTTTCCTTCTTTCTTTATTTCTTTTTCTCCTTTTCCGTTTATTTATGTCTTTCTTTTTCTCTTTATTTCTATTTGTTTTCCTCTCGCTTTATCTATTCATTTCTCTTTCTTGCTCTTTATATTTTTCTACTTTTTCTTTTTTGTACGTGGTTTTGTACGATGACTTTTCTTCGTTTTGTACGTTTCCTTTACTTTCCTCTTTTCTTTCCTCTTTCTCTCCTCCTATCTCCCTTTCCTCTATCTCTTCCCTCCTCCCGAAAGAGTAAGCAAGCGTTGTGCCTCTTCAGGTGGCAGTTGCCAGCTTGCTCTCTCCCTCTTTTGTCTGTTTCCTTTGTGTATTCAAATAATAATAATAATAATAATAATAATAATAATAATAATAATAATAATAATAATAATGATAATAATAATGATAATAATAATAATAATAATAATAATAATAATAATAATAATAATAATAATAATAATAATAACCCGCGCTGTTCAGTACTTCACGTGTTATAAAATTCCCCATTTCGGCTCAGCGGATGCTGTTACGTTGAGCACATCTTATTTGCCGCACCGTGAGCGACTTGGAACGGACGTGTGTTGGGAGAAAGTTGAACGAAACTGGGACGTGGAAGGCAGAAAAAGAAGCAAAAAAAAAAAAAGAGAAAGCAACAGAGCAGAGACATAAAAAAAAAAAGAAAAGACGCAGGACACGCACTTTTCTATGTGTCCTTGTTCTGCCGCAATTTGCTCCAAGACGATGGATCGGTCGCCCCCACGTCTGCGGTCGAAAACAAAGGCGCCGCCGCGCCTTTCCTCGGACGGCCACTCGGAAAAGGTCGCAGTTCACCTCGGCTTCAGTTTCCGAGCTCAACCGGTGCTTTTCGCCGCTTTTCCGCGCTAGCCGTATACGATTCGATTCGCCCGTTACGAAAGCTCTCTCAGAGCTGCTGCCTCGCCACTATCTAAAGTGTTATGTAAGCTTAGTTGGGCTCCGGTGAAGCGTGGCACTAATCGGAAAGGAAGAACTCGTTTGTGGCGCGTGTAGTACTCTTTATTAGATGCGAAGCAGCTCTTTGACTAGCCTGTGTAACGCTGTCCCTCCGTCCGTGCGTACGAAGGCGCCGCAACGCGCTCCCCTCGCCGCAGGTGTTGGAGCGGTGCCAAGTAGGTCACGCCGCAGCAGCGCGTTGACGTCACGCTCCCCTCGCAGTGCGTGCTGACGTCACTCTCTCCCCTCGCCTGCCGCGCGCTCGCCGGAGCTCCCGCAGCTGCCGCCTGACGCGCGCCTAACGTACGCGTTGAAACATGTCTGTAAGTGTCACCTCTCTCTCGCTTCACCCTCTCCACCGGTCCCATGCGCAACGCTGCTGCTTCGCATCCCATCAGGGTTCCCTTTGGGAAGATGGTGTAAATTTTTGTTCTTGATCCCCATCAATGGCTCATTGTTGAAGAGCAGGGTTGCCGTTGGGTGGACATGAAAAGGCGCCAGAACTCACGCCAAAAGTAGCCAAAGTAGCCATGTCATTTGATATTATCGCCAAATTTCTAGCCAAATAGAACATAAGCGGTATTATCAACAGATACTTTACTATTAATGAATAAATAACACCGTTTTGAAGAAGTAAAACCACAAGTTTAAAAAAGAGCCATGGCGCCAACTGGAAATTTTCGTCGCCAACGGGGTCCAAAAGTAGCCAATTTGGCGCAAAGTAGCCACCAACGGCAACCCTGGTGAAGAGGCATGTGGTTGTAGGCTTGCTTTGGCCTAGTTAGAGTTCGGGATTCTTCTTGTATTAATATGACGTTGTTAAAGAAGAAAATAAGAATTTTTACACAGTCCATGCATATACAGGGTGTCCCAAATATCACGCGGCACCATTTTTTAAAAAAAGTGGAACGTCGTTACGCGAATCACACCGAGTGCATATTGTTCCCAGTATACTGTACTAGCCGCCACTAATTTCTTCGTTAATGAGGTTTAGTTAATTAGTCCTCATTATCTTTCTAACTCGACAAGTAATAAGCTAATCGTTAAAATGTCAGTGAGGCATATTTAGGCATCTTCAAGTGACATTTAACTGCGCTATATTTTAAACAACGTAGTAAATGCGTGCTCGCTTTTTTTTTTTGGCTAATAAAGAAAGCCAGCGAAATCTGAAAAATTACGCGTGACTAGACTGCAGCGCGCATCAGGAAGCAGCGCCCACAAATAGGATCACTGTGAGGCAGCAAGTCAATTTCCCGGGCTTTCTTAATCCGCCGGTAAAAATGAGCACATAATTAGTACGTTGCTGAAAATAGCGCAGTTAGATGCCATTCCAGCATGCCTACATATGCCTCATTGACATTTTAACGATTAAGCGAGTACTTGTCGAGTTAGAACGATAATTAGGACTAATTAACTAAACCTCATTAGCGAAAAAAAATTAGTAGTGCCTACTACAGTATACTGGGAACAATATGCACTCAGTGTGACTCGCGTAACGACGTTCCTCTTCTTTTAAATCGCGCTGCATGATAGTTGGGACATCATGTATACGCTTTCAGGATATTTAGCAAGGTAATGCTCTTTTGTGTCTGATAGTTTTGGACGGCACGAGACCCGCCGTTGTGGTATAGTGGTTGTGGTGCTTAGCTACTGACCCGAAGGTCGCGGCATCGAATCTCGGCAACAGCAGTAGCACTTAAATGCAGGCAAAATGCTATAGGGGCCCGTGTGATTAAGCTTACGCGCACGGTAAAGAACACCCCAGGTAGGCGAAATTTCCGAAGCCCTCCACTACAGCGTCTCTCATAATCATAATCACCATGCTTATAAGCAAATAGATGTGTGCACGTGACACACACACATACACACACACACACACACACACACACACACACACACACACACACACACACACACACACACACACACACACACACACACACACACACACACACACACACACACACACACACACACACACACGCACACGCACACACGCACACGCACACGCGCACGCACGCACGCACGCACGCACGCACGCACGCACGCACGCACGCACGCACGCACGCACGCACGCACGCACGCACGCACGCACGCACGCACGCACGCACACACACACACACACACACACACACACACACACACACACACACACACACTCGCGCGCGCGCGCGCACACACACACACACACACACACACTCGCGCGCGCGCGCGCACACACACACACACACACACACACTCGCGCGCGCGCGCACACACACACACACCTCACGCGCACACGCACACACACACACACCTCACGCGCACACACACACACACACACACCTCACGCGCACACACCTCACGCGCACACACGCACACACACACACATATAGCCTCGACGACAGCTTGGGCCATCGGGATGTGTTTTGTTATGCGTCATACGCATCTGTGTGCATACACATATCAACATTATTGCCCCGAAACCACTAAAAAGTATTGGTGGAGACATATAAAAGTATCGTATGTTGTTGGGATGGTTGGTCCATAGATTCAACAGACAAGTTTAGGCTGCGCGAAGAAGACAGCACGTAAGCACATATAAACACGCACGCACAAACGAAGAGCAGTGTGTTTGCGTGTTTCTGAGACAGATAAAAGCTGTACGGCCGGTGACACTGTTCCGCTTGTGTGTGACCGTGGCGTCCACTGCCTCGCCAACTGAAAACAAGCGTCACGTCATTTTAAATCCTGAAATTGCGCTTTGATACACTTTTTTTTATTTACGCGACGTGTATGGGTTTGAGCAGATGGCCTGATGACGGAGGAGGGCGTACGAGGATGGACGAACACGCGTGTACACCCCACCACGATTGCGAGCTCTTCTGCCGCAGTTACAGAAATGCTTCGTGCGCGGTCTTTGTGAGCGTAAGGGCCCTATACGGCAGTTCTGTGTAACATTTTGTTGAGAGCGATCGAAACCATACATGGGCAATATTTATGGACCAATATAACGAGGTATGTAAACAAGCTGCTAGAAAGATCTTTTACTCTTCGCGCTACAGAGGGGCATTGGCTGACAGGGGAGAAAAAAAAGAGCAGTACTTAATGGATAGCAGATATGAAAACCAAAAAAACGGCTTGAGTAACTACCGAAAAGGTGAACACGAGATTAGGAAAAAAAGCATCTTCTGGTAACGCAAAGGGAAGCACTTTACTGTTTGTATCGAGTACTAGGTTGCCTTAGAACGCGCGCGTACTCATACAACGCGAGATTGAGAAAAGAATATAAATGTGCTTGCTACGGGAGAGGAAGAAAATGATGGAGTACATTTTAAGCGAATGACGAGATTGGGTGTGATGTTTGTGCACCAGCTCTAGTAGCACTAAATCTTGCCACAACGTTGCAGCAGATTTCTGAATGTTGCGGCAAAGTTGTGTCAAAATTTGGTGCTACTAGGGAGCCTGCATGAGGCCTTGAGTTTTAGGGACAGCACGGTAAAGGTAAACATGTGCGCGATAGAGATCAGTAAGCGACGGTTGGCGGAATGGCGGGGGGACAGGTACGTAGCTAAAATTTTTAATTAACGCGACAGCGTTAAAGAGGTCGTTTCGCAGAAATTCCAGTGTCGGTGGTGTCGGCGGTGGCGTGCTTGGTTGTGAGCAAAAAGGCAGCGTTGGCCGTGAGCGAATATTCGTGGTATATTCAAACAAAGACAGGAGCCGGATGGCGTTTGCTCTTTGGCTTTCCTTGCAGCGCAGTTTGGTTCTCCACCGAAAAGCGATATGCAGGCTAGAGATCGGGAAGGCGATAGTGTGTGTGTGTGTGTGCGTGCGTGCGTGTGTGTGTGTGTGTGTTTGTGCGTGTGTGTGTGTTTATGTGTGTGTGTGTGTGTGTGTGTGTGTGTGTGTGTGTGTGTGTGTGTGTGTGTGTGTGTGCGCGCGCGCGCGGGTATCGCTATCACGTTCAACTCTTAAAAGCGTAACCCCAACTTTTTTTTTCTGGGGGGAGGGGAGTAGGTGTTTGAGCAAATTTTATGTGCCTTCATACGTGTGTTTGCATGTGTACGTTTATATATAGTAGCACATTCGAAATTAATCTGGGGTAGGGAAATTGAACACCCCCCCCCCCCCTCCCGGCGACGCCAGTGGTGGGGAACAAGTAAGGAGAAAGTACAAAACCAAATAGCCTTCCACCCGTTAAGCGCAGAAAGTTAAGCTACGAACTTACACTGTTTCCTGAAAAAACATTAAATTAATGTAGGCAGCAAATCAGGCCGAATTAAACACTGAGTTTACTGGCCCACAGATTACCCCCCCCCCCCTGATTCAAAGGGCACGCTCATAGTATCCATCCATCGATCCTGTCCGCTACGAAAAAACGTATATATGCTTGGCCTCGTTGGTATCGCATTGCCAACACTGCAGCTGGGAGTGCGAAAACAACATAGACACAGACACCCAGGGGCGGCGCCAGGATTTTTTCATTGGGGGGTGGGGGGTGGCACCTACGACAAGTGAGTTCGCCCAGGGGGGCAGGAAGACGGGTGACTCATGCATTCTCTTTTGACTATGTTTGCTCTTGGGGGGCAGGCGGAAATTCTTGGGAGGCTCCAGCCCCCCCCCCCCTCCCCCCGTACCCCTGCTAGCGCCGCCCATGCAGACACCACGACGGTGTAAATTTAACTTGTAGCGAAGGCGCCCCTTATATACAGTATAAACACAAGGCATGCAATTATCCTTCCAGCCATCCTGCGCTATATCGAGTTGAAAAAGGGGTAAAAACAGCAAATGAGCTGCATCCGCACGTGTTATGAAGGTTAGTCGAGCTCTGTTATTTCACTGGTGCATGCATCCTTCCTTTTCCAAAGCCAATTTGTTAGAAGAGAACAATTGCTCTATTTTTTTTACTTGCTTTGGTATTCCCAGGTTATAACTTTGTTGCAAACGCACACGTTTTCCTAACCTCGTGGCAAGGTTTAGTAATCGCTTTTATACATTATTATTTGGTAAAAGATAGTCCGCGCAATGTGTAAGGACGTGGGTTCGACTCATAGCCTAAGTTTTAAATGCGAAGGCATTTCGCGGCGAACCAAAGGCCCTTTGACCGTTTATATCTATCTACCTGGCTGCCTACGTCTTCTAATGATCTTCTCCTTAATTTGGCATGTACTAAAATTGTCCTAGAAGGTACATTACTGTATGACTGTGTATCACCATAAACGCGTGGCCACATTTGAGTACGAAGCTTTATAATACTACCAGTGCACACTTAATCAGGTGCTTAAAGTGCTAGGTATAGTCAGGAAAGCGTGCATTTTTCGTCCGGTTGCCTGAGTAAAGCCAGCATTTAACCAGAACCTGATTAACTGTGTAGTATCGTTCTTCGCACAGTGCAGCGAAATGAAATAGGCCTTTTCTTTTGCTTAGCAGCGGACAAGGAAGGTTATGGCAGCACAGAAAGAAAACAAAAGGGTTCACTCCTTTTGTAATGCTAATAAGTCCCAGTAAATATGTTTCTTTATCCAAGCGACGGTATATACAGTATCCTTCCACGAGCTTGTTCCCAAACGACACCAGGTATATATAGACTGGTGATTTGTATAAGAGCTGCCCGTCCACGGCTTGTGCGCGCGCGCATCGATTCGTCGTCTCGTGAAGCGCGACCCTGTCATGCCCCGGGGCAGCGCTGTGCAGCGGGGCCCAACGCTAATCCCGCGCTCATTTGCATGCTCTCAAACGGGATGTCCGGAGTGACGGACGCGCGGGCTTTATCACCGCTTCACTTGAACGGTGCAGCGTGCTAGAAGTTGCAGGCGCGCGCGCGGTGTCGGCAATTCAACGCGACTGTCGAGTCACGGGCAAGTTTCGGCATTTATAAGGCGCACAGTGTTATCAGTTCTCGGCGTTATCAGTTGACGTCGGAGCGCTAACGGGTCACGAAAACGTGGTCTACAGTCGGTTACAACCTAAGGTTAGAGCCGTAGGCCTGCGCAGGGTTCCCCTTCAGGGGGGGGGGGGGGGCGAAGGTTCGTGGCAGCGCCCCCCCCCCCTTCCTATCATATCACTGTATGGGGCTGATTTTGCGTCCCCCCCTCTCGCCCCCCCCTGCCTCCCCACCCCCCTCCCCGTGCGCACGCCTATGGTTAGAGCGTTTCAGTCTGTCCGGTCTTCCACTATACGCTAAATGAATTGTGTCTACCAGAATATACCGGCTACGAAAGGTGCATGCGCACGCCCGAAAAACAGAGCCGCCCCACCGAAAGCGGTTGCCGTCCACCTCAAGTCTATCAAGTGGCCGTCGTGCGCTCTGTAGCTCGTTAGCTGTGAACTGATGCTTTCATTTGCTTTTAAGCTTCGAAAGCAAAGTATTTGTGTCGATACGCAGCGTCTCAGAGAGCCATACTCAAAGAATCGACGCTGTAGGCTTAGTAAGTGGCGATAGGCGCTTCCGAAATCTCTGAGGACATATACTGCGTGTCTGTTAGTTGTTTTGTATCTTCCGTAGCTGGCGCCACTTGACGTGGCGGCAACTATGGCGCATGCCGTCCGTTATTACCATACGCCTTTTCGATAGCGGAATGCCGGACAGACTGAAGAACACTAATATATGTAAGCACCGCGCATAGCCATTGCTTTTCCACCCTATAGAGAATTTACATAGATACACCATCCAATTCCATTCGCTCATTCCAGTGACGTCAGACACCTTTCGCGTGTGTCAGGTGGGAGACTCTCATTTAGACACATGTCTGTGTTACTGGTTTTCTATCGAAAAATTGAACTTCCAGGCATATTTCTGCAAAGATTACGTCATCATTACTTAGCCGAATGTAATAATTTAAGTAGCAACGACTCACTTGCAAAGCACAGTACCAACTTGCCCGAAAATTTTTCGTCCAGTGAGAACGTTCTCGTGTTTTTCCAAAAATTAAATTGACTTCTATGTATTTCATTCTCCACAATTATCATAGATTAACGAAAAAGAACCTAGGGGGGGGATAGGGGTGTTGCGAAATAGCTTTGTTTTCGAGGGGTGCCTTAACGTGCACCTAAATCCAAGACCACGGCTGCCTTTGCATTTCACCATCATCAAAATGAGGGTGAATGAGGGCTCCCACCTAATTAGTAATAATTGCTGGGGTTCTGCGTCCCAAAACCACGATATGATCATGAGCGACGCCGTAGTGCACTCCAAAAACAGTCCTTTCACTCTTTTTTTAGGGTTCTATTACTCCCTTTAAAGAATCACGTCAACTCATTTTGAGGGGTATTATACTCTAAGAGTCGTGTGACTCACAAGGGAGTCACCGTGCCTCTTTAAAGAGAGTCGTATACGTGACAAGTCAGTGTGGAGGGCTCTGCAAATTTTGACCCTCTAGAGTTCGTTAACGGGCACCTGAATCTAAGCATACGAGCCTCAAGCATTTCGCCTCCATCGGAATTCGGTCGCTGCGGCCGGGATTCGATCCCGCGACCTTCGTGTCAGCAATCGAGCACCACAACCACTAGACTACCGTGGATGGTGATGCTGCCACGCCGGCTGCCACGTCGGCTGCCACGTCGGGTTCTCGTGTTGCTCTTACGCAGGCTTGGTCTGGCGGTACCGAGGTGGGAGAGAGAGAGAATTAACTTTATTAAAGGTCCTGAAGGAGCCTGGGCACCCCTTACGGGGGCCGGCCCGGTGGCTCCGCCCATGTGGGGACTGGGAGTCGGAGCTCGCCAGCCACCTTTTGGGCCTTCTGGACGGCCTGGTGTTGAAGGACCCTGTCGGGGCTCCTGAGGTGGTTGATCCAGTCGTCCTCGGTGGCAGGAGACCCGAAGCAAGCGTTTAGCGCGGGACACTGCCACAGCATGTGATTTAAGTCGCACTTCGGATGTTGACATTTAGGGCATTCTGGCCTTATATCTGGGAGGTATTTGCTGCAGATATAGGGGCTGGGGTAACTGTGCGTTTGGAGCAGTCTAAGCGTTAGTTGTTGCGCTTTATTTAGTGTTGAGTGAGGTGAGGGGAATTCCTTTCTAGATAACTTATAGTGCGAGCAAATCTCGTGATAGGAGAGGAGTGGCTCCAGGTGCGTGTTGGGGTCCCCGGCCGGTGAGCCGGCCCGCATCCCCGCGCGGCGCGTAAGATCTCGCGCGAGGCTATGGGCCAGCTCATTACCGTTGGGGACCCCCTGGTTGAACGTTGAGGCCTTCATGCCCCGGGAACCAGTGGATGTGCTTGTCTGCGTTTATTTGAGCGGATGCTAGAACGCTTAAGGCCGCCTGGCATAATGTACCGCGGCGGTATGCCAATGCAGCGGGTTTGGAGTCCGTAAATATTGTGTCGCGCTGAGGGAGGGCTAGAGCAAGGGCAATGGCCACTTGTTCGGCCTCGCAGGCGTTCATTGTTTGTATGGTAAGAGCATTGAGGGCTGTCCCGTCGGGGGGCGACCGCCGCAGCCGCAAAGTAGGGTTTGTCTACGTATTTAGCGGCGTCTACAAAAGCCACGTCTGCCGCGTGTAGGGTGGCTGCTTTTAGTAAGGCTTGAGCGCGTGCCCTTCTTCGAGTCCGATTATGCACCGGGTGCATGTTTCTGGGAAAGGGTAGTACGGTGATTTTAGCGCGAAGGTGTTGCGGTAATGGTGTTGGATCGTTGACTTGAGTTGGGATAGGAAGACTTATGTGTGAGAGGAGTTCCCGGCCCGCAGCTGTCGAGGACAGGCGTATGAGCTGGGACATTCTTTGTGCTTCTGTGATTTCTTTGAACGTGTTATGTAACCCAAGGGCTAGCAGGCGCTGCGTGCTTGTCGTCATGGGTAGACCAAGTACTCGTTTCGTGCATTTTCGGATCAGGTTGTCTATTTTAGTTTCATCGCCTTTGCTCCACGGGTGAGCGCAGGCCACGTAGTGAACGTGGCACATTAAGAACGCGTGAAAGATGCGTAGTAAGCTCTCTTCTGTGAGTCCCGCGTGTCTGTTAGCGACGCGTCGGGCGAGGTGAATGACTGCCTCAGCTTTTTTGGTGAGATGTGTGATTGTTAAGTCGTTTTTGCCATTCTCCTGCAGGGTAACGCCCAGAATTCGAACCGACGACACTATTGGGATATCCGAGCCGTCCGCTGTGGAGAGGTGTATGGTTGGTTCGCCGTTGTTGCGGCCGTGTTGTGGTGGCAGAAGCAGCAACTCGGACTTAGATGCCGAGAGTCTGAGGCCCGTGGGCTTTAAAAAATTTTCTACTGTATTGAGTGCTTCCTGAAGGCTTGCTTCGATTTCTCCGTCGCTGCCTCCAGTGCGCCAAATAGTAATATCGTCGGCGTAGAACGCGTGTTCTACGCCTTCGATGTGTTTCAGCTTTTGCGAAAGTTGTCTGAGGGCTAAATTGAAAAGAAACGGTGAGAGCACCGACCCTTGCGGGGTGCCACGCGGGCCTAAGTTGTAGGTGTGGGAGTTGAGGTCTCCAACTTTAAGTGTGGCCGTTCTGGCCCTCAGGAAAGAGCGGACGTATTCGTAGAAGCGGCGGCCTAAGCCTGCCTCCTGAATCTCGCGGAGTATATGAGCGTGGTTTACGGTATCGAAAGCTTTCGCTAAATCGAGAGCTAGAATTGCTTTGAGGTCTTTGCTCCTTACTCTAAGTAGCGTCTCCTGCAGCATGAGGAGTACGTCCTGTGTGGCCATAGCCGGCCTGAACCCGACTTGATTGAATGGGAAGAGGTGGATTTGCTCTGCATGACTTGTGACTCGGCGGAGAATGACGTGCTCCATGACCTTTCCCACACAGGACGTGAGGGAAATGGGTCGTAGAGAGTCGAGCTCCAGGGGTTTGTTCGGTTTGGGAATGAGAATGACGGTCGCGGCCCTCCATTCTGGCGGGACGCTCCCTTTCTCCCAAACCTCATTCATGTGGGTGGTTAGTGAGTCAATGTCATTGTCAGCCAGGTTGCGGAGCAGCTTGTTGGTGACTCCGTCAGGACCCGGGGCTGACTTAGTGTTGAGCTCTGCTATTACCGCGCGTATTTCAGCGTTGGTTATAGCCTCGTCAAATGGGTCGTGTGTGGCCCCCGCGTAAGGTGGGTAGTCTTCATGCGAGCTAGGTTCTGTGCATAGATACCGGGCTGCTGTAGCATCTAAAATCTGCGCATCTGTAAGTTTCTGCCCTCGCGCTTTGTGTAAAAGTCTATCTAGGGTTAGTCGTTGCTCTGACTTGGTGGGCTTGTCGCCGAGCAGGTGCTTGAGAAGGTCCCATTTGAGACCTTTTCTCATGCGTGCGTCGAGCGAATTACACACCTCATTCCACTGTTGCCGTACTAGTATCTCACTGTATTCTTCTATTTGTCGGTTTAGCAGTGCAATTCGTTTTCGTAGCCTACGATTAAGTTTTTGCGTTCGCCATCTGTCTTGAAGACTTTTGTGAGCCGCCAGGAGATGTGCGAGGTGGCTGTCCATGTGGTCGATGTTGCGTGTTGTAGAGATATTTTTGGTAGCTTGTTCTACGTCCCGTTGTAGTCTCGTAAAGAGTTCAGTGATGGAAGAGTAATGGTTGGTGTCTCGTTTGCGTATTTGCCTAAACAAGTCCCAGTCGACTATTTTAAAGTGTCTGGGCGCGGGGCTGCTTATATTGAATGTAGTGCTGCAGATAAAGTGATCGCTACCTAGGTTAGCTTGCAGGTTAACCCATGTGGGATTCGATATGTTGCGTACTAGGGTCAGGTCAGGGGATGAGTCCCGTGACACTGAATTACCTATGTGTGTGGGGGTAGAGAGGTCGTTAAGTAACACGAGATTGTGTTGAGTGATGTGCATTTGTAAGTGGCGTCCTTTCTGTGTTGTGCGATTGTAACCCCAGTCTACGTGGGGGGCGTTGAAGTCCCCCGCGATGATGAGGGGATGGTGGCCTGCTATTTGCGTAGCTTTAGTTATTAGGGTGGTGAATGTTTCTGTGCTGTGTGAAGGGGAACTGTACACGTTAAGAATAAATATAGATTGCTTAATGTGAGCGTTGGGGATGATTTCTACCATCTGATGCTCTATTTTGAGGTCTGGGCGTACTGCATGTGTAGTGTAAGCGTAAGGCTTAGCCACACAGGTGGCTATGCCACGAGCTTTGTTCCCACAGACGGCCTCGACCCTGTATCCGCGAAGAGCGAATCGGTCGATACGCGTTTCCTGCAGGAGAATGACGGCTGGTCGTTGGGTTATAGAGCCAATGAATTGTTGTAACGTTTCTCTCCGCGTACGGAGGGTGCTAGTGTTCCATTGCCAAATTGTGAATGATGGTGACGATGCCATTTTAAGGCCTAGGTATTAGCCCAGCGCGCTGTCTGCGTGCCAGGTCCTCCTCCAACACCTTAGTCCTCGCATCCATTTGTGCTGGCCATGCAGCCAGCTCGTTAAGTTGTTTCTGCATGCTCTCGAGTTTAGCATTGAAAGCGCTATACTCGGCCAGGGTCTCCGCGCGGTACTGTTCGGAGTATCGCGTATATGTTAGCTGTAAACCGGTCAAACTCGGATTGCTCTTCGGCCTGAGGCGTCGGGCATGCTCGTTTCTTAGCGCCGCGTGTCGAGACGGGGCCACTGCTAACGCTACCCTCGCGCGATTCGGGGGCCTGGTGTTTAGCTAGCTCTTCTTTAAGCAATCTGATTTCTTTAGCCTGCTCCGCATACATGCGTTTTAGCTGTGCTAGTTCCGGGTCAGGTTGCTGTGGCAAGTGTCCCTGACACTGCGCTGCGCGGGTCTCACCTTTGCCTGCCACCTTGTCGGCCCAGGTAGGCTTGTCAGGGGCGGCAGAAGTTCGTGGGCCTGGGAGAGGTCCGTGGGGTTCGGTAGTCTTGGCAGGAACCGGGCTGGGTCCTGGGGTGGGTGTTTGCTGTTGGGCTTGCTTTCGTCGGCGACGGCGCTGACGACGGCGGCGCACCAGGTAAGGCAGCTGGTAGCGATGTCGGCATTCGCGGTCGCCCGTGCGGTGTGCTTCGCCGCATAAAGCACACACTGGTTGGTGGCACACGTGTGGGTTGTCCGTTGGTAAGTGTCCGCATTGGTCGCATACCTTGGCTGAAGGAGTGGGGCACACGTCTTGGCGGTGGCCCACTTGGCCGCAGTTGCGGCAGGTGTCGATTTGACGCTTGTACAACGTGCAGCGGTAGATGACCTGACCGCAGTAGACGTAGTTGGGCACTTTCAGCCCGTTGAAGATCAGAATCACCGTTGCAGTGTTCTTGATGCGGCGCGCTCCCAGTAGGCTTGGGTTGCGCGGTTGCATTAGCATGCGGTTGAGTGCGCGCTAGGGCGCTTCCCGCAGGACTTCATCAAAGTTATTTCAATCAATCAATCAATCAATCAATCAATCAATCAATCAATCAATCAATCAATCAATCAATCAATCAATCAATCAATCAATCAATCAATCAATCAATCAATGATTGATTGAATGAATGAATCTGTGGCTTTCCTACTTTTCGCAGTGCTGCACGTATTTATTGCGGCACAAGGCCGCTGATGACCTCGGAAGTTGCCCTCTTGCTTGCTGTTTTTCGCGTAGTTTGCCTTTGGATTCCTTTTCGCCTTATTATTTCCTAGAAAGTACCTCTTAGTTTAGAGGTAACGGGTACTTAATACATGCGCTTCGCGTACACCGAAGTCATTAGGGCGTTGAAGCGGATGATAATCAGAATGATGGTCCTCGGCTGAGGAGCAGGCTGGAGGAGAGCCGCACAACATGTTGTCATCAGACCATACCGGCAAGAAACAGTGCGGTGGTGCTTCGTGGTAAGCAAGATACTACGCGGCTGAGGCGTAAAAGTGGCTGCTGTTGCCGGGAAAACACACGCTTGTTAGTTCAAGGGCTGGAATTTTTTCCTTTCTTTCTTTCTTTCTTTCTTTCTTTCTTTCTTTCTTTCTTTCTTTCTTTCTTTCTTTCTTTCTTTCTTTCTTTCTTTCTTTCTTTCTTTCTTTCTTTCTTTCTTTCTTTCTTTTTTTCTTAGCCCAGTTGGCTACGCTGCAATGAGAAGGGGAGAAAAGAGATTTTGAGAAGAGAAGAAAACGTTAAGTGCTGGAAAGAAGAAACATGCGGAAAAGATGTTAGCCAGTTCTTAGACCGGCTGGCTACCCTGTGCTTGAGAAAGGGGAAATGAAAGAGAATAGAAAAAGAGGCGCTAAAAAAAAAAAGGAACAAACACACAAAAAAAAAAATCTAATGTTTTCTTCGTAAAGTCCCCGTATACACCCCCCCCCCCCCCCCCCCAACTCTTTTTCTTTTAAGCAGACGCGCTATGTTTTTGGTCGCGAGGGCTAGCAGTTGGAGAGGCTTCGCTAATGCCTTCGTTGTGTTACCTGCTTTGCGTACGAAGCGTCGTACGCGTGTAGAAGCCTAATCGCACACGTGCAGATCTAGCCACGTTGCTCTTTTAAGCCGTATATTTCGGGAAAAACGGGCCAACACGTGTACGCGCACGCTTAAATCCGTCCGAGGATCGGAACACGGTGTTCAGCAACATCGCGGAAACTCTTTGGCGACGCCCCCCGCGGCCGACACGCGCAGTGCCGACCAGCTGCGCTTTATCGGCGTCCTCCTGCACGCGCTCCCATTCTCACGCCGCAGCTGCGTCGGCCGCTCGTGGCGTTAGCTCGGCGCACCTGCACGTCGCACTTACCTGACCTACAGACATCAAAGCGGAGGAGCTCTCTCGTTGAGAAGCTCTTCTGGCTTTTGCTACGCTACGATGCTGTCTAGCACAAGCTACTTACGCGGCTGTGTTCCAGTACTCGAGACGACAGACTACAGCGGCCGTCTCAAAGGGACGCTAAAGAGCAAACCAGTTTTGATCGTATTAGGAAAGTACTTTTTCACATTACCAAAATCACCACGCTAACCGCGAGGATACGCATGGCGAGCGAGGAAACGTACAAAAATAAATGTGGGTGGCCACGCCACTTATAGGCTCCCGCATCCATAGGCGTCTGCACGGGAGAGGGGGGAGTAGGGCCCCCCCCACCCCCCTAGTTACATAAGACAAGATGGCGTTTGAGCCGGAATCAAATCAAAAGGAAATTTTATTGCACGTATGGAAATATTGCGCTCATAGATGTGTCGACCCGTAGCCTAAGGGGCTAGTGATGGGTCTAGTACAAAAAAAAAAAAAAAAAAAAAAAAAAAAAAAAAAAAAAAGTTATTGTTAGCAGTCTTGCACAGAAAAAATAAACGATGGTGATATTATCATACATAATCGATACGTATTATACATATTCAAATTACTTCAGTAAAAAGTAACGAACACAAAATTAATAATATTAATTATTGGGGTTTTACGTCCCAGAAACACGATATGATTGTGAGAGATGCACGAACACATTACCTGTACATTTCTGGCGAGTTTTATTTCAAGAGGCAAATTGTTCCAGAGCTCACCGCCGCAAAATTCAATTAATCTTTCGCCGTACATATTCGAACACAAAAGGACGTTAAGATTGCCACTTCTTGTGTGCCGCGTGTTGTAACTTGCATCTCTTCGTAGTTTTAGCCTAATATGCAAAGAAGTTTGACGACCAGAGGAAGAAGAAAAATACCATCCGGCGAAGCAAGAGAAAAGATGGAGAGGAAGAAGTCCAGTTCGCGATGAACGTTTACAATGGTGCATTAGAAGGAACGTTAAATTTTGGCGCAGTCGCATAGGTTAGGGCAATGTGGGTGTTCTTTACAATCACCCAAGAAGAAGACGCAGGCTTTTCTTTTGGCTATAGATGAATGCACACGAATGGTGGCATGTAAAACAGGAAAAGAAGACAATAAAACAACGCTGGAATTTTGACGAACACAGAGGAAGACGGACGACGACAGCGCCTGTCGTCGTCCGTCAGAGCCCCCTTGGGTAGGTGCCATTCATCCAAGGAGCATCATCATCACCATCAGCTCCGCATTTCCTTCAGGCTCGGCGCCACTAGGGCAAAGCTGCCTTAATTGTTTTTGCGCTGTTGCATTTCATAATGCTATAGTATACCAACTCTCCAAACGCTCCACCCTTCTGAAGAATCGTAAGTAGGTTTAATGAGAACTAACAGACAATGATGCCAAGGAAGCCGTCTGTTAGTTTAACAAACCAAACGAGCCCTTAAATTTAGACTTGTTCTGTTGGGCGCTCGTTCAACGGGCCCGGGCTGTCGCAGAGGTTGTCATAGGTGTCCCGGAATAGGGACCCTCCCCGTTTTCTTTATTTTTAAATAAAAATGTTTTCATCATCATCATCATTCCTCCATTCATAAGTATGTTTGTTACACCGACGTGTCGGGAACTCGAGCGTGCCTCGAATGTCGCGCTGCTTGCCTCAGTTCACCCGAGTGGTGCCGCGAGATACGCGACACCGCTGATGGGTTTATCGGTTGGCTGATTGATTACAAAGGGGCCGTCCTCGTCGCCGGGAGAAGGAGGGAGGGGTCTTTCCGGCGGTGTACGACACGTTGTCACTTATGTCGGAAGTGTGACAGGGCGTGGTTGGTAACTGACACGTCGCGAGGTCGCTCTTTTGACGCGTGCCCGTGTCATATAGGCTGCCACTCTGCGATAACCTCCTACGTGACGCGATGTGAACCGATTTTGAGGGTGATTACTTTCAATGGGTCAGACGGGAGCAGGGATTGACATATCCTTTCGAAGTTTTAGACGCCCGCTCCTCGCACTTGAAGGTACACTAAAGTGAAACAATGGATAGGTAATAATATATGAGGTTTTGCGTCCCAAAGCCACGATATCATAATGAGGGACGCCGTAGTGGAGGGCTCCGGAAATTTTGACCATCTGGTGTTCTTTTACGTGCACTGACATCGCGCTGTACACAGGGCCTCTAGCATTTCGCCTCCGCCGATATGCAACCACCACGGTCGGGGTCGAACCCGCGACCTTCGGGTCATCAGCCGAGCAGCGTAACCACTGCACCACAGTGACGGACGAATGAATAGGTTTATATCGATAAATTTTACTCTGAAAACTTTAACGTCGTTAATTGCGCCATCATGATAGAGGAGAACATCAAGGTCAAAGCCTAAATTTTAAATTTCGCGCCGAAATCTTCGCACGGGACGTCGCGGATTTCTAACTGCATTTTCTATATTTTAGCGATATTAGCCCAACTAAATTTCCTGAAATTCTCTCAAGGGACAATGTATTTCATTTTACCGATTAGGTCCTAGTAGACACTGCTAAAATCTATGACGTCACGGCCGCTAGTTCTGGAACTTCCAGGTGGCGTCGCCACCCTCATTTTCTTTTTGCGTGTTTTCTCGCTTACCAAGCGCCTTGTAGCGGTAATCCCGGTGATTTTGGTATTGTGGAAGAGTAATGTACAAACACGAGAAAATCTTCTTTCTTTTTAATGTCATAATTAGCGAGTGTAACGTTTGGTAGACGTTCAGTTTATAAGGTATGTTAATTTGACGTGACATTCATTTCTGTCCGCGAACCTTGTCGTCACTGACTTTATTGTGGCGCCATACGATCCTAATGAAAAATTTGCCTGGTGTCATATGGAATAATAACGCATGATGCCGTTGCCCACGACAAAGGCAAACTAATGTACGCAGGGTGGCTTTCTTTTGCTGCACTCACGTCTCACAGGAAAATCGATCGCGGTGATGGAGCGAGCCTTTGTATCGTGGCCTCACCTCGAGTACACCTACTGAGTGGCAAAGACTTTGTTAGTGGAAATAAGCACTTCAGGAAATAATTTAGGATGCTTTAAAGGTACCCTGCAACACCTTCCCAAGGTAATCGTCGGATGCCCTTATTATTAGTGCTCATTGCTTCGCGGATCGAGTGCCAAATTTTTTTTAAGAATGTGTCAAGTACGAGTCGAGTTACAGGGATTTGCCGCACGCGTCAAGCGCTTTCTGCCTCCTTTAGTACCAGCGAGCGCGCTGAAAGCTTCGCACGGGGGGGGGGGGGGGTGACAGGGGGGGCAAGAAGCTACGTCTCTTCGTCAGCCTACGTCATGACCTTGAACACTTTCTTTCCTTTTTTTTTTCACCGAACGCGTGACTTAGCTTGGATCGCGAGTGAGCACGAGGGCACGTCGCGCCATCCAGCGGCGGCCGCGATGACTATGCAGCTCACGATGCTCAAGTCAGCCAATGGCTGTGGACCTTGGGTTTATGACGCGTTCATTTTGGTTTATGGCATCATTTGTCGAGAGAAAAGGCGACGATTTCTAGTTGACTTCGAGAATTATTTGTAAATTCCACGCCGCGCGCTGCGCTGTAATGTTTGGCTCGCATGTTGTCAGTAGCCTCGACTACCGATCAGAAGTGTTTCCCGACCATGCTTAAGAAGTGCTGCAGGGCCCTTTTGAAACTCGTGTGAGTACTTTAAGCGCGCATGCGTGTTTCATCGTCCTCCATGCGCGCATTATCCCGCGTATACGAAGGGGCGGCGCACAAATTATGCGATTAGACCGGAAGATTGAGCTGTAAGATACGCTTACACATACTGAGTAGATAACTTGTGACTTCTGGTGGATCGTCTATAGTTTGCTGATAAATAATATGCGGAGAATAGACGAAAATGCAAAAGCGAAAGAAAAAAATAAGCATAAGAGGCAAACTTCGTCTGTAAGGCATAGTTCTGCATCTTAGCCGCACTGTATAAAGGCGCCGCTACGCGTGTAATCGTTCGCACGCAGTGGAGCGCAAAGTAACAGTTGGAGGAGTGTTATTGTGTAGCCGGCGTACGGGTAGGTCGCGGCTGGCATGCGGCTTTGCACATTGGCGGCTCTGGTGAGCTAATTAGGCTCCGAACGAGGAATGCGCCGCCGTCCCACGGAGCTACACTCGCCCTATGCCCCGGTCGCAATGCTGCGCGCGCGCATGTTTATGCCAGTATGTGCCGGCAAACACGGGCATTCACGCGTGCTTGGACGCGGCGCGTGTGGTGCTGACGCCGGCTGGCGCGCCAGGCTAGGCTTTCACGAGAGAGAGAAAGATAGATAGAGAGAGAGAGAGAGTAGTGAATTCAACAACGCTTGTACGGAGACTGGTTTAATTGTGTGGAAGCACAGAGCTCCGTGCTGTTGACTGTGAACTCTATTGAAAGTATGACGCGCTCGAGCAACTTGTAGTGAAGCGGACTGTTAATTAACCATGTTTAGTAAAGTAATTTAACCTTTAATAAAGTAGCAAAGTGGGCGTGTTGCAAAACACTCATGATGGTCAGGGCAAACAGAACACAGTACAAAAAAAAAAAAGGAAAAGACATGGACGCTGTCTAACAAAGGAATGTTTATTAGCGAAACACCAAATATATATGCATATAATGATTCAAAAGAAAGTTCTGTGGGTCCGGTGCACATATAGGCAAGAAATGAAGGAGCGACATTTATGAAAATTGAATATTTTTTACTGGTTGACGTGTCGGCCGTGGCACGGCCTTCGTCAGAAATGGATTCTGGCGAAGGCCGTGCCACGGCTGAAACGCTAACCAGTATAAAATATTCAATTTTCGTAAGTGTGATCCTTCATTTCTTGACTCTCTCTCTCTATATATATATATATATATATATATATATATATATATATATATATATATATACATACATACATACAGGTTTTTTCCTTTTCTCGTGCTGTGTTCCATTGGTGCTGACCGTCATGAGCATGGTTAATCTCCCTGCCAATTCGTTTCTGTGCCTCTGTGCCTGACGATTTTTGTCCCATTAAGGTTCCCAACAAACCACCAACCTTCTCGAAAATGTCCCACAAAAGTTTTGGTGGGACATATACTACTTCCCAGAAAAAACCCTACAGCGCCAAAAAACGTCCCTAGTACGCTTTAGCAACCAGCAATTTCCAACTTTGGTGTCATCCCAGAGACCTCGAAATAAGGGTTTCTCATTAATATCTCGGCTTCTATTCATAACGACGAAGCGGTTTTTTGTGTGTGGCATCTAGATATCTAAATGCACATGCCAGCCAAATTTCATGCACCTAAATCCAGTGGTGTAGCCATGGGCATGGGCGGGAGTGGCACACCGGTGAATACAATTCACCGTGGCACTCCTGCATTTGGCTACACCACTAGATTTTAGTACACAAAATTTGGTTTGCAGGTGCACTTACACATGTAAATGCTGCGCACAAAAAAAATTCGCTTCGTTGTAGTAATGCGTGTTTGTGGCATTTGTGCTAAGTAAACGACGTTTACTTTTAAAACTGATTACACTCATTGCAAAAATATACATTTTAATAAATGCCCAGGGCCTTGAGGATTGACATAAGCAGCTATGTAAATACAGAAATCATTCATTTTCAGCTGATCTTGTGCAATCTAGCCCAAATAGAAGAATCTTCACTGCAAGGTTTTCTTACCTTGCTCTGTTTTTAAATATCTGAAAGAAAGCAGAACCACAGAACACAATATTGAGACACCTACAGCATTGTTAACACTGTGTGTACCCTTCCGCGTGCGCCGTGTCCTCGAAACTCATGTGCCGCCTGCCACATATACAAAACGAATATACAAGATAATGAGTACAGCTTACGTAAAGTAATTGCAGCCTAAGCACATTTTTTTTAAAACAGTGTTCTAAAACATGACCTCAAATGTCACTTCCTTTTAATTGTGTACCACAGCCTAACCTCAATAGAGAGACACAAAAATATCACGATAGTCGTAGCAAAGGCAGCGAGTGAAGAGTTTTTCTTGCCTGTTTCTTCTTCGTTCTTTTGAGTGCGCTGCTTGACTAGCACGGTGTGATGGTAGTTCTTACTAATTACTAAGATGCACAACAATGCGAGACTAGAACATAAGTTATGAATGTTGACTCTTAAGCAGTTTGTATTATTTTTTGTCATATTTCACAAAATCAATATGGGTGATTGGTGTTGTTGCAAAGTGGGTTTGTTGGTACATCATACACAATGTCATCACATAGCGCATATTTCGCAGAAGCATACATGGAGACTCAGCTACTGAAAATGGGTTAATTTCCGACCACGGTGGTAATCTGGGCACGTTGGTAGTCCGTTTCTTTGAACGATAAAAGCACCCTTCAGACGATCACACCACGAAGGAACGCACGCGCACACATATACAGCGCTTCTTTGCACAGTTTATATAGTGATCCCATCATTACTTATATAGCAAGAGATGAGCACGTCTGTAGCGCAGAAGTAGCAGAACATTACTACGTAACATGACGGACACCGAGAAAATCGAATTCCTCTTGTGTCAGCGCGAAAGACAGCATGCTAATCCGCTTGTCACCCATCTTTTCCAGCTCCCCCGCTTCTATAATCCCGCGTGTAAGCTGATTCCTATTTCTTGCAACAATTATGCACCTGTTGAACAAAGCAAGGCAACCGCACTTCTTACAATGCATTTCTAGGAAACCATCTGCCACGTTTCCAGCATTGTAATGGTCTTCACGCAGCCGCTCATTCAGGCTGCGACCACAAGATAGCGGCAGACAACACACTCTCTGACTGAGTGATCGGCTGCGTGAACACCATTACAATACTAGAAACGTGGCAGGTGGATTCCTAGCAATGCATTGTAAGAAGTTTTTTGTTCAGCACGTGCATAATTGTGGAGAGAATTAGGAATCAAATTACACGCGAGATTATATGAGCAATGGAAATTGAAAAGCCATCTATCGCGCTGACAGAAATGAATGTGATTCTCGTGGTGTTCCTGATGTTGCCTATTGATATTTTGTTATTCTGCGCAGCAGATGTGCTAAATAAGTGGTGTAAGGATCACCATAAGCGGGGGGCAGGGTTCCCCTTCAGGGGGGGGGGGGGGGCGAAGGTTTGTTGCAGCGCCCCCTCTCCCTATTAGGGCAATATATGGGGCAGACTTTACGCCCCCCCCCCTTCTTAGGTGACTCAACGGGAAGCCTCTCCTGCCCACCCCCCGTGCGCACGCCGATGGGGATCACAATACAATCTGTTGAAAGTAGCGCCATGTGTCTGCGTGTGTGTTCCTTCGTTGTGTGATCGTATCTAGTGTACTTTTAGCGCTCATAAAAATTGTTTTTCGAGTTAAGCAGCCCATATATACCTTTCTCTAAGCGCATGAACAAGTATAATAAATTTATAACATGAATAGTTAAACATTCGGTGCAAATGCCCTGGGCCAAAAGCCAAACACTTTGGGACAGTGTTGTCGGCTGAATTGCCTTAATGCGTTAATTTAATGGGCGCATAATCCACTACGAGTTCAAAGCAGAGGGTGTCTTTTTTTTTTCTCGCCTTCATTACCCTTCGTACAGGCGCTATCTCTTCCTCGCGAGTTATTCCCGTTATAACACGTGGACAATATCAGCACTAAACCTTGAGCATATCAGTTATTTTGTGCTGTTCGACTACATGCTGCTTCCCCGTCTTGAGCAGCCAAGAACACACAAAACGAAGTGAAATCAGTTGATCGTACACGATAGCGACGCAAGGCAAGGCATAACGGGCGTGCGAATACATTGCAGAGCGAAGTAGGAGAATTCACTGCCCTCATATACGGAAAAATACAGAGGTTATTTCTTCGTGGCGTCATGCACGTGAACAGCCTGAGGACATCATGAATTGTGCATAAAAGACGGAATAACTCCTGTATCTTTAGTCAGAGCATGAAGTCGGCATTATCGCTTATAATCGCACATACGTGTAAGCAGAAACCAAGATATGAAGGCTATCATTATATTTCTTCTAGTTTACATTTCGTGTGTATAATAATATTTTAAAAGCTTTCTCGCATGCAAAAAATACACGAGATGCGAAAAGAATCTTATTAGCACGTGTGGAAAACATGTATACTGTTTCGGAGCAAAGCTCAAGGCAAGGCAAAATTTTTCCATTGCTACGGTCTAAAACAAGCGAATCATGTCACGAATCATCTCAAACGGGTTTTCGTCGCCCCCGCGTTTTCTTCCGCCTCATCCTAGTGGAAAAGAAACAAAGACAGCAGCCGTGAACTCAGAACTTTGCGCTCGCACGCACTATTGAACGTACGCCACTTTCACGCACAACACAAATATCCGATTGCAACTTCGTCGCATCGAGATGGTCGTACATACCTTCTGTAGCGATGTAAATCCACAAAAATACTGTAATACTGGAGCACAGAAACCCAATGAAAAACCACGGCTGCACAAAGACAGCAGACAAGAAGACCGAGCGCGTCACAAAGCGCGCATGCGCGAAGCCAACGGCAAGTGCGCATGCGCGGCTTTTCTTTTCAGTTATTTTTTTTCACACAAGTGTTTTGCTCCCTCAAGGGCATTTCGGGGATCATTGCGGGCTGTTTTGTTTTGATGGCGTTTTTATTAAAATCGTTCGTCCCGCAGTGACTTTCTGGGGCTCTTTTTGGTGCCCAGTAACTTTTTAGTTCTTTGTTTATATCCAGAAAACACGTTTTGCCAATTTTTAAGAAACGTAAGTTTGGGAGCTCCACATTCGGGTCATTTCGGGAGATCCAAGGGAGATGGTGTGGTTTGTTGGGTTATACTTTCGTTGTGATGTCTAACTTCGGTTTTCGTTGAAAGTGGCCAGCAGCCGAAACCTGTGGCGCCAAATTAACGCATCCCCGCCAGACAGCGCAGTTCTTGTGCGAGTCGAGTGTCTGCGCGATGTAGTGCATGGGGCGCCTGTGCTGTGTTAAACGACTGCGCTCAGATGTGTATTTAGGTTGGTGAATGCGGCGATTCGGGCAGAGGAAACGAAAGCGGACCTGAAAGGAGACCCTTGCTTCTCCTCGTGTATTCACAATGCCCACCACCTCCACCACCGCCTTCTTGTGATATTCTCACCAAGCGCTGTATTCTGGTTTCGCGAGCAGTGAGTACCAAGGGGCAACAGATGCTGCTGGGGAACGCTAGCTGGCTGGCGGGCCAGCCCTGTAGCAAACTCTGTAGCAGCGTGCACAGAGTGGCGAGCCAGCTCTGTAGCAGCGTGCACAGGTGCTAGAGCCCGTGGCCTCCGCGATCAGCTCTGGCAGCGCGCCGTCGTTCAAAGGCGTGCTACTGGAGCTGATCGCGGAGGCCAGTGACGTAGCCAAGGGGGGGGGGTTCAAACCTCCCCCCCCCCCCGAAATTTTTCAATTTTGCTTGCGTATATATACACGCACACATGCAAACGCACGCACGAACATACATAAAGTATGGTTAAACCCCCCCCCCCCCCCCCCGAAAAAAATTTCTGGCTACGCTCCTGGCGGAGGCCACGTCCAGCCCGTCACGTGTCTCTATAACGTGTCGAGGAGAATCATCGCTAAATAAAAGACGCATGCAAATAAAGGAGAGAACAACACAAGTGCTGCGTTGAGAAATCTTTATCGAAAAAGAACGCGCATAAAGTCGCCAGGGCAGTAACATGGAGTTACCTTCGGCAGGGGTTCTGATTTTGGGAACACCGGTGGCCATCTTGAAATAGTCTTCTGTTACAGCGCCTGAATATTTTACATTGCTGACGTATAATAATATCACCATGCGTGCTTTGACCTATACGTACATTGCTACATGTATGTGAGTCGTGCGAAACAGTATATCGCCTGAGTAATAATTTCCGAGAGTGTCAATAACCTCAAACGCTCTATCTGGCGAGGACGCTGACCGTTGCATTATTAACCACGTCTATCTGGATGCACATAATGGAATATGAATACCGGAGCACCTACCTTTGTGCGAGAGTCAGTGTATGCATTAGAATGTCTCTACAGAGCGTGCAATATTAAAAAGGAAAGAGATAGAGGACAGGCAAAGGCGATGGGGGCAAATGGCGTTCTTTGCCTTTGCCTGTTCTGTCCCATTTGCATCTCGCCATGTTTGTTTACACGCAGCGACTCGTACGCATTTTCTCGGTAGTACAGCCTTGTCCACGTCTGCGTAGAGCGCGCGAGCAGCCGGCATTGTTTTGCGGGGCGACACCTTAGGGCAGCTGCGGGCTCTGAAGTTGTGTGCCCAGGAGCATAGGCGTGCGCACGGGGCATGCAGGGGGGGGGGGGGGGACTGGTCACCTAAGAGCAAAGTCAGCCCCATACATTAACATAATAGGGAGGGGGGGCGCTGCGACAAGCGTCCGCCCCCCCCCCCCCCCCCACCCCCTACCGAAGGGGCACCCTGCGCACGCCTATCCCCAGGAGCATGCGCGGCCTAACGGACATGCTGACCTGCTTTGCACGAGTGACAACGTTGAAAGGTGCGCTTGCTTAACCGAAGATTCCAAAAGACGACGCGTTTCGACAGACATCACGCGCCTGAGCAGGCGCGTGTTAGTCGAAACGCGTCATCTTTTGGAATCGAGAGGCCGAAAGCGCCCTGACGGAGCGCGCATTTTCAGTTAAACAAGCGCACCTTTCAACGGTGTCACTCGTGCAAAGCAGGTCAGCATGTATACTGGGTCACGTATGCTGCAGGGCACACCACTTCAGAGCCAGCAACTGCCGCAAGGTGTCGCCCCGCAGAGCAATGCCGACTGCTCGCGCGCTCTACACAGACGTGGACGCGGCTGTACGTCGACGGTGTGTTTAAGAACGGACTTCTTTTGTTACTGCAAGATGTTGTACTGTTTGTGCGCATATGTTCTGAAGCAGTGTCGTTGTTCGGGGTGTTTTCCTCTGAGTATGCATACACAGCGATTAATGCCCTGCTCCCACAGGTGATGCTGGTGGGCGACTCCGGTGTGGGGAAGACATGCCTGCTGATCCGCTACAAGGACGGCTCCTTCCTCAGCGGCGCCTACATCTCCACCGTCGGCATGGACTTCAGGGTCAGCCACATATCGTCACAAAAACTGTCTGTCTTTGTTTTAGGGGCGAAGCTCCTTAGGGCCTAGCCTTGTCGTCGTCCGCGTCCGTCACGGGGAGATTCGTGGATGTGGGGCACACACACACACAAACGTTTAACAATAGACTAATATCAATCATAATTGCGACAGAACAGTATGAAACACCTAGAAGCACAAACCCTTTATACTAGTCGGCGACTTAACGTACACATTTTGGACCTTAGGACCTAGCTTTGTCGTCGAAGCTCACTGTCCGCTGTCATGGTGGTTAGAAAACCATTGATATAGTCGAAACATCTGTGTATGTGAATAAAAAAAAGGTTTACAATAGACGAACAACAATTATAATTGTGAAGAAACAATATAAAACACCTACAAGCACAAATCCTTTATACTAGTCGGCGACTTCAACGTAGACATTATGGACCTTAGGACCGAGTTTTGTCGTCGACTCTTTATGTCACTTTATGTCACTCAATTTACATTATATGGGGCAATGCTCGGATAACATATGTAAGACACAAAAAAGATTTAACAATACACTAATATCAATCATAATTGTGACGGAACAATATAGAACACCTGCTAGCACAAATCATTTATACTAGTCGGCGACTTCAGCGTAGACATTATGAACCTTAGGACCTATCGTATAGCTTCGCCCACTCGTCATCATTCACTTCGTGGAGATGCGTGGATTTTTTCCGCCTCCGCCGTCTTCACTATAAGCCGTAGGGCAAGATCCTTATTTTCGCCACTAAATTATTTGTTAATTAGGCTGTGCAATTGGCCGTGTTGCGGATCCATAATGAAACTGAATTTTAAGTTATCTGCCGGGTTGGCTGAGTATTTCGCAGAGTTACCGTATCGTACTTCTAAATGCAACTCAATGAAAAATACAACTAATTAATTAACCAGACAGCGATCTTCTCAATTGAAAGATCAATCAAGCAGTTGTTTATTGATTTACACTAGGATTCTGTGGTGAGGTTGTTCTTTTAGCTTCAGCGTAGTGACGCTGCGCAAATAATGGAACGACGTGAAAGAACGCCCTGACAACCAATTGATATTTTTACTTGGTCATACATGTATGACTTGTACGACATGTTTAAAATACATTATTTTGTATGACTGAGTCACACAATAAAATATCAGTCGATAGCAGCGCATTGTTCGTCTGTTCATACGTTCCGCCATCTGCGCTCTCCCGCCACAATGATCATTTACAACTCAGGGCGGGTGGTGTGTGTGTGTTTGTGGGGAGGAATATATATATATATATATATATATATATATATATATATATATATATATATATATATATATATATATATATATATATATATATATATATAATGAAGGGCTAACATAGGACCCGGAAGTAACAGTTCAAAAAATATATCCAGCACGTAGGAAAAATGGTTCTTGGGAAGGGACTGACGTTTCGGCCGCGGGACCGGCCTTCGTCGGAGTGGTCCCGCCACTCCGACGACGAATATATATATATATATATATATATATATATATATATATATATATTAATATGAAAACGGTATACGCTTCTAAAAAGTATTTGTCAACGTTTCGATTGGAGACCAATAAGCGTACATAAGCGTCTTTTCCTGAGTGTCAGATCAGTCACACGTTACGAAGCTGTCTTTCTGAGTAAGACATGTTTTCATTCGTGGGAATGTTCTGGAATGTTATCGAAACTTGTAACCAGACTGCACGCTCGACAAAAGCAGTGCGATCAGTGCCACATCTGCAGAACTGGCTCGACCACCGGCGATTACGCTGGAACGTGTACGTACGTACAGTCACGCGCGATATGAAGGTTATCGCGCGAGCGTCGACCAGCCTAACGTCCCAGGGGCCTAGCGGCACTTTTCGGAACAGTGAAAATCAACATTGCGCGTTCTTGTCTCCCTCGTTGGCTGTTCTATGCTACAAGAATCCCCCCCCTACGACGAACTCTGCACCTTTTGTCTCTATTTTGAGCCTTCCATTCGTTTCGATCAAGTGTATCCATCGTAGGCTCTTATCGCCGCGGGCGATTACAGAATTGCTGGGAAAGATGTGTCAACGCTGATGCTTGGCACTGCTCCGTTTAAACAGCTTCTTCAGACGGGAGTAATCGCAGCTTCGAGAACAGCAAAGAGTGAGTGAAGCTTGCGTGATACCACCCTCTCCTCGAAAGAGTATTCTGGGACGTGGCGCTGCTGTAGTTCTTGGTCGATGCTCGCGCGATAACCTTCAAATCGCGCGCGACTGTACAAGGACGCACGTGTGAAGGACAACGCGTTTCAACGTAGATCGGATTTTCGACGACAGCGCTCCCCGCTGTATTTGTACCGCGAGTGTTCTTTTGTTGTTGCTGGGCCCAAGTTTGCTCAATAAACAGTTCCTTATTTACGATTCGGATTGCGATATTCTTCGACGCGACGATATAACTCGTACTGAACGTCCATCGCTTGTTCGGTACCGTCAGTTGCTTTTTATTAAGGACGACTCATCAAACACGAAAATGGAGCGTCAGCGTCAACGCGAGAAATGCAAAAAAAAAAAAAAAAAAGAAAATCATGATGTAATGACGTCACTCTATGACGTCATCGTGGCGTCGCAGAGCCAAAGCTTGTGACATCGTGGTGACGTCACTGTAACGTGACATACCGTGACGTCACATGAAGAAGCCACCACAGGTCGTCGTCGCTTGGTCATGGGCAGGCCCTATCTCGGAGGCACGTGAAGTTCAGAAAGCTTGTAATGCCTCCAATCGCGGAGGCGGTGCAAAACCACGCCATGAGCAAAAATCTTTCGGAGGGGTGGCGGTGTATCAATAGAACTGACTGAGAGGAAAAAAAAGATGGCTTTCGCCTTCGAGATATCTTGGGCGAATGTATACGGGATCATAGGCGTGCGCACGGGAGGGGGGCAGGTGGGTGAGAAGGGGGGGGGGGGCGCAAAGCCAGCCCCGTACATTGACATAATAGGGAGGGGGGGGCGAGACTCGGGGGGAACCATTCGCCCTCCCCCCCCCCCCCCCTGAAGGGGAACCCCTGCGCACGCCTATGTAAGGGATCCTGTGAGTTCTTAAAGAAATTCTTCGCACATACTGCAGCCATGGATAGGACAGCAGGGAGAACTCGGTGTAGATTGTTTTTTACAGCGCTCTTCGGGGAAAGCTTCGATTTTGCTCGCGTCAGGCCGGTTCACCGAAACTGTCTTATGTGTCCCGTTGTGTGTGTGTGTGTGTGTGTGTTTTTCTTTTTTCTTTTTTTTCGCTTCGCCCCATCTTAGGCGAACATTTCGGCGAAGACCTCATAACGGTCGCTGATGGTTTTTACTGCGCGTTTTAGGAGGGAACTGCCGCGCTTTATGAGACGGAGGAGCAGCAATATCCGGCGGCGAGGCTATAAGGGTGCGCCTCAATTTTCGCTCCTGTTTGCTTCGCCTTACATTACGTGCGCATTGCGGCGAAGAACTCGAAGTGGTACGCCTCGGCCAGGTCGGCAAACGGCATTATCTCACCTTCTGTCGACGGCACCGCGCTTACATGGAAGATTTGCTTTGTGTACCTATATATCTCGTGTAATAAGCGATTTTAATGAGAACTAACGGACAAGGAAGGAAGGCAGGAACAAGAGAGAAAAGAAAGGCAAGGATGTGCGGCCAAGGAAAGTATAGGTGATGTTATTAGTAGTAATTGTAATGTAAATGTGAAGAAAGAAAAGTGGACGAAAAGATAACTTGCCGCCGGCAGGGACGAAACCTGCGACCTTCGAATAACGCGTCGGACGCGTTATTCGAAGGTCGCAGGTTCGGTTCCAGCGACATTCGAATTACTGCGCGCGCAGCAATGTTGACCCTGTTCACCAGAAATCGCTGTACCTTAGGGACTGATCTGGTCATTACGAAAAACATGCAAGATGTAAAACGAACTCTTCTCGAAATAAACTGTAGGTTCGAGGTGATCGTAATTGCTTGTTGTGTCATGTAAGCGTATGTAAACACTACTGAGAAATACTAAGAGAAGCCGGCTAGCAGTTGGGACCTAAAAGGCGTTCCACGCAAATCTGCTTTAAGAGGAGAGTCCGCCGCGGTGGTATAGCGGTTAGGGTGCTCGGCTGCTGACCCGAAGGTCGCGGGTTCGATCCCGGCCGTGGCGGTTGCATTTCGATGGAGGCGAAATGGTAGAGGCCCGTGTACTGTGCGATGTCAGTGCACGTTAAAGAACACCAGATGGTCGAAATTTCCGGAGCCCTCCACTACGGCGTCTCTCATAATCATATCGTGGTTTTGGGACGTTAAACCCCAGATATTATTATTATTATTCTTATGCTTTAAGAGGAGACAAAGAAAACTACGAAAGTGGAGGAGAGGGAGACGTGGAAAAGATGCGAGGAGAGGAGGCCACCCCGCCGCACATCCCATCGCACGTAGCGTATACGGGTTTTATCGACGATACATGGTTTGAGATTGGGTTAGTTGTCCGCTCTGCGCTAGTTCTTGAAGAATACCGACGAGAGCCTAGTCCAGTGCCTCTTAAGAATTCTAGCGCAGCCTCGTATAAGCCTCATATCTATTGCCACGCGTGTTTTATTTTGATGAATTCGGGTTTCACCCGCAAGGACTGCAAGCAACGCTCTGCGCAGGCCGCGCAGCCGTGTTTGAGAAGCTTCGCGATAACTTGAGATCATTGTGTTAAGATTGCGCGCAGGATGCGAATCTAGAGCTTATGCGTCCACCAGCGATAACGCTGGAATCTTCGACAGCACCCGTATAAAAGCCGACGCTCTGTACCGCTTGGCAGTTTTATTGACGACCGACGACTGTTCACGCCGCTATCAGTTCGCAGTGTGAATCGCTTCAGGAGGGTTTCGACTTGGGCTTGTTGGTGACTCATCTTGATGGGGACTGATGCGCGATGACAGGGACACAAGAAGGAACGGTCTGTCTATCTACGTTCCTTCTTGTGTCCCTGTGCGCATCAGTCCCCATCAAGGTGAATCGCTTTTTCCTTTCTTTCTCCCTCATTTCCCTTCCCCCAGTGTAGGATAGCAAACCGGACGCTCGTCTGGCTGACCTTCCTGCGTTTCCTTCCTCTCCTTCCTCCTCCTCCTCCTGTACTTGAGCTTTCATTTTCCGGGTACAGCTTCGCCCAAATAAAAGCTTAGTCATGAACACGCCGACTGCTGCCTTCATCAACGTCACGACCACGTGACACTATATAAGTGATGCATGACCATTCGTATCATTGAGTAACTCACGCTTTACAAGAAGTCACTGAAGAGACGAAAAAATTCGTACACACGGGGTGCATCTTGGAGACGACGTTTCGACAAGCGGCCTTGTCTTCTTCAAGACGTTGACTTCTTCAGAAGTTGTCTTCTTCAGGACTTGTCTTCTTCAGAAGTACAGGGGAAGATGCAAGCTTGAGGGCGATGAAAAATCCTTGCGACGCGGGGTGTCGCTTATCGAAAAGTCGGCTCCAAGAGACTCGCCGTGTTCACGAACTTCACATCTCTTCAAGCTTCCCCTGAACTTCTTAGAGAGAAATCATCAAGTATTTCACGTTTGTGGAATACAGCACAACGGCAGTGGTATACATTTCGGCCGCGCACCACTTCTTCAGCGTCGGCACTGGCAGTGGCGTACCCAGGGTGTGGCACACCGGACCCGTGCCCCCCCCCCCCCCCCCCGAATGTTTTTCGCCATGGCATACAGAGCGAAAAATGACCATTTCAAGGAACCCCCTCCCCCCCCCCCACCCCGAAATCAAGAAGGTTCCCCCCCCCCCCCCCCCCCCAGAAAAAATTTCTGGCTACGCCCGTTGGCACTGGTGCGTTTTATTCGTCGGATTGCCACGAACTTTTCATTTCAATCCCTCAGCTTACTCTGGCGAAAAGGATTTGCTTTCTTACTCTATCGCGAAGCCCCCGGTATAAATTCGCGCTGTGAAATATATTCTACGTGCTTCATCTCTCAACTATGTATATATATATATATATAAAAAACAGATAAAGCGAACGGGGGTGCTTCGGCGGGCAACCGCGACCATGGAATGATGCGGTCTGACCAATCCGGTGTTGGCCAATAGTATCGCGAATGTTGGAAGGATCGAGGCCGAAGCTGACGTGAGTGATGCGCGCACAGTATATCCGTCCCGCTGGCCGCAAATGGACTGGCAACTATACCGACTCTGTAGCCTTCTATTTCCTCCGTCTTTTCCTCCGGCCTCGCAGCAAAGTCGTGCCTGGCGGAGTCGGCCTTGAGACCGAGTTTCTCCTGCCCCTTCCGCGCAGAGTCCGTATCTTTACGTGTTCCACATTTATTTGCGCATTATGGGGCTTTTTCTTTGGCGTAGCTCTGGGTGACGAATGGTCTTCGGATTCGGGGTGCGGCACCACCGCCAGCGTGCCAACTTTGCGGCGAGCCGATTACCTCTGTGCACTCGCAGTAGCAGCTCGGCCGAAACTCGATAATCGATACGCCGCTGGCCGATGTCGCACAGCGGACACAGTTGCGTGCGCGGCGTGTGCGTGCGTGCGTGTACGTGCCCCTGTTTGTGTTTGTATGTGTGTGCGCGTGCGTGTGTTCGTGCGTGGGTTGCGTGTGCGCGCGTATCTCTCTGTGTGTATGTGCTTTTTTGGCCCCTATATCTGAAAATAACTAAAAAGAAAATCTGTCTGTCTGTCTGTCTGTCTGTCTGTCTGTCTGTCTGTCTGTCTGTCTGTCTGTCTGTCTGTCTGTCTGTCTGTCTGTCTGTCTGTCTGTCTGTCTGTCTGTCTGTCTGTCTGTCTGTCTGAGGTCACTGTGGCCCCTTTATGCATTTCATCGGAGCTGTGTGTCTATGGGTGCATATATATGCCTTAGAGTAAACAGCCTGTTTTTTTTTTTTTGTCATTCACGCTTCGTTCTCGGAGTTTGTATCTACTTCGAAAGTTACACGCACCTGACAATTTCAACTTGTCTTGTAGAGCTCAAAGTACAACGCGGACGACAAATAATGACACACGGACAGCGCTGTGCACTTCGTTGTCGTCCCTATTGCATGTCGTGCTCTACAAGTCAATTCAAGATGAATCAAGACCAACTAGTCCGGCTGTCGCTCCTGCTATCTGACGATTTTAGAGAGATACCGACTGCTCCAAAAAACGGAACGTAGTGGCAGTCACTATGATGAGACATTGGGACGTGCAGAACAGGCGGGATAACTCACTGAATTATACTAGGGAGATGACAGGAAGGGCTTTGCCGGTCGGCACGGAAGAACGGCGGTGCATGCTGAGGTAGCAGGTCATATATTACGATTTAAAACCCGCAAAGCTACACTCACCGACCTGATCATGTATAGGTAAACATCTCTGTGCAGGAACTAAAATGATTCGCGAGTATTACAACGCGGACCAACAAGAATATCTGTAAACACGCGAACGGCAGCTTGAAGAGCGTGGAATCGGGAGAACAGAATGGCTGAGCGCATCGCGGGGTGGTAAACCTCGTGCACAGCGCAGACCAGGAGCGTAGCCAGAAATTTTTTTCGGGGGGGGGGGGGGGGGGTTCAACCATGCTTTATGTATGTTCGTGCGTGCGTTTGTATGTGTGCGTGTATATATACGCAAGCAAAATTCAAAAATTTCGGGGGGGGGGGTTTGAACCCCCCCCAACCCCCCCTTGGCTACGCCACTGGCGCAGACGTGTGGCGTTGGACGAATGTCGTGTCGCGCATCAGCGTTCGTATGAAGCAGTGTCACCCCTAAACACATTTCTATTGTAGTAGCGTGAAGAGCAAATCTGCTAGCGCTGACTGATATATCTACGCACTGTGTTCTTCTTCTTTTTTTTTTTTATTTGCACAACAGCGAGATGAAGTCTATCGATGAGCGTTGTTAGGCTGTACTTGCCATTAAGATAATGATGATTGGCAGTGTGCTTTGAGCCGGGCACGCGCCGTGTAGTATGTTAAACTTTAATCAAGTCCTGAAGATCAAGCCTTAGGTAGACGCAGGCGGCTCCCACGTTGGGACAATAAGGTTAACCCTTACCGCCGTATCGCGGGTCATCTGACGGCCTGTGCCTGATTATTTTTTTATTTTGTTATATGTGGTAGGTTAGTTGCAAGTCTGCGTTTGCACTTTTGTTTCGTTTATGTGGCCATTAGTTCGCGCAGGTTATTCATTTCGCAGATTAATAAAGCACGCTGTTGGACTAGTTGGTTCGTACTGTGCAAAAGGTGATGACGATAAGCAAGCCGAAGAGGCAAGAGGTACTACTGGAAAGACCAACTTGTTTGAAGAAAAGTTCCTTTTTTATACAACGCAACCTGGTGCACTGTTAAGTTTGCGCTGGAGAATCAGGTGCAACCACATGTTTATGCAACCATGCTCTCAAATATTTCAAATATCTGCTAATTCGTAAGGAGCTAGAGTACTGTGGCGCGTCAACTAACGGATGCTTATCTTATCAATGTTGTGGGAGATGGCCGCGGCTGAGCCTCAGCAGTCAGTCCGTGGCAAAGCCCTGCTGAGTTCGTCAGCGTCCATGCCCAGCACCGGCCATGATAATAATAATAATTGATTTGGTTTTCCTTCCCAAAACCACGATATGATTATGAGAGACGCCGTACTGGTGGGCTCCGGAAATTTAGACCACCTGGGGTTCTTTAACGTGCACCTAAATCTAAGTACACGGGCCTCAAGCATGCTCGCCCCCCATCGAAAATGCTGTCGCCGCGGCTGGGATTCGATGCCGCGAACCTGCGGGACAGCAGTCGAGCACCATAACCACTATGCCACCGTGGCGGGTATCCACGGCCGTGGCCAGCGGCGTCCGGTACGCCGCCCAGCCCCGAGCTCAAACCACGGCACGCGCCACGAACCACACTCGCACCTCGTCTGTCCCATGGCCGCGGCCGTGTCTGTTCATTCTCCGCAGCGCACCTCTGGTGGCTCTCGCACAATGTGGAACGAGGTGCATCTATAAGCGTAAGCATGCGCAGGGTTTCCCTTCAGGGGGGGGGGGGTCGAAGGTTCATAGCAGCGGCCCCCCTCCCCTATTAAGTCAATGTGTGGGGCAGACTTTGCGCCCTTCCCCTTTTAGGTGACTAGTGGGGGCGGCCGCCACCACCCCCTGCCTCCCCCCTCGCGCGCACGCCTATGTGTATAAGAAGTAGCGGCCGTGGTATAATTGATGCGTCAGTCACCCTACGTAGAGCAGAAGTACAATTTTTTTGAGAGCATGATTACATAAACATGTGAATGTAGCTGATTGTTCTGCGCAAAAGTAACTGCTCGCCTGCTTGCGCTGTATGAAAAAGAATACAGCTGTATTGTCAACTTTTGCGTTGCGTCGACAGAATTTTGTATTGAAGAACTGGGACTATAAGTGCGTGAGTGTTGTACAATGTGCCTTTGTATAGCCTTGGGTTTTTGTTCTCTACTTTGCCACAACTGTTGGGCAAGAGAAGGTGAGTAGCCGGCGCCACGCATTGGCACCAACCTCTCATTACATACATTTAAGAAAAAAAAAAACCTTTCTTCAAATAAATTTGTTTGCAAGTTGACGCTCTTTCCTGTGCCTCTTGCTTCTTCTCCTTGCGTTGTGTTATTACCGTTTTGCACACTACAATTTTTTTTGTGAAGATGCATCAACTCAACCAACAAGTCCTTCTAAGTTATTTTTATCGCGCATTCTTATTTATGTTGAGGGGGAGGGGGGTGATGGTAACAGTGCAGACGCGTGCGCGGTCTGCCCCAGGGCGTAGCTAGAAATTGTTTTTTTTAGGGGGGGGGGGGGGGCACTTGCTTGAAATGGTCATTTCTCACTCTGTATGCCATAGCGAAAAACAATTCGGGGGTGGGGGGGGCACGGGCCCGGTGTGCCACCCCCTGGCTACGCCACTGGTCTGCCCCCCACGCCTTGGTGTTAGACGCCTTAGTTGCGTAGGAGTTATGAATATTTTGATATTCCCAAGTCCGCGGAACAGTGCTTATGCAGAAACACGGACGCGCGGTTTCTAATGTGCTGCTTTATAACTCGCCTTCAGGGAGGGACGAACGCAACGCGCCGCTGAACAACGCTTTTACTCAGCTGCTGCCACATCACGCCACGTCCTATAGCGTGCTTCTGCTGCGGATCGAAGCGTGTTCGCGTGACATCCAAGACGAGTGCGTGAGCGAGAAAATCGGTGACTCTCACTCGGTCGGACGTATCGTTTCTGACTAAATAGCTGACCGCGTTTCTAAGTATCATATTGTAACGGGGGTCGTGACGTCGACGAAGGCAGCAGTCGACGTGTTCAAGAGAAAACTCTTTATTTGGGCGAACCTGTGCCCGGGAAACCGCAATTCAGATTGCAGCAATACGCGCCGTACAATGATAGCGACGAACAGAGCGTCGGCCTGTCGATAATCTACCAAGCGGTGAAGCGCGTCGGCATTTATTCACGTGCCATCGAAGATTCCAGCGTTATCGCTAGCAGCCGCATAAGTTCCAGAACAAACTCTTAATGTTCGCGTTGCGCGCGTAATCTCATCGGAAGGTTCTAAGATTATCTACGTGGTTCCCAGTCATTCGGGCGTGGTTTGCGCGAGGCAGCGGTTACACGTGTACTGCAGTGGTAACATAAAAACATAAAGAAAGGAACGCGTGTGGCAAGTATAGCATTCGTTCCGCAATTATCCACTTAACACTCTCGGTTGCATTATAACCAAGTAGCCTATATACCGCGATGTCACACGGTGCGCTGCCGATCATGTTTGAGCCCGATCGGGATCAAATCTCTCTGCAGTGATTGGCTCCCTGTTGCAGCCTGCGTAAAGGGGCAAATCACGATCAGGAAATTCTATTAGGATCAGACCACATCCTGATCAAAAGTGTCCGTCTGACACTGGTGTAAGTTTCAGTCTTATTTTATGGACCTATTGCCATTGATAGGGGACTAAATCAAAAAGCAACGTCATTAATGACAACTGCGACAATCAGAATCAGAATCAATTTATTTCAGCATCAAAGACAGTCAGTGACGCTTGGTGGGTACAGGCAAGAAGCCATACATCAGAAACATACAATGACAGTGACAGCAACGCCAGCAACACTCGGACCGGAGTGTTCAGTAGCTTCTCAGTGAGTCAATGAACTTTATTTAGAAATTGGCCAGAGGAGCCGATTGCCTTCAAGCATAGACTTTCCTAAAGTTAACTAGAGGGGACTCTGGCGCTGCGATCGTTCAGCCACCATGGGAATGATGGGTAGTACACGGATTTACCTAGTCTTCGTGCTTTCGGGCTTCGAACGCACTTGTGGCTTTGTTTATTGCTGTTTTGGTTTTGTTTCGAATGAAAGAACGGACCGTTGTGAACTTCGTGAGCCGATTTGAATCGGTGAGCCTAAAAATGTTAAGGTGGTGAATCGTAACTGCTAAACCTTTGCTGAACGTCGTCTCGCCGCAGCTGTCCTTCCTCTTTTCAAAGAGGAAGAACTGTCGCTCGCGCCTGACCGCACGGAAACGTGCAGGATAAGTGGAGAATCTTTTACAAAGCAGCCCTTGCAAGAATGGATTGACACAGTCTATACACGGTCTAAAAATGGTTTTTGACGGTCTATAGACTGTGTAAATGTATTTTTGTAACAAAGTGCAAAACGTAGACGCAAACACACAAGTGCGGACACGAACAAGTGTAAAGGGGAGTGTGAGGGGAACATATTACAATCTGCGTCCTTTCCGAGTATGCCCGGTTTCACGCTCGGTTTGATCGCGACGAAGCTGTAATTCGATACGGCTGATATCTGAGGCGCCCACTCTGCGATCCGTGCAGACCTGCTGAGCCATATTAAATTATCTGTCACAACCCGAGGAAAAAGGGGGCCCAGTTAAGCGTCGACGTCGGACGTGGTCATTGAAACGGAGCGTGAAACGTCGTTTTGGGGGCAACGTTCAATCGGGCTACGAGCCTTACTTCCTGGCTATCGCAAAGAATTTCATTTAACCGCACACGGTTCGGTGCGCGTGACATCTGTCTCGCTGCCTGCGCTGCTTGTGAAGCTGTGCGGATATTTGCTCGGGCTGGACGGTGCCAAGCGGCATTCCGTGCATTACTCTGCGAGCGCATATTGCTCGCGCGCATTCCACCGCTTGAAAGCGAAGCTTTATTTGTGAACTTTTCCGGGCTTTTTTTCTTCTCGCTACGCTAATACAAATGACCTCCCGACACGCACTTTCAGTTTCTACTTCTGGTCACTTGGATTGACTCCGCTTGTAGCCTTGCCGGACGAAGGTCTCTCGAGGCGTTGTCGTAAACGACGAAACTTAATACTTAAGAAACCATTAGTTTCGAGAGTGAAGCTCTCTACTTCATCGAGGTAGTCCAAAAAGTTTTCGAGCCGCTGTGGTAGCTCAGTGCTTACGGTGCTAGGCTGCCGACCAGAAAGACGTGGGTTCGATCCCGGCCGCGGCGGTCGCATTTCGATGGAACCGAGGTGTTAGAGGAGAGCGTGCGTGTGTGCGTGCGTGTGTGCGTGTGTGCGTGTGCGCGCGTGTGTGTGTGTGCGTGTGTGTGTGTGTGTGCGTGTGTGTGTGCGTGTGTGTGTGCGTGTGTGTGTGCGTGTGTGTGTGTGTGTGTGCGTGTGCGTGCGTGTGCGTGTGTGTATGTGTGTGATTGCTTTTTTGGCCCCCCTCTATATGAAAATAACTAAAAAAGAAAATGGGGGTGGCCCGCACCACTAGGAAGTATAACGGGCTCAAGCCAATCTAACATAAATGAAGAGGGGAAAATATCCCAAAGTAATTTTTGAAAAAAGCCAATTTGTTAAAAAAAACTAACAAAGGTAAAACCTTGCGCGTGTGTGTGTGTGTGTGTGTTTGTGTGTGTGTGTGTTTGTGTGTGTGTGTGTGTGTGCGTGCGTGTGTGTGTGTGTGTGTGTGCGTGTGTGCGTGCGTGCGTGTGTTTATTTGCGCGCGCGCAGCTTTCGGACGTTAAACAACATAAACCGACCAACGTTACGACCAGCGAACAGTTCTTATGCAGCTAGCCCAATTTTAATATTAAATTTTACGCCAACATCCCCTTCGTTTTGTAATTTAGGCACACTCGGAGCACGCGCGCAAAATGCACCAAGTACTTCTTAAATCTGGCGGCCATTAGCTCCGACCCATCTGCTCTTCGTCGTCTTCTTCCATCTACTATGCTCTGCGCACAACATCGCCTCCTCGTGCTGCAACCAGTAACAATACAACATTTCAATCCACCCTACTACGGTCGACGAGTTTCTGCGCCGCGCTTTGAGACGGGAATGCACTCTTCTCCGCATGCTTATCTGTACCGCAGTGAAGCAACCTTCGCAGTCACATTTACGAATAAGTTTTCGTCATGACTTGGCATGTACTTGTGTGTGTGTGCGTGCGTGTGTGTGTGTGTGTGTACTGTGTGCGTGCGTGCGTGCGTGCGTGTGCGTGTGCGTGTGTGTGTGTGTGTGTGTGTGTGTGTGTGTGTGTGTGTGTGTGTGTCGCCGATGCACTTACACGCGGGATTCGATGCGAGCGTCTTTGAAAAAGTTGGCAGATCAGCCGAGTAGCCATGACGTGACGCTACTTGTGCTTTATGAGCTTCTGAAAATAGCGCTTAGACGGGACACAAAGCGACAAGGCTAAGTGCTGACTAACGACAACGAGTTTATTTCGACGTAGCGGAATATATATATATATATATATATATATATATATATATATATATATATATATATATATATATATATACAAGTACAATGATATGAAGACAAGCATTCCTTTACGGCACACTCGCGATGATTATAGCCTGAAATATTTCGACCTAGTCTGGAATATTGATTCTGACAGAAGTTCAATGCACTACAATGCACTGCAGCTCTTAAAAAAAATGTTCCCTATATTTTCCTATACCTAAATGGTCCACCGCGGTGGTGTAGCGGTTACGGTGGTCGGCTGCTGACCCGAAGGTCGTGGGTTCGATCCCGGCCGCGGCGGTCGCTTTTCGATGGGGGGCGAAATACTGGAGACCCGTGTGCTGTGTGATGTCAGTGTACGCTAAAGAACACCGGATGGTCGAAATTTCTGGAGCCCCTCAGGCTACAACCGTGTGTTTCATAATCATATTGTGGTTTTGGGACGTTAGCCTAAACCAGAGATATTATTATTTTATTATTCCTATGACTAAATGTCTGTTGTTTTCATTGCTTGAGTCTGACAAAGAAACTAGTCCCACGAACAATTTCCCTTCCTTCGTACTCTAATAAAACGCATGTAACTAGTGACCTGGAAGTACTGCTCGCCACATTAACGAAAACAGAGATATGCACGCGAGACGGATGACGATCACTGTCGGGGAAGAGATTAGCTCCGAAGAATGGAGCCCCTGCTTTCTTCTTTTTTAATAGCGTAGAAGATTTATCCTAGGAACCCGCCTGAATTCACGAGACATAGAACAAACAAAAGAAGCATTGGATCTGGATCCGGAAAAAGGGTTTTCAAGTTCCAGTTCGACCCTTACGGCCCAAATATCCTGAAACAGGCGGTGTAAAGTTTGGCTCATTAAAGAAGATCCGGAGAGCCAAGAAGCCCTTCTGAGGCAGCGAGGAGAGCTCTAAGGCAGGGACTAAGTTGAGCCCTGCGCTGAGGAACCCACTTACCGTGAGAAAATCCCCGATATAAATAAAGGTTACACTAGTAGTATAACCTTGCGGCGGAATGAGCGAACTAAGTTTAAAGCACTTCACGAGGCGGTGGGCCATCGTATGTTTCGGTAAGTGGTCACGTGCCTGGGGGAGGCGAGGTTCCCTTAACGACGCGACCAGCAGGTGCGTCTGATTACTTTGACTGTCGCACGTGCGTTTTAGAACGGGCCCCCTGGTGTCCCCGTTGAGAGGGCCGAATGCGTTGCGTTTATTAACCGCCGCACGGCGCGACACGTTTGTGTGCATTAACGAAAAAAATAAATAAATAAATAAAGAACAGGGTACTCCCACTACCACGACGAGCTTGCGGTAGTCGGTGGTTCAGCGGCGTCGTACGGTGAGCGCTATTTGCACCCAGTTTATAGCGCGCAGGCCGCGTGCTTAGATCGCCGTACGTTTTTTCCTTCTCGCCAGCTCTCTCCATTTTCAGCGCAGTAAACAAAGGGTCTCTCCCTCCCCCTCCTCTCTCTCTCCCTCTCCCAAATCGAAGTCTGCTGGACCCAGGGTTAGTTCGTATAATAAAAGCGTCTCCACTCTCCATCCATTCCTCACCCTCACCCACGAACCTCTCCCGCGTACAAACAAAAGGCCCCGCTGTGTCAGCGTGCGATACGGGAAGTATTTTCAGGCGGGTTTCAGTGGGCTCTTCTCGTTCGCTGTGTATAATTATACGCTCCCCCCGCCACATCGCCTCGGGAGGTGTCGTTTACTCGGTGACAAGAGGACAAAGACGTCCAGCCTCGCCGCCGTCGAATTTTGTTTCTGTCACTTCTCGACTGTTCTTTTTTTCTTTTTCTTCTTCTCGGAGAGCGCATTTCCTGGCTTCTAAAAAGAAAGAGATAGCGGGGTCTCGTTTACCGCGAGAAGAAGTAGAAAAAGAAAAAAGAAAAGAGAAATGGACTGCATAATAAATAACGGACGAAGGAGACGACCTGATGGGATTTAAATAAAGAGCTCGGAAGCGAGAGAACGAGTGCTGGCACGATTGCCCCATCCTCTGCTTGTTTCGCGCGGTTAAATCGGCGCGCTATGTGTGCGGTTGCGGCAACAAGTCTTCCTCGGAGACAGTCAGTGCACTTCCCTTAAGGGAATGAGTTGAGGTTTTTTTTTTCTTTTCTCTTATTTAAGGCTTGTTGCTTGTCTTCCCTTTAGTGACTACAGACTTCGAGAGAGCCGGCACAGGGAGGAAAAAAGGAAAAACAAAAGAAAGAAATAGCCAGGAAGCGGCTCATTTCCGGGAGTGGACTTGCTTTGTCGGAAACCGGAGTCCAAGGCTGTGGCGAGAACTTGCTACTCCGCACATATAGAGGCATAAACTCAATTGTGCAGGAGTGTTTCTTGTTTCGTTTTGTTTTGTTTAGGATATGAAAACATGGGGAAGGTATAGGCTGCATTATTGCCGGCTATCCCAACATCACGAAACTGATATCGAATCACCAAGAAAAGAAAGAAATATCAAAATTAGGAGGAATCAATATACGCAATGAGAAAGAAAGGCTGTTTTAGCTCCACTAACGTGAAACCTGGGGAGGGGCGAAGCATGCAGTGTGCACCGGTGTTTCCCACAGCAAAATCTTTACTCTTTACTGCTTTACTCGCCACCGGTCCCCGAACGCTCCATCACTTCGCAGATATGTTTCAGGAAGTGGTGTTTCAAACAGATGACTTTACCGTAGAGATGCACGTTTGTGTCTCTGGTTTTAGATAAGAAACTTGAGCGCCTTGGTAAATTTCGTCGGGGATTCTGACACCGCTGCTAAGCCAAACATAATGTTTTAGGCAGTAACGACGAACCTTTAACTCATAATACGCATATTAGTGGGATTTACCCAATTTTTGCGGCGCATACCCGTGTATGATGGACCGTGACAACGACATGACACGCCAGCAAGGCCGAGAGCCTAAAGTGCTTCGCCCCTAAAAGAAAAGAGAAAAATGATCGGAAGCACAACGCATAGGTACGATCGCCAGCGAAGAAAAAAAATGTCTTTCTGGGCAGAGCTCAAAATATAAGGGGTGGCCACACAGATTACCGCAGAAAAAGTACAAATATTTTTTGTTCACGTACTCACAGGTAAAATGGTCATTAGCTACAGCCGTTAAAGTCACAACACGATCAAAAGAAACATTATAATGCCAGTTATGAACAGTTCATTAGTTTAGTGCCCTCTAAAAAAAGATCACGGAAGAGCGTTGTTCGCAAATGACGACCTATTCTTGTTTTTTTTTTTAACGGACCACTTGTTTCCTTCCGTTTTCTGATTCTGTCGATGCAGCGCTTACTTTTAGTTCTCCTCTGGCTTGATTAAGCTTGACCGCACTTCATTTTCTTGTTTTCGTTGCGTTGTTTAGTTTTAACGACGCAGGTGCGTACTGGTGCAGAAAGCTTTAGGCTTGGCGCGCTCAATCAGGGCACGCTAACTGCCTGCGTACTAAAGAACAAAAAGAAACCACCTGCGCGAATTTTTTTATTTAGATTTATAGGTACTTATATAATTATATTTATATATAACTTCGGCATAAATCTTTGCCTGCCTGGCACAGAAAGCAGTGCACCTTTCAGGGCGTGTGGATGAAACCACGTTGAAATCGAACGGACAATTAGGCCAGGGAAAGCATAGAGAGTGTTAACAGTTGTGTTTAACTGCATGTAGTATATGAATTGTGATGTAAATTAAATTTGTGCAACGTGGTATCATTACAGTTCGACGATATTGATATCATATCGTAATCGTACTGATAGTCTTAATCTGTCTGTGTCGCTGAACAGTTATGTGAAATATTACTGAATACAACAGGGTCGTGCCGCTGCTAACTATAGGGGGGGGGGGGTTGTACAAGTTGGTGCCGTTTTTTTCGTGTGTAGTGTGTTTTATAGGATTTTTTTTTTTTTACGCGTTCATCGGGGCCTCTTCTAAAGACAACACACGCAGTAGCGCAAGAGAATCAAAGGATATAGGAGAGCACAGGGAGACAGTCCGAGTCGGTCACCGCAAACGTGGGCTCAGTTCCGGCGGCGAGTAAAAGAAGGCACTGGAAAGAGGAAGTAGACTTTCGTCAGCAGTGCGAGCACGTCACAGAAGCCGCGGCTTCGTCCAGCTGCGTGGGTCTCGGTCGTGTTGCCCGAGGTGCCGCCTGGGGGGTTCGGAGGAGTAATGGTCTTCCGCGCGACGTCCTCGCTCTGTGTATGGCTGACCGAGCGTCGTCTCTCCGCCTCTTTTGTAGCGTTCGCACGGCGCCCTGCTGTGTTTACGCTTAACGCATGCGTGTGTCGGTGGGTGTAACAGCTGCGTCATCAATAATCCCACCGAGCCATCGCTTCCGCTTTGAACTCTGCGTCTTTCTTGTTTGGCCTTCGCTTCCTTGCTGTCCACCTTGCTCTCTCTCATTTTTTTTTGTTTGGCCTGCGCAAATGAGTCACAAGTCAATCATATTTGCGTCTCGTCCAGCGAAGCGAGTTTTCCCGATCTCCATCCTCACCGTCTCCGCACCCCGAGGGGCCCTGTAGGAGCACATGTAAACGTGACGATGCGGTGTCGTTCTCTTCATTAGCAGCGATGTTGTGGGTGACTCAGTGACCGAGCATACACGGCGCGTGGTATGCTTGGGCGTCCGGAGGGGGTACAAGGGGGCAGCCCCCCCCCGCCTTTGAAATTTCGGATAGTATATTTCTATGCCATTGGCTATACACCTCGATTAGCACACTCAGATAGCGCATATTCGTGTGAAATGGCCTTCAGTATTACCAGCCAACATTGCACGTTACACACGTTGTACTAATCTTGCCGGCCGTGACACGGCAGAGAAAGAAAGATTGCCTGTGCTTGATGCCACCCCCTTCGCTCTCTCTACCCCCCCTCCCCCTGTGAACGCACCCCCCTGCAAGAAGTTCTGCGGACGCCCTTGGTGGTAATACTCGTGAATGGATAGCAAATCACCGATAAGAGATGCATACACGAGGCAAGGAGCGCATACTTTGATATATGACTATTAGTGGAAAAGGCGTATACAGACAGACACGGACGAAACACAAGAAGAGACGACAACACTGGCGCTAACTCGGAATTGCGGCTTTATCAACAAACCATACAGATATAAGTAGTTATATCAGTAGTCGAGTGTGGCAATAAAACATTATGTTGGAAGTTAGCGCCTGTGTTGTGTGTCTTCTTCTTGTGTCCCCGTTCGTTCAGCGCTATTTTTCTCGTCTTCAGTATGTACCAACAAGCCCAAATTTCAACAGTGCCATACAGATATAGTTTTCCATTGATGACGTGGTATGGTTACTCTCATCTAAGACACAAAACACGGAATAACATTTCACGGGGCAAAGAATCTTGTGAGGGCACGTGAACCAATGAGAAAGAGGGTGTGTTTAACCCTTTGTAGGTCGTCCTATATTTTTGACATGGTGATATAAAAACCGGCTGTGCTTTACTGATATAAACTAGAAAGAAGTAGTATGAAACAAATTTCATCAAAATCGAGCCAGTAGCTTACTGAAAAAAAGTGGGACATATATGTCCCACTGACTCATGAGAGTGTTTTCAAAAAGTGGGAAAACACTGTCCCACTGCCTCATGAAGGCACCATCTTGCGATTGCATCAACGGGAATTTTGGGATGAAACGGCCGAAGCAAGTGGCACAGATTATCTGTTCTAAAGTTGTGAAGAGAAAAGTTTTGCGGACCTCATTTCAGCAGGAGAACGCCGCCTGCAGTTGCGTCTCTTGAGCCTTCAAAGCGCCGTGGTATGTTCCTGTAAAGCTTACTTCACCGCATGCATCAATCACTTTTTTTTTTTTTGTCCATTTGGCTATCCTTGCTTTTGCTGTCGAAATTGTACAGATGTTATCCCTGAACATGTGCCTACATTTCAAGAGGTAAATGATATCAAGAAAAATATTTCCACGCATTAATATCCGCAATTGCGCTACGGGATTAGTGGGATAATTTTGCAGGGGATTGTTCCGATGCATTTATCGGTCAAGTTATTTCGCAAATTTACAAAAACACGTGATGACTGGAAGCTAAGATCTGCTCTCTCAAAAACCAGAAAAAGAGGAAATTATCCGTCATTTTGATTGGTAGGTTCTATGTATCTCAAGAAAAGGAAAATTCAGAAGCGAAAAAAAAAATTGGCCGAAATTCAACGCTATTGTAACACCACACTGCCCTTCGAAAGCGTGGTAAAAGAACTTTTTTCGAGATTACGAAGACTTAGGTAAGATATGAGTGACTTAATGTCGCACTAATTGCAACAGGTGATGTGGGAGAAACTTTTTTCTGTAGACGGAAAAGTGGGACGTATGTGTCCCACTGCCGCACAAAGGGTTAAAAGACGCATTCGCCGCCGTCACAAGCCAATATGGCGAAAACGGCGACAGGACGGAACGCACTGTCATGTCTGCGCTGTCCTATATCTCACTTTTCCTCCTTGCTTATATCAGTCCGCAGCGGTGGAACAGTGGTTATGGTGCTCGGCTGCTGACCCGAAGGTCGCAGGTTCGATCCCGGCCGCGGCGGTCGCATTTCGATTGAGGCGAAATGCTAGAGGCCCGTGTACTTAGATTGAGGTGCATGTTAAAGAACACCAAGTGGTCGAAATTTCCGGCGCCCTTTACTACGGCGTCTCTCATAACCTTGTCGTTGTTCTGGGGGTAAACCCGAACAGTTACTATATATTACGTTTAGGTGCTCGAGAAAACTAAGTCTGAAATACTGAACACTAATCTGAAGTACCCCAACGGGGCGTGTCTAATAAACCTATCACGGTTTTGGCGCGTAGAACGCTGGATTTTTCTTCTTTTTATTGTTTCTTTTTTTACAGAATATATTGTTGAGTAAACATACTTTGCATCCTTGGGCGTCGCGTATAATCTGACGTATTCACGCCACCGTGCGATCTCCCTCGTCCGTTGTACAGGCGCGATTCCACGTTTGCTAGACCTGCTTCTTTCGAGCCTGTAATCGCAACGGATGCTCGGAAGATGCTACAGCACGAAAAACGCCCACGCTCTCGACGCGGTATACACAAAGGCCGCGTTATGCAGGGACGGCAAATTATGCGCACACCCAGCCGACACAAAGAACCGGCGGCGACGCAGCGGCGGCAAGACGCATCACCCTGCATTTCCGCGCGAAATTAGGCCTCCACGAGATGCATGTACTGCGTACGGGCACTGCTGCGCAAGCAGCGTTATTAACGCGTGCTGCAGGGGCCGATAAGGAGTCTGTGTTTTGCGATAACATCTATACCCGCGCGCTCTATAGCTCGCTAGTTGCGTGCAGCGCGTGGGAGTCTGAGAAGGCGTCGGTTGTAACAACGATGTTCCGACGCACACCCATGTAATGTGCCGCATGTTAGTGTTGGCGATCATGTATTCTGTAGACACATTTGGACAAGTGGTGGTTAGGCTACCTCGGGCAACGTTTCTAGAACCAATATCCGTTTCTATAGAACCAATCTCGGGCGCCTTGCTCGCTGGCAGCGTGCCGAGACTTCGGCCCCCGAATAAATTTAACTAAATTTAGGGATTTTAGGTTCCAGAACCGCGATTTCATTGTGGCACACGTAAGAGTGTTTTAACGCGATAGCGTTAAAGAGCTCGTTTCGCAGAAATTCCGGCGTCGGCGTCGGCGTCGGCGTCGGCGTTGTTGGTTGTGAGCGAAAAATCATCATCTTGTCCGTGACCGAAAAATCATCATCTTGTCCGTGACCGAAAAATCGAGCAAGATGCAAATAAAATAAACAATAAAAATTTTCGGGTCCGAGTGAGGATCGAACCCGGGTCGTCTGCGTGGCAAGCAGGTGTTCTACCACACAGCCATGCCTCTGCTTGGATATACTGTGAAAATAACTTCCTCTGCTTGGAAATGCAGTGAAAATAACTTCCATGCTTCGCAAACGCAAGCGTCCTTTATATAGGCGTCGCAATATAACATGTATTATCCCAGGAATATTGCGTGGTACAAGCGTACATTGCCATCGGGCGTCAGAATATGTGACTATCATAACGATTCCATAGTTTAAAGCCAGCCACCCATTACAAACGGCACACACCTTACTGCGCGTATTCCCTTAACACCACGTAGTGGGTGCATTGCAAGTTCGAAAACATTTCCCACATTTGCCGCGCATAATTGCTCCTGGTTTAAAGCATACTACCCATTATACATAGTATGCACTAAGTGATTGAAGTGCGCACTAGGGACGGGATATCACTATCGCGTTCAACTCTTAAAGGCAAAGCTTAAGGGTCCCCCAATTTTTTTACATTTCGCGTTCGTCATTTCATGCCTATCAGTTTTCTTGTGCCGAAATCGCAGCGTTGCGCAGTTTGAATAGCATATAATTTCCTCCCTCTCTAACGCGCGCACTTTCCAGCACCGTCAACGCGTTACTTCAGGCCCAAAGTCTCAGGTGTGTGTTGCCACGAGAGGAGAAATATTGTTGCTTGTTGAACGATGTCGTTCATTAAATATACACATATATATTAGTAATAATATTATCTGGAGTTTAGCGTCCCAAAACCAAAATGTTATTATGAGAGACGCCGTAGTGGAGGGCTCCAAAAATTTCGACCATCTGTTGTCTTTAACATGCACTGTGACATCGCACAGTGCTCGGGCCTCTACCATTTCGCCTCCACCGAAATGCGACCGCCGCGGTCGGCATTGAACCCGCGACCTTCGGGTCAGCAGCCGAGCATCGTAGCCACTGATCCACCGTGGCAGACACACATATATGTTAAACATGCGATATATATATATATATATATATATATATATATATATATATATATATATAATCACATTTACATTACAATTACTTGTAATAACATCCCCTACACTTTCCTTGGCAACATTGTCTGTTAGTTCTCATTAATATTGTGCTTAACAAAGCAAACGAGCCCTTAAATTTACACTTCTTTCCTCTCTCTCTATATATATATATATATATATATATATATATATATATATATATATATATATATATATATATATATATATATATATATAATAAACAGCCGAACGTAAGGCGACTGTCCTTATCTACGAAAAACACACGTAGTGAAGGGACGGAATGGTGAAGAGGCAGAAATAAAATTAACTTGTCCATGCGAGTTCAAAGAACTTCTATTAAACGTGTAACAATGACGGCCATTCGCACTTGGGGTCAGCAACAGTCGTCAGCGAATCGATAGCAAACAGCAACGGAACTCGTCTGAGGAACGTGGCAAGCGCTTTTAAATGTTTGACTTGTCGGGGCTTGGATTTTTTTTTATTTAATTCTTATATATGTCCCTATATGTCGTTAGTGCCTGTGGACTTCAGCTTTTGTTTTGTTATGCGTGCGCTGCAGTTTCGTTTTTTCGTGCGAAGTGGAGTAGGCATCATTAATAAAGGCAACCACCTCTCTTATAAACCATATAGAAAAAAAAAAGTATAAGGAGAATTTAACAGTACAGCAAGGTAGATATAGGGAACATGTGGCGTGGGGCGACGCCCTTTAAAGGACACTAAAGAGAAACAATGACTTGGTTTAGACTGACAAACTGCACCCTGAGAACTCTAATGCCATATGTTTCACTATCATAAGTTCATTATTAGCGGAGAAAATCAAGGTTGAAGTTTCATTTTTAAATTTCGCGCCGAAATCTCCGCGCGTGACGTCGAACTTTTCAAAATGTATTTTTCGTATTTTCGCGACATTGGCTCGATGAAAATTTTCTGAAACTTCGTTTGCTAGGTATATGGCACCCACAGATGACAATGTACTTCATTTTTTATAGATTAGAAGCTACGTAGGACCCAGTAGACACCTTCAAAATCCATGACGTCACGGTGTTTGGTGCGGGAATCTCAATGAGGCGTATCCACCCGCTTTTTCTTTTCGCGCGTTTTCTCGCTTACCAAGCGTCGTGTCGCGGTCAGAGCGGTGTTTTCGGGATTGCGAAATTGTACTTTACTAATACGCGAAAAATTGTTTTGCTCTTTAGTGTCCCTTCAAGTCTTTTGGTATGTGTGCGCGTACAAAATGCAAGCTGTAAAAGTGCGGTGCGTATAGGGGGGGGGGGGGGGTAAAACAGCCAGATCTCCTTCTGGCTACGCTACTGGTATGTTTTTAAACATCATTTTGACTTTCTTTAGAGAAATTGTCTTTGGACAAAAGTAGAGCGACTTTTTTTTTTATTCGCTTGTTATGTTGTCTGCGCCCCTTCAATTTTGCGATGGAACCGCACCAGCTAATCGACGTTAGCACAGCTAGTTCACTTTCGTTAGCCTGCCACTCGAACACTTCTTCCCAGCTTAGCTGCGATGGGTTTCGTTGGCGATGTCTTACTTGGGACGCCTGGCCGTGATTTTGCATGCGCGACTCAATTGGTGATGCTGGTTGCGTATCGAGAGGTGCTTCCATGCTTTTACACAGCAGAATGGCTAGTCTGTTCTAGTCTGTACCGCGCGACGCATTTTAACCCTTTCGCGATCGAAAGAAAAGAAGCAAAACGTGTTAAAATTACCGAAAAATATTTTCGCTCAATTTGTAGAGTTTTTCTTTTTCCGAATTAAACGGTACCATTCTTTCAATTCAATGGGGTTCCTTTATTTCACTAATCACGTAGAAAAAGGTAACTCGAAGGTGTCTTCACCGCATGACAATAGAATGAAAAAAAAAACGGCAATAAAATGATAGCCAAGACATAAATATCCCAACATGGAAAAGTGATGGCCATCTATAGCGTCAAGAAACTAAAGTATGAAGATTATAGTTAGTAACACTGTAACACAGTCTTCAATGGTATCGCGCGGGACCACTTTCTGTTGATGACGAGTACAGTCGACATCGGTCATTTTGTAAGAAAACCTCATGACGACTATATTCATCAACGGTCGCGAAAGGGTTCATTCTCTTGCTCGACAAGTGTTGAAGGTTGGGCGACCTGGTCGTACTTGGACTGGTATTCAGCTCATTCCGGCAAAAGAAAAAGAAACGGCTCATCCTGCCATACGAAAGGACAGAGATCTATGTCGTTTGTCCTGGCCGGCTTGGCCGTTTCTTCTTTTTTTCCCGCGAAGCGCTGTACCAGCTCAAGTTCCCCTTCTCGCAGCTCATGTTCTGCGTAGTAAAACTCGGCTAAACCGTAGTGCGGCACCGGATGACCTTTTTCGCCGCGCAACAGCCGCTTTTCAATTTAGAGCAGAAAGGCCGTGCAGTGAGCAGGTATAAAGGTCATCCCCGGTTGTACTGCCTCGGCGAGTTAGGCTCGGGTATTGTCGAATGCCGGCGCATTTGTTCTACGTCGCTTCACCCCGACTGCGTCCATGCCGACCGAAATACTTCAATAGTGCAGTGCTGGTTAACTGCATAACTAAGTGGAAATCCTTTTATTCTGACTACAAAAGCAAAACATCTCTTCGACCTGCTAAATTTATGTAAATAGGTGCTGAATTCCCGAGTCGTTCACCCATACATGGTTAGACACAATAATAATGAGAACTAACAGACAATGTAGTCTAGGAAAGTATAGGGGATGTTATTAGCAGTAATTGTAATATATATGTGAAGAAAGAAAAGTGGACAAAAAGATAACTTGCCGCTGGCAGGGACCGAACCTGCGACCTTCTTCACATTTACATTACCGTGTGTGGTGTATTTCTGTTTTCGATTAAGTACAACAGTAATGAGCTTTGGCTGCCAGAGAGCTCGCTTTTGCAAAATTGTAGCCGAAAAAAAAATGCGCTGAAGGAGAAAAAAAAATACAGAAAGTTAATATAATCGAATCTTCACTGTAGTTTTCAGTGAAAGAAGCCTACACTGTAAACATATCAAAAAACCCTTAAGAATCGATCGAAGGGCTCTTTTTTTTTTTGTCTTGTTGGACACAACATAATGAAGCCTCCAGACAGTGAAGCCAAGAAAAGCATAGCGGACGTTGTTTGTAGTTTTTTTTTTATGTGTGTCAGTAGTTATGAGCTAAGTGTAAATTAATTAAAACGACCGAGAAAACAGCTTGCCGTCGGTGGGGACTGAACCACCAACCTTCGAATTATACCATTGAAATACTAAGAACTTGTCGCCGTTAAGAATAAAACATGCATATTGCACGCAGCCTCAACACATCACGTGTGACAAGCACGAGTATGGAGACAGTAATAGTTAAGTTGACAGCAATCAAATCGCTGCATGAACCCGAAGGCAATCGAGTTTCTCTTATTAAGCGCTCAGAGCTACCGAGTTGGCAACGGCAGCCTCATCGAAAAACGCATCGTATTTCTTTATCGTCGAAAAGCTAAGCTTCTTTTTTTTATCGATGAGTATCGTCAGCCTGCATCGCGTGGACTGTAGCATTTCCCGACTGATTGATTGATTGATTGATTGATTGATTGATTGATTGATTGATTGATTGATTGATTGATTGATTGATTGATTGATTGATTGACTGACTGACTGACTGACTGACTGATTGATTGAAATAAGTTTAAGGGCATTTCCCTATGTCTTAAGAAAATTGAGCCTCCATAGCTTAGGACAGCCGAAAGCGTACGCTCTCACTTTTCATTCACGCTTAATTATGATTAATTCACCTTTAATTAACTTTAGATAATTTCATCTCTTCATATCTGACGCGCCTTTAATTCACTTTAATTTCCAAGTGATTCACGATTATTTCACCTCTGATTCACCTTATGCGCCTGACAATTCTAATCACGTTGCATACACTTGGTACAACAATTCACTTCAACATGCATACAAAATAACTTTACTGAGAGGTCCTGCGAGTTTTTTGGGACAGGCAAAAGGTTCCGCCTAGGCGACGACCCGGGGTTCTTGAGTCCTGGCGGCTTCCTCGGCCCGCTGGACAGCCTAGAGTTGATCGTCAAGGGCAGAGCTGAACTCGCGTTTGATCCACTTTTAATTAACTTTAATCATCACCCGGGGAATGAGAGTATGAGCCACGCGTTGATTTCGGCACCGTTCGTGTTGCCAACGCCGGATTCCTTTACTCGTGACAGCGACAAGAAAATTATTGATGCAAGAAAAAAAATACAAGAACATAGACATATAATTGCACATTCGGAGGTCCCGAAGTAAAAACTTTCTGGGGGACCTCCCAACAAGAAATAAATGGGGGTTACAAGAATCTCGGCAAACAGTGAGTCGTATATATTTTTATACAACTTGTAGTGCGTCAGTAATAAAAAGGGAAGACTAATCATAAATAAAAAAATCGTTATGATGATCACAAATGATAAAATGAGTGATTTACAAAGTCAAATGGAAGAAATTACAAAGATAATTCGCATAAATTCAAACAAGAACGAATGGCACGTGCAACCAGCAACGCGAACAAGCATCAGATATAGGCAAAAGTCAAACACTTAAAAATTGGCAACAGTACATTTTGAAATATTACTGTAGAAAAAAAGACGTAATGAATTCCATGCTTGTGACAAAGTGTGACGTCCTGAGGAAAATGATAGGGGTGAGCTGGAGGCTCCCCAATCAAGTCGGTGGCTCCGCCCATGACGGAACCGGGAGATGGTGACTCTCAGCGACGTCGCGGGCCCTCTGGACAGCCTGTAATTGATGTGTAAAGTCCGTGCTATGCAGTAGGTCATCCCATACGGCATTGTCTTGCAAGTTGGAGCCCGCGTCGGACGGGCACAGCCAGAGCATATGATCGAAAGAACATCACTCATGTCCACATTTAGAGCATGACTGCGGGAAAATTAGAATCGATCCGATTGAGTGCTCTGGGGGTGATGCACGTTCTTGTCTGTAAGAGCCTAAACGTGACAGACTGTGCTCTGTTCAACTTGGAGCTGGGGGGCGAGAAAATTTTCTCCTGCTTAGTATGTAGCATAGGCGTGCGCAAGGTTCCCCTTCCGGGGGGGGGGGGGGGCGAAGGTTCGTCGCAGCGCCCCCCCCCCCTCCCTATTATGTCAATCTGTGGGGCTGGCTTTGCTCCCCCCTCTCGCCTCCCTGCCCCCCCCCCCCCCCCCCTCCGTGCGCATGCCTAGGGTATGTAGTGTGATGTTATTTCGTGAAGGGTGGATAGAGGGTCTTTAGCGGGGCGATCCTGTGGGACCTGGGCTGTTTGTGCAGGCGCGGTTCGTGAAATCTCGCTCTAGACAGTGGGCCTGCTCGTTGCGGTTGCATCCTACCTGATTAACAACTCCGTCAACGTGAGCCATGCATAAGACCGGTGATGTTTGCGAAACCGCGTATAGGTAGGGCCACATCAACAAAATTAGGAAGCCGAAATGAGTGCGCCACGTCTGCATGAGCTGTTTCTTTGCATCTCGGTGCAATATCTTCTTACGTTGAAACAGCCTCGGCCAGGTTTAATTTATGCGGAACCGTAACATTTCCTCACAGCCCCTTCGTCCGCGGTGAATGAAAAACTGAACATTTGCATTTATATTCGCGTTCTGTCGAGAACGACGTTATTGCTTTTCAGCGCTCCTCACTAGACTTCGGGCACGAAACAAGTTTCTTCTTACGAGTGTTGTAATATGCCTGGGGCAGTCCTTCAGAATTACATTGAAACAGCGTTTCTTCATCTCGCTCTAGCTGCGAGGATTATTTCGCGGCTCAGAAACGAAGAGCTCACCTCCACAGTCGACGTGGGTGGCGTATACCCCCCCCAAAAAAATTGCGTTTCCTTCAGAGGGAAATGGATTTAGCGTATCGCCCACGCCGTGCGCTACGCGAATTCTGGCTGCACGTTAATCCTGTCGGGAAGAGGAATGGCGCGGCTGATACCGAACTGCAGTGGCCCGAGCTTATGTGCTGCGCGCGCAGCTTTTTTTTTTTTTTTTGCCCACGATATCTTACATCCGGGACTCAGCGGCGAAGAGCTTCGAGGCACCGCCTACGCAAGGTGCGCGAGCTCTTGTTGCCCGCACTACGACTCTCGTGTATGGTTTAAGAATATAGCAGTTGCCAACAACAACTGGGGGAACTCTGCGCTGCGATTGTGCGACTGCACAGAAGTACTGTTTTGTACGCGTCTAATCTTCAGTCTCGTCGACTTCTAGATATTTCTCTATATAAGGTGCTTCTTATGGACAATCCAGAATTTCTCCAGTTGCTGTTCACAGAGATCACAATTGTACTAGAGCTTGATCCCTCCTAGCGGAGGACATTACCTGAGCGAAAAATCGGTCTGCTCCTGGCCTTTATACAAGAAACCGAACTCTTCCTTTTTTATTTAACTTATGCCGTAGGGCATACTGGGGCCAATAAAAAGAAAGAGAAAAATTGAACTACGCTATCGATTAATTAACCTGGGTTACTAATTAACTTCTCAAACACTGATAGTCTGAATAGTTGATTGATTAATCTAAGGCGCATATTGCGACTCACAAATTTTAGATTAGATTTTTAGCAACATTCCATGCAGCTCAATAAGTATATGCGAGTATGCGTAATCATAAAGAATTATTCGACGCAAGGCTTTTTCTAAAAGTTGTCAATTTGCGAGGTCGCAATGTTCTTGAACGCAGACAGCTAAATTTCGGGCGAATAATCCTTCTCGTGCACGCTAAACCGCTCCTACTTGCAGCTTCCTCAGGCACTGCAGGCGTGAGAGCTCCCTCCGAAAGTTACTGTATAGGCGACTCGGCGCGTAAAAGTAAGCTCAGTGTCTGTCGGTAGATTTCCGTTCAATTATCCGTGATTAGCTTTCATCTATACGCCATCAGCGCCTCTATTTAAGCTTTTCTTTTAAGAGCCAAGCTCTTAAGGCTCGAGTTAGAACGTCGGGTGTCCGCGAAAAACCCTCCGCGCCGTTGCTTATCACACGCCGTTGCTCATAAGGCGCGCCCACCGACGGAGACAGTCCGCGCAGCCGCCGCACTGAGTTTCCCGGCGTGGCGCGAGCCGAGTACGAGCGACGAAAGGCCCGCGCTTCTACCGGGGGTGCCACAGCCAGCTTTGCACTTAAATTCTGGAGCTGGAGTTTGGACATTCTTGCACGGTATGGACAAACTGTGGTTCGATTCTACTTTGCCTACTCCAAGGAAAGACCTAGCATCAGCCAAGAAGGCCACGTTAAACCCCTCAGATCAACCAGCTTCGCTGTTTCTTAAGCTTTGCACGGCTAGTGTAAACTTCTCCCTTTTTAATTATTTTCTTTCGTGAAAGCCACTACTGCACCGACCTTACTTCGAGTAGCTTCAGCTCTGCTGACCGAAACAACGAACCCTGTAGCTATGGAAAGCTACCTATAGTTCTGGAAACGAAACCTATCATAGGTATGAAAAGCTAAACGAAATGTGGTCGTGTGTTTACCACTATTGCGAGCCTACTGCACCGTACTTCTGAGAAGGAAAACCTTAGCTCCAGCTATTGAACGATCGCTTATTGCGCACCCCGATACAAGTAATTTGGAGGCTGTCAACCACGGCTCCCTTTGTGAAAGCCAGAAGGGGGTGGGGGGGGGACTGTGCGCTGGGAGTCGGGCACCGTTTCTAATGGATACCGGCCACGGCGAAACGAAGAACGACCGTGCGACTGGAATGCCTTTCTTCGTGCTCTCCGCACAGAGCCGAGTAATCTAATTTCGTCAGCGCGGAGACATTTCTGTCGACGTTATTTCTCGATCGCGCGGTGCTTCGGCCTTTAAATAAATGCTTATAGCGCTATACCTTAGTTACCTGACTCTGGTTTGGACCGACCGGTACCTAACCCATCTAGGACCGGATATAGTGCCTTATCAACCACATAGCGCGTCTTAGGTGTATGATGCAATACCTTGTCCGCCGAGGTGGAGCAGTGGTTACGGTGCTCGGCTGCCAGGGTTGCCGTTGGGCGGGCATGAAAAGGCGCCAGAACTCACGCCAAAAGCAGCCAAAGTAGCCATGTCATTTGATATTATCGCCAAATTTCAAGCCAAATAGAACAGGAGCGGTATTATCAACAGAGTCTTTACTATTGATGAATAAATGAAATCATTTTAAATAAGTAAAACCGCAAGTTTAAAAAAGAGCCATGGCGCCAACTGGAAATTTTCGTCGCCAACGGGGTCCAAAAGTAGCCAATTTGGCGCAAAGTAGCCACCAACGGCAACCCTGTCGGCTGCTGACAACTGGCACAGCAGCTGCAGAAGCTGCTGTGCACAGCAGCCACGTAACAACTGGCACAGCAGCTGCAAGAGCTGCTGTGCCAGTTGTCACGTCATCATAGAGGGCGATGGCGAGCTTTGGACCGGGGCGGAGCATATACGTTCCGCGACGTCGCTACAAGCGCCCCCCCAGTATGTCGACGGCGCCTACCCCTGTTTACAAACATGGAATAGGTCTATAGAAGGACAGTACGAAGATCGCTTTACTCGCCGCAGCGGCCGCGTTTCCTCTCGCCAACGTTTCGTTCAGTTACGCCAGGTCGCGTGTTAAAGGAGCTGATTGCTAGCCTTACTTCGTATAAAATTATTGAAAACCACCAGATAAAGAGGCCAAGCTGACCGCTCTCGGTAAGAGGTTCACGTAAAGTCCCTAGAATAACTAAAGTAGCGCCATACGTGTCGATGTGCAGGCTCCTCCTCTCCCCTGCGCTTGGTAGTGCAAGCGCCATCTTGTCCGTCCTCCGTGCATACCCTCTCCCGTGCGCCGGGAGAAGGTATGCCTGTGAAAGGGTATGCCTTTCGCCACAGCCGGCCGTGCTTTCGGCAGTTTCCTGGCGGACACGGTAGAGGCGCTGCTGCAGCTGCTGGTAGAGGAGGCAGAGGCGAAGGGGCGTGGTTGGCGCTACTTTAGTTTATCTAGGGACTTTAGGTTCACGCGCTACGTCACGCCATCTGGCAGACAGAAACAGCGTTCCACACTCGCCGTCGTGCCTAAGAGTAGCGCTGACCAACATTCCCAGCGTTTGCATGCACATGAATATCCGATAAGTGGACGAGGGGACGTCTGCTGCTGTATCTTCTGTTGGTAAGAGCATCCGGCGCGTAATTCGAAGGTCGCAGGTTCGGTTCCTGCCGGCGGAAAGTTGTCCTTTTCGTCCACTTTACTTTCTTCACATCTATACCACAATTATGACGTTACACTTACTCTCTAAGAAAAAAAAAGGAGTATCTGTGACTCCTTTGGGATAGTACTGATCAGGGTTGCCGTTGGGTGGACATGAAAAGGCGCCAGAACTCACGCAAAGAGTAGCCAAAGAAGCCATGTCATTTAATATTATCGCTAAATTTCTAGCCAAATAGAACAGAAGCGGTATTATCAACAGTCTTTACTATTGATGAATAAATAAAACCATTTTGAATAAGTAAAACCACAAGTTTAAAAAAGAGCCATGGCGCCAACTGGAAATTTTCGTCGCCAACGGGGTCCAAAAGTAGCCAATTTGGCGCAAAGTAGCCACCAACGGCAACCCTGGTCCTGACTTGCCACGTGTGCCACTCTAACTCTCTTGAGGGTCACATGACTCTCAGAAAAGAGTATAATGATTCCAGAAGAGAGTTGACGAGCCTCTTTAAAGAGAGTCGTATACGTGGCAAGTCATTACTACCCGAAAGGAGTCAAAGGACTCTCTTTTTTCTTAGAGTGTAAAACACTACAATTAACGTCCCCTGCGCCTCCGTTGGCTTCATTATCGGCTGGTCTTCATTAAGGTTGTGTCAAACAAAGAAACGGGCCCTCGAAAATCTCCTTCCTTCATTTCATTCGTATAAAGTTACAATTTGTTGCTATCGCATTAATTACTTCGCCCTTGCGGCGAAACTGCGACTTTACGTTCCTCACTTGCTTCTTTGTGGGGCTGAGCCGGGCTTCATTAAGGCCCGCAGAAAATAGCGACCCCCTCCCACCCTTCTTCAAAGGCGGCATAATTACAGCGGTCATAGGCGTGCGCAGGGTTCCCCTTCAGGGGGAGGGGGGGGCAAAGGTTCGTCGCAACGCCCCCCTCCCTCCCCTGCCCCCCCCCCCCCTGTGCGCACACCTATGGACAGCGGTACATGCTGTGTGTCGCAACGACCACAAGCGAAATAAGCGCACAATACAACTGGGATTGGAGCAACCTAACTATAGAACCTTGCTTTGATGTTGCATTCACGAATTTCGAGAACGTGTAATTCTTTATTAGGTTGTTCACGGCTGCTGAATCAATTTTCTTTTTGTACAAAAAACTGTCGGGCCGTGGCCACATCTGTCCGTTGCAGACTTGGCTCACTTTATTTTCTCGTATATTCAGTGTAGGGTAGAAAACTGGACATTCCTTTCAGCATCAAAGCTGTTCTTAGTCGAAGTTTTCATGTCCGGGATCCGTGGTAACGCAGGTGGGCATCATGAACGGGTATGCGCCACAGGCATTATGTAAATCCCACCACCCACCACTAGTCCACTAGAAATGAAAGTAGGAGTTTGCCCAACAAATGGCTATGTGCCCCAGAAAGCTGTGCGGCCTATTAGAAAACTATCATCATCATAAACACGTACGTGCCACAGAAATTGGGTAAATACCACTACGCACAACTTCCACTGAAAAGGAAAAAGGCAACAGTTCGCCCAGCAAATGGCGCGCCCGTTACCATAGTCACACATCTGTGACGTAATACTTTGCGGTTGTAAAAGGTGGTGGCTATGCTACCACCTCAAAGCTTAACAAGGAGTGTGTGATAAAGAGCAGCGATACAACATATCTGAAAAACCTGCAAAAACATAGAAATGCGATAGCCTGACAAAGGGAAGGCCCCCCAGCTTCGCTGTTTCATAAGTGTCAGCGAAGCGGCGCCGATAAAACTTTTAAATTCTTCTTTAATAGAGCTCCCTATCTTTTTGCTTCTTGCATCATACGTTCAGACCCTTCCAAATTTTTCGTACGGTTTACGAATTCGGAACCGCCTCTGCTACTTTTATTCAGGAAATTAAATGTGCGTGCGAGAAATTGTCCTTGTTTGACCTCCAATCGTGCCATAGAAATATTCCAGTTGTCAAAGGACGCCAGCGGGGAATCTACTTCGGGCAAGTTTATTCAGACTAGTTCAATGGGCAAGCGTATGCGGTGACGATAAAGTCAGTGAAGAAGTCACTGTGATCTAGTGACGGCGTTGAGAAACCGTCTGACGAGCGAACTGTCACCGAAGAGCCGCGTTATTTTTTCCGCGACTTATGATCACTTCAATCCTCCTTTAAACTTTCTCCGCTGTTTGGATTACCAAGAAACGGCTTGCGGCTTGTTCTGTTCGTGCTGTTGCAAGTTTGTCGCGTTTCATGCTTGGGGCTGGGCCAGGCCCGTAGCCGGGGAGGGCGGCAGCCCCCCCCCCCCTCCCTGTAGTTCGGATGGAGGGGGCTGTTTTACCGAGAATAAATAATGAAAATAAGGGTTTTTCAAGGTTTTCAACAAGTGCCTCCCCCCCCCCCTCCCCCCCGAAAAAAATTCCTGGCTACGGGCCTGGACTGGGCCCTACGTTTCACACAAAAGTCGAGAAAGGATAGACTGCACAAGAAATGTATTAAGTCGAAAGTCTTAGATGCCTTGTCTACCGCGGTAATTGACCGGTGGCGTCGGCGGCGTCCCGCTTCGACGGCGTCCCGCGTCGACGGCGTCAACACGAGTGATGCAAAAGGTCATCATGTTATGACCTCACAACGTGACGTCATCATGATATCCCTGATCACCGAATTTTGTGACGTCATACACTCTGAGAAAAAAAAAACAGAGTCGTTTGACTTCTTTCTGCGAGTTCTGGCTTGCCACGTATACGACTCTCTCTTTAAAGAGGCATGTCTACTCTCTTTGGGGAGTCATTATACTCTCTTCTGAGAGTCATGTGACCCGCAAGAGAGTTCACGTTGTCTTTGTAAAGAGAGTCATATACGTGACAAGCCAGAACTCGCAAAAAGAAGTCAAACGACTCTTTTTTTTCCCCCTCAGAGTGTATGACGTCACAAGATAACCATCATCACGTGACATCGTCGCTTGGTCAAAGGCGGGGCGATCACGGAGGCCGTGCGAAACGTTGCGAGGTGCAGAAAGCTCGCAAAATTCCTCCGATCCTGGAGGCAATGCAAAAGCACGTTAGGTGCACAAATATTTCGGAAGGGCGCGAGGGCAATACATCAACTGAGAAGAAGAAGAAGAAGATGATGATGATGATGACATTCCCCTTCGAGTCGTCTGAAACGAATGCATAAGGGAGTTTGTGAGTTTTGTGTGCGGTATTCCCCCCTTCGGCATCGCGCCAGGAGGACTTCAACGAGTTTGAACGTTCGCAGGTTTACAATTGCACTGATTTCTCTCTCTCTCTCTCTCTCTATATATATATATATATATATATATATATATATATATAGTGTGTGTGTGTGTGTGTGTACACGCATTTTGAAGAACCGGGAGCAGCTCTCGTACTTCGCTTCTAGATCTTGTGCGCCGCTCTGCCGAGAACATTTCGTGCTGTTCCAATTCGCAATTCTTTGAGGCGAAGTGCGCTCGAGGCGAGCGTGAAGGAGAACAAACAGCGGAGGCGCACGTCGGGACGAATTTGCTCTCGTCAGTGGAAACGAGAGAAGCACAACGCGGCTTCCGTGATTCGCAGCTCTTCTTCCTTCCCCGCGTTTCGTCCCTGCGGCCCCGAATTCTCCGCGATATCCGAGACGGACATCGCCGCATCGCAACGGGCAGCGCGCACGCCACGCGCCACGAAGTGTGGAGGAAAAGAAAAAAAAATAATAAAGAGAACGACAGTCCTACAGATTGGGTAAGCTCCTCGATCTATATAGCGTGCTTTGTCTCACAAAAATTCTGCAGCGACGTGGGCTGCATCGTCGTGGGCTGCACAAAATTGTGCAGCCCACGAAGCTGCAGAAATTTCATGAGCGAAAGTACGCTGCACAGAGTTTTTTGTTGTTTTTACAACCGGTCTTTATTTATTTATTTTTTTTTCCACGTGGGTAGGAACTCACAAGGTTCATTATGCATTCGCGTAAGACGAATCGAAGGCGAAAGACATCGCCATCTTTTTGTTCAGATCGCTCTAATAATCTTCCCTCGTCCCGCTCTGTGATATTTCGTCATCTGTTGACGTCATGGCGTGACGTCACGTTATGTAATGCCACGATGACGTCACTCATTTGGCCGATGTGCGACATTATGATGACTTCATATGATGGCGTCATCACGTGATGATGATTTCTTGCATCTCTTCCTGTTGACGCCTCCGACGGTCAATAGAGACATTTAGTCGCAAAATACTTTACGTGTACAGGAATACCGGGTGTGAACTGCGCATGCGCAGAGACTTCATTAAACATTCTGTTAAAATTTCAGTGTCGCACTAGAAACCGTGTGTCTTGGGAAGCCACACGCTTTGTATTGCGAAACTGAAATTTCGCCAAAGTGTTCCAGCAGGTCTCTGCTGTATAGATCCCAGAGGTCGTTTTTGATTACGAGCTTATTTCAGAAGATATGATATTTTCTCGCCTACATCCCATTCAGTTATGGCAGGACGCCGTTGCTGCCGCCGATAGATGGCGTCGCGTACAGATTTCCGCAAATCCTGGGAATGTGGAATACCGGACAGACTAAAAAGCCTCCTAATTATGGCGCTGGATGGGGCATCTAAGGCTTTCGCCTTTGAATAAATAGAGCGGCGATCACCCGTTACGTCATTGTCGGAAAAACTAACGGACAGCGGCTGCGATAACTTCGTATCTAATCTTTAACTTCTGGATTGTTTCGACTATCTCGCGCCTTGACGGTGACGGTCTGGCTTGTTCTTGCAGGGGTGCTACAAATGTAGGCGAATCCTGAGCCAATATTGACGCGTTCGCCGTGGGAGTTGGGGCGATCGATTTGCGGCGGTATACACGTACAAAACATACTATTCTGTCACCATAATAACTCTAGGAGTTTTACGTCCCAAAACCACATATTCTCTCACCAGGTATCACATAACAGCTCTTCAGTTTACTTGCTGCAACCTACGATACCGTGCAGAAAGTGATAATAATAATATCTGGGGTTTAACGTCCCGAAACCACGATATGATTATGAGAGACGCCGTAGTGGAAGGACTCCGGAAATTTTGACCATCTGGTGTTCTTTAGCGGGCACTGACACGCACAGTACACGGACCTCTACCATTTCGCCTCCATCGAAATGTGACCACCGCGGCCGGGATCGAACCCGCGACCTTCGGGACAGCAGCCGAGCACCCAGGCCACTACACCACCGCGGCGGACAATGTGCAGAAGGTGAATTCTTGCGTTGGTTGACGGGTGATCTACTTTGATACAATTACGGATAGTGTAAGTGGAAGTTCGAATTTTTCGTGCTTCCATATACGATGCGTCGCTAATCTGTTTTTCCTCGGCGACGTCGTTTAATGAACAAGTATCCTGGCTTACTTATCTTGTTTTACAGAGTGCAGTAACAAGGAACGAATCAAGGGAAAAAAAAAGTGCCTATTTTTGCGTGCGCATTCATTCCTATACGGTGAGGCCAGCCTCAACGAAGCGGCGCGGTTCTTGTGTGGCCTATAGCGCACAGTTTTTCTCTACCGCGGCTTTGTTGGAGTGGCATTGCATTTTTTTTTTTTCATATACACGCCATCCCGAGCAGCACACAAGCAGCACTACGCATTGAGTTGTCTAAAATGGAAAGATTCCGAAATGAGAACGCGAAGCAAAGACGACAAAACGTATTGGGCTCACGGCCAAGGGGATCTTCTGAATGTGTTCGTGCGTGTGTGCATGTGTACGTTTGTGTGTGTGCGCTTGCGTGCGTGGGTGTACGTGTGTGTATGCGGGCGCGCGTTTGTGTGAGTTCGTTTTCTTGTTTGTCGGTGTATGTGTCGGTCTGTTTGTCTGCGTGTGTTTGTGTGTGTTTGCTTGTCTGTCTGTGTGCGTGTGCGTGCGTGCGTCTGCGCGCTCGCAACCGGGAAAGGAACGCGGAATCACCGTGCTAACGCAATGGATGCTTCCAAAGTTGCCGGAAGTGCAAGGGAACCAGAATGAAACAGGATATACACGGGTTGGCCTGAATCAACTTCGTCCCTGATGCCTGCACCCATCTAACATTTACTTCTCCTTTTTCTTTAATGTATACTCTCACGCAGTTTTCGCTACGAACACTTCGAGCATACGCGTAAATATTTACGTGCCCGCCTTAGCATTGCAAATCCACTCGAAGCTGGGAAGAAACTTCTTGGCAACCAAGGTTCTTTTTTCGCCCGAATAAACGGTAAGAGACGATGCGCAGCGAATCGTCTCTGGGCTTAGGGCCAAACCCACCGCGTGTTGGCTCTTTTCTCTCTTAAAGGGCCTATACGCACGCCGCTTGTGAAGGCTGCCTAAAAGGCCATCTCAGCTGGCTTCGTAGGTAATATTATACAATTTTACGCCCGGGGAAGAAGTGCTGCCCAGGGAACGTTCTAGCCCAATATGCCTAAAAAATGGATTTAGTAATAGCGGAGAGAGCTGCAAACGAAATGTGAGAACCGAGTGGTGCCAGCAGGCGGGCAACCCTTGTGTTCAAGAAAAAAAAAAGAATAGCATGTCTTTCGCCTTCGAGTCGTCCAATGACTCTGAGTTTTATTTATTCTTATTTTTGAGAGCGAAGCTCTTAAAGCTCCGGGTAAAACGTCGGGTGTCCGCAAAAAACCATCCGCGCCGTTGCTTATCAGGCGCGCCCGCCAACGGAGACAGTCCGCGTAGCCGCCGCGCCGAGTTTCCCGGTGTGGCGCGAGCAGAGTACGAGCGACGAAAGGCCCGCGCTTCTACCGGGGGTGCCACAGACAGCTTTGCACGTTAGTTCCGGCGCAGGAGTTTGGACATTCTTGCGTGGTCTGTGACAGGATGTGGTCCGACTCTGCTCTGTCTACGCCAAGGAGAGACATAGCATCAGTCAAGAAGGCCACGTTAACCACTTAAAGGGGCCCTGCAACACTTATTGAGCATGGTCAGAAAACGCTGCCGATCGGTAGTCGAGGCTCCCGAGAACACGCGAGCCAAATATTATAGCGCAGCACGCGGCCTGGAATTCACAATAAATTCTCAAAGTCAGCTAAAAATTGCTTTCTCTTCTCTCGACAAATGACGATACAAGCTCGAAAATCACTCGTCACAGCCATTGTATCAGCCATTGGCTGATTTGAGCATGGCGCGCTCGGTCGTTACTGGGGCAGTCGCGGGAGGCCGCGACTTGTCCACGCGTGCGCGCGCGGGATCGCACTGAGAAACCGCGCATTGGAAGAAAAAAAAAAAAAGAAAGAGAAAAAGCGCTCAAGGTGACGGGGCGCGCGTGACGTAATTTCTTCCCCCGTGCCATCCCTCCCTGTTTAGCTTCCAGCGCTTTCATCGGGACGAGCGAAGAGTGCATGCAATTGCAGCGTGCAACAAATCTTTGTAACTCCGCTCGTACTGGACGGATTCTAAAAATTTTTACGGCTGAATTCGTGAGGCAATAAGCTGCTTTAGTGAATCCATTCTATGGCCACTTGGAAAAGCGTTGCAGGGCCCCTTTAAGCTTTACACGACTAGTGTGTTCTCCCCCCCCCCCTTTCTTTTTCTTGAGCGATGCTACTGTATCTGCTTTATTAGAAAATTCTGACGACCTCACGGCGGTTTGATTGACGCTTACTGCGGAATACATTTGCGCATTCTCCTTCGTAAGCTCCACATTTCCCAGTGCAGCACAGCTAACGCGGCTCGGCTTGGTTCATCACCCTGCCTTTTCCTTGTCGCCTCTCTCTCTTCTCTCTCTCCCTCGCAATACCTCATCCTCTCCTTTACTTCTGCTGCGCTATCGACCGCTCCGTTTGCTTTGATTTGGGACGTGCGAGACGTGAAATTGGGAAAAAGCTGCGCACCCCCATCCCAGAAGCTGGAACGTATCGAAGGAAGTGACGTCAAAGCGGAGAAGACCCGAGAGAAATAGTGGAGGAGGCGTTACACTGTGGCTCTGTATAGTTCGTGTTTCCGCTCTGCCTCGACAAACCGCGAGCCGCAGTGCCAGACCGTCCAAACCCTCCGGGACCCGCAAACGCATCTATAAAACGGGGGTGGGCTGGGATCATTGGGAACGTGATTGACGCCAGAGAGCTCCGATGAGCCGCGGCTTGTTCCTTGGCGCGGTTTTCTTCGTTTTCTCGCTTCTCTTCTGCGAGAAGAGAAAAAACGAGCGACAACGCTGCCTGCCTTTGGCGAACGCCGCTTCCTGGATGACGAAAAAGAACAAAAAACAGAAAAGAGAGAGAGAGAGAGAAGCCTAACACAAACAGGCAAAGAAAGAAATGGCCGCGGCGCTGCTTGATATTCGATGTTTATTTCTTTTTTTTCTTTTTTACCGCGAGTGTGCGTTTGGTTTGTTGGCATCTGCTTCGGCAGCGGCGAGGCGGCTGTGATGACGTGAGCGTATTATGGGAGCTCGGGAAGTCGAAAGCGGGGCGTAAATTGCGACGCGTCCGAGGAAAGAAAGAAAGAAAGGAAGAAGGGCGAAAAATGAGTGCGACTCTCTCGATGGGAACACGGAGGCTGGATGCGGGCTCTGACGGTCGGTCGGACCCCGGGGAGGAGAAAGGGAAAGAGTCGGAAAGCGAGGCAGCTAGGCCCGCGAGAAAGCGCCGGCGTCTTGTGGTGGTTTGGCGCGATCTGTTCGCGTCGTCGTGGCCGTGCCAAACAGAGCGTGCGGCCGAACGGCGCCAGGGAGTCGACGAAGCCTTCCGAGTCGGCCGAAGAGATTTCTTTATTTTTTTTTTAAGGGGCGAAGCTCCTTAGGGCCTAGCCTTGTCGTCGTCCGCGTCCGTCACGGGTAGATTCGTGGATGTGGGACACACAAAAAAAAGGTTTAACAATAGACTAATATCAATCATAATTGTGACAGAACAATATAAAACACCTAGAAGCACAAACCCTTTATACTAGTCGGCGACTTAACGTACACGTTATGGACCTTAGGACCTAGCTATGTCATCTAAGCTCATTGTCCACTGTCACGGTCGTTAGAAAACTATTGCTATAGTCGAAACATGTGTGTATGTGAATAAATAAAAGGTTTACAATAGACGAACAACAATTATAATTGTGAAGAAACAATATAAAATGCCTACAATCACAAACCCTTTATACTAGTCGGCGACTTCAACGTAGACATTATGGACCTTAGGACCTAGCTTCGCCCACTCGTCATCATTCACTTCGTGGAGATGCGCCGCGTAGCCGTACAGTATTCTGTCGGCGGAGGCGTTACCCCTCGCGAATAACAGCCGCGCAGTTTTTAAGGCGAAAGCCTTAGATACCCCGTGAAACGCGAAAATAATTGACCATCGGAGGTGTCAACGCGAGTGACGCGAAAAATGATCATGACGTGATACCTTCAGATATTACGTCATCACGGCGTCACATAACGCATCTATCGCTTTTACTAACCCTTCTTCTCGACTCACCAGAAGAAGTCACCACCTTAACATAATCCTTTGAAATCATTCATCGATTGCTTCAATTTTTCCTTAATGCGTTGAATGACTCTGCTAATACTATTGAAATTTGGAATGGTCTCGAGGGCTCCCTGCGCGAGTTGTCTAGTGATGAGCTCGTGGAACAGTTGCCAAACTTCGTTCACTGATTAACTGTGTATATTTTCCTGATCTAGTTCTTTTTCTTTTTTTCCAATGCATAAACTAAACTTTTTTTTCACATCGTATTTTTAGAGTATGTACGTACTTTCTCCTGCAATATCTTGCTATGAAAGATGGCAATACATGTAAATAAATAAATAAATAAATAAATAAATAAATAACGTGACGTCACATGAGGACGTCATCGCGTGACATCGTCGCTTGGTTGAAGGTGGGCCGATCACGGAGGCCATGCAAAACGAGGCGGTGTGTGGAAAGCCTGCTACACAAGATTGTACTCGGGTCAGGGAAACCCTACATGCTTACCTAAAGTATTGACGCAAACGACGGTTTGGTAAGCGAAGCAGTGGAAACTCTACGAACGGGAATCGCTGGGTGCCCCTGCTACGCACTTCCTCTGCAGGTTGTGCAGCTGCATTTGTGCGCTTGTCCTGCTGAGAGTGCAATATAGAGAGTGCTCACTTTTATTACGCATTTCCGATCAGGACAACGTTCACTATTTACCTGCTTTGAGGGAGAAGACTACAGTTGCCATCATCATCGCAGAACATACGCCGTGGCTGGGATCGTCTGTTAAACGAGAAACAACTTTATCGTGGAAAATAACTGCTCCAAACGGTAGTAGAAATGGATTCGATAGAAACGATTCGGTGGGGAGTCGAATAATCTGATTTGCATGCAGAAAGAAAACACATCGACCCGTGCAGCCTACGCGCTGTGCACCTTCCCTTCCTCACGCTGCCCGGTACGTATCGAGCCTCCGTGCATGGGAACACTGCGGATCCGAAGTATGTCTTTCGCTTGCGGCACCGTCGAACGATATACCGTATGTACTCGTGTATATACGTCCTGTTGGCCGGACCCTTAATTCTTGAAAGGGTTAGCAGTGTTATCCGTTGTGCGGTGCGAGAATTCCGAAGTTAAGTGCGAAGCACGTTAGGGGGCCAGGTTGTCGTATGCTGTCGTCGTCGCTTGGCGTAACGCTCCATGAGTAGCATACAGAGCGCGCGCGCTCGCGCCAAGGAGAAGTCTTCTTCCTCTTGTTCTGCGAGCGCCTTGATGATGATCACTTATCACCAGCAAAAAAAAAAAACTAGTACGTTTGCCGTAACGCAGGCAAAACCAGGTATAAAAATAGAAAAAAAGAGGAAGCAAGCGCGAAATATAGAGCGAAAGTGGAAAAAATAGGAAGAAGAACAGAAAGAGCAAGAAATAGACAGAAATTGACAGAGAGAGGAAGAAATAAATAGAAATAAACTGAAACAAAAAAAAAGACCGAAAAAGACGCAAAAGGAGAAAAAGAAAGAAAGAAAAAAAGGAAAGAAAGAGAAAACCGAAGAGAAACAAAGAAGGCTGTCCAGCTCAGCGCTTTCTTCAAGCTTAGCAGCCCTAGTGCGAAGTTGCCTCAATTTTTTGTTTCTTTCGGAGTCGTAACAAGGTAGCCGGGCCGAGTTTTCGGTGACTCCAGGTAGCAGAAGCACAGCCTCCGAGATTTAACGGCTGCCTCCGAAGTGCTGCCGACTGCCATATAATTTAGACTGGACGGGTGAAGAGGGCATCCCATGAGGACGTGTACCGTAGGATTTTCGAAGCATGGGCTGGGGTTTCCTGCTAGACGGTATAGGTCGGCAAACTCTCACTATGAATCGACTCACTCAGGCTCACTCAGACTCAGATCGGGCCATGAGTCTGAGTCTGAGTGAGTCAAGGTGAGCAACACTCTGGTGAGTTTGAGTCCGAGTGAGTCCGGTTACAGAAAGTTTTAGTGTGTCTGAGTCCGAGCTAGTCCAGGTGAGCAAAATATTGGTGAGTCTGAGTCCGAGTGAGCTCTGAGCGCAAAATATTTTTCCTGAGTGAGTCCGAGAGCTCCACCTTTTGTTGCCGACTTATGCCAGACGGTGGAGAAAAGCTTCAAGGTCACGAGGAATCTCGTACAAATTCGATACGACGGAGGAAGACCTCATCCTGGACACAGGCGAGTTTTAGGATGCGACGGGTAAAGAGGAGCAGGATGAGGAATAAGTCTTGCAACCGGGTGGCAGTGACAAAGACCGTTTTTTGCTCCTCCCAGTACAAGCGAGTACTGCAGTTCAATAATGTCAAGAAGCGCTGACAACATGTACAAAAAAAAAACGTTATTTTTTTTTATCCGTGCAATAGCAGCACCCGCAATTTTCACCACAAATGCCGGTAAAAAAAAAACAAAACAAAAAAAAAAACCTCACAGGGCCCCTTGTGCATTCACCTAAGACACCTCAAAGGCGAAAGCCATGTTCTTTTTCATCTCACTGGATGTATGAGGGAGCAGGGAACAGGAGCCGTGGCTTCACGTGCCACTGCCAAGCGCCATCTTCATTTTCTTCTCTCGAGGTCGCGCGCTCACCAGTTTTGTTTGTTCGCCGCCCGAAAGATGGCGCTACAACGGCGTCGTGTGGCGTTACGACACATGACGTAGTGCCAGAATTGGTGACGTCATGATGACGTCACAAAACGTTTTGCCATCTGTGACGTCATGACGCCGCCATATGGCGCCGTCATCACGTGATGATGATTTTGTTGCGTCAATCGTGCCCGACGCCGCGCCAAGGTCGCAGCCGACGGTCAAATTTCCTGTTTTATGAGGCATTTAAAGTTTTCGCCTTATAACCGAGCATATACGGTAGACCTGTATACGGTGCCTCAAATACTCGCCACCAACCCCGCCACTGCGATAGGTGCACGCGCATTGGTCGACGTCGTGCTCGTACAGCATTCAATATAAACCACCAGCCGCAGCGGAGACCACGATAAGCGGTGGCGAGCTTGTTCGAGCGGTAACGAGGTTTTTATACGCGTATTTATAGGCACACGCCCGCCGCGATTCCGTCGATCATCGAGTTTCGAGCGCAATCGCGAGTGAATTACCCCGGGGAGAGCGATTCCCCGAGGACGAGCTGGCTATCTCTTTCCGGTTCGCTATGTCGACTGTGACGACGCCGACATTTAAGCGCCGAGTTGGAGCAGAGGCAGATGGTCTACCTTCTGAAATATCTGGAGTCGGGAAATGCATGCAGCGTTACTGAGGCTGTTGTTCTGACAAAAAAGAACAAAGAATAGAGAACAAAACGAGATAACATGGTGTTGGTACCGTATGCAGCTATCCGCAGTAGTTGTATGAATGCTCTTGGTTTTGTGTTGCGTGGACTGATTTTTATGTTGAAGAACATGGACTGAGTGCGTGTGTGTTGTACTATGTGCCTTTGTACAGCCTTGTATTTGTTTTCTGCTTCGTGACGACAACTATTGTGCAAGAGAAGAGCAATAGCCGGCTCCACGCATTGCCACCAATCTCTCCTTACATACATTAGAAAAAAAATCCTTTTAGCAGTTTTGTCGCAACACTTTTTGAGCATGGTAAGAAAACGCTGCCGATCGGTAGTCGAGGCTCCCAAGAACACTCGAGCCAAATATTATAGCACAGCACGCGGCCTGGAGTTTACAATAAATTCTCAAAGTCAGTTAAAAATAGCTTTCTCTTCTCTCGACAGATGACGCTACAGGCTCAAAATCACTGCGTCACAGCCATTGTATCAGCCATTGGCTGATTTGAGCGTGGTGCGCTCGGTCGTTACTGGGGCCGCCGCGGGAGGCCGCGACATGTATGTACTACATGCGTGCGCGCGCGATCGCACTGAAAAGCCGCGCATTTGAAGAAAAAACAAGAGAAAAAGTGCTCAAGGTCACGAGGCGCGAGTGACGTATTTCCTTCCCCCGTGCCATCCCTCCCTGCTTAGCTTCCAGCGCTTTTGTCGGGACGAGAGAAGAGAGAATGCAATTGCAGGGTGCGACAAACCTTTGTAACTCCGCTCGTACTGGACGGATTCTAAATTTTTTTTTTCGGTGGTGAATTCCTGAGGCGATAAGCTCCTTTGGTGACTCCATTCCATGGCTACTTGGAAAAGTGTTGCAGGGCCCCTTTAAATACTTACATAGATGGTTCGTGCACTTACATTTAGGTGCACGTTAAAGAACACCAGATGGTCATGACCAGAATTGGGGGGACATGTGCACGTAGCGCCATCTCTCGTCGGCGACAGCGGTGGCCTGCCGTAACTGAATGGGAAACTGACGAAAAAGGATAGTTACCGGAAACAACTCCTCGTTATATGCAGCCGAGATCCCACTGGAACATTCCGGTAAAATTAGTGTCGCACTACATCCCGCGTGGCTACCCAGAGTGCTTAATATTTTACAATGGGGCCCCATGCGTTTCCTGTGCACGGGGTTCAATTGTCCTGGGAAGCCACGCGTTTTGTAGTGCGGTACCGCAATTTTACCAGAATGATGCATATAACCAGGAGTCGTTTTTGATAACTAGTTTTTAGGGGCGAAGCTCCTTGGGGTGTGGGTCTGTCCCTCCTCTGTAGTATGTAGTAGTAGTAGTAGTAGTAGTAGTAGTAGTAGTAGTAGTAGTAGTAGTACGTAGCCACGTATAGTGGGATGTACCCACTCCACGTGATAAAGATGACGATGACGCCTGATGACCATGAAGAATAAGCGCGTTCCAGTATAGTGGAATGTACCCACTACACGTGATAACGATGTCGATGACGCTGATGAGGAAAACAAAATCAGGGGAACCCCCTCCTTGTGGTCCGTAGAGCTCTTGAACAAAATCATCATCTACCCCATCGAGTGGGCAAAATTTACGGGGATTGACGGTTTACCAGATTACCTCGGGAGCTTCGCCCACTCATCATCATTCACTTCGTGGATATGGCGTGATTTTTTTTCAGCAGATATGATTTTTTTTTCGCCTACTTCCCATTCAGTTATGGCAGGACGCCGTTGCTGCCGCCGAGACATGGCGCCATGTACAGATGTCGCCTCGTAGAGATGTCCCCCCCCGCCCGCGATAGAAATTACACGCCCGCTATCGAAATAAGTAAGAGATGGTTAGAGTATTGGTGGCAGAAAACTAGAGAGAAAGGACAAAAATAAATAGTGGGAAAAATAAGGACATTCTGCCGTAAAGGGCAGAGAACTGGGCTATGAATTTGCGTTTTCTTTTCCTATAATAAGATAGATTTAATCGAAATAGACAATTAAGGCATTAGGCCAAATTAAAAAAAAAGAACGAAAAATTACACCATCTCCCGCTAAAGGGAACCATGTGTAGATGCGAAGCAGCGGGCGCTAACGCTTACACTGGCGGCGGCGTGGACGCTGGCGCTCATCGCGGCGTTGCGCAGGAAAGAGAGAGGTGACACGTACAGACATGTTTCAACGCGTACGTTAGGCGCGCGTCAGGCGGCAGCTGCGGGCGCTGCGGCGAGCGTGCGGCAGGCGAGGGAGAGAGTGACGTCAGCGCGCACTGCGAGGGGAGCGTGACGTCAAGCGCGCTGCTGCGGCGTGAACCTACTTGGCACCGCTCCAACACCTGCGGCGAGGGGAGCGCGTTGCGGCGCGTTCGTACGGACGCACGGAGGGACAGCGTTACACAGGCTAGTCAAAGAGCTGCTTCGCATCTAAAAGTTAGTTTTTTCTTTAGTTGTCAATCCTGGTGGCACACTTGTCACCGCCCCGTTATAAAGGGGACGCTCATAGCATCCATGTATCCATCCATCCCAAATCCTGGGAATGCGAAATTTCCGGAGCCCTACACCACGGCGTGTTTCCTAATCATATCGTGGTTTTGGCGCGTAAAAACCACAGGTACCTTATAAAAGGCCGGAAAATCTTAACGAAACCGATCAGTCCAACGGCTTCCGCGGAAAGAAAGCAGCGCGGAACCATCGCATGGAGGGACGGGCGCCAGTCGGAGTCTCTCTGGCTTTGGTGATTCCGCGCCCCGTAATTCTTCGAACAGGGAATCGTGCCAAAAAGGTCACTCGGGACGCGCAGGGAGCCTCCCCTTCTTTGTAGTTTTTCGCTTATTTTTTTTTCTTCGTTTTTGCGGAAGAAAGAACGAACCAATTGGGGCCCGTTCGTCGTTGTGGCCATCCTTTTGTCGTCCTTTATTACACTTTCTCTCGACAATCATCGACATTTTTTTCTGCGTCCTCTTCGCCCTCTGGCTCAAACTACAGCTGCCATCTTTCTCCTCGTTTTATAGTTGCCTCGCGGTCGTCACCCGGCTGTTAGCACGATTTTTAAGTCTTCACGTATCGCCTCACAGCGGCCATTAATCATCTAGCGCTCCCCCCTCTTCCCCCCCCCCCCCCCACCGCACTGCCATCTCGCGAAACGGGGGACGCTGCCAACTTTCCTATCGATCCCCCTTCCTCACCGCTCTCGCTGTCTCCCGTTTAAATACACACTGTACTTCCCGAAAGGCGCGCGACGCTTTCGAAGCACGTTGTACCGTAAGGATGATGTCAAGAAAGACGACGACGTCGCGATAATCGATGCCTGCGAGAGTTCCGTCTCCGAATTCTGAGATCTTTCGAACAGGTGTGTTTGGGCGCGGTCGATATGCAGCGCCTTAGTTATTCGCTTCCTTCGGTTCACTCTATCTCGGCTGCGCGGCTTGCCAAGCGTTAGGGGATGTTTAACCTTGTAATGCCCAGAGGCAGCTATGCCTTAGAAAAACTGCAAAAAACACTCACCATTTCAACTCTTTTTGTAGAGTTCATTTCAGGAAAAAAAAAAATAAGTGAAATTTTGAGGCATAACTTAGTTTTAATTCAAAAGAAAAAACACCGCCATATCCACAAAGTGAATGATGTTGGAGGAGCTTGCTCGGAGATGATCGGGTAACCCGCGAATCCTCCGCACACATCTCCTACCATCATATATAGACGTGACAACGTTGTTACATTACATGTGGCGCTCGGGCGGCGAGCCCCAGCTGCTGCTCGTTGCGAGCCCGCCGCGCTGCTGCCTTGGCTTGCGCAGTGTTCATGCGGCCGAGCGGTAACGAAGAGTGTTCACTGCGAGAGCTCCCGGCGAAGAGAAAGGAAGCGCACGCGCTGAGAGTGATGTGCGTCGCCTTGAGCGGCGCCGCTATCTAGTGAGCAATCTTGAAATCACCGAAAAGCCGGCGCCTTGAGCGGCGTGTACACGCCATCGCCGCTACCGCTGTCGCCGCCGCCGGACAAGGCGCGAGCATAAGGAGCTTGCCGAGCGAGCTCCTAAAAAATAATTAATTTGCTTCAATGTGTTACTCAGTGTGACTTCATTATAACATGATAAAGATTTTGTGGGGTCTGTGAACATCTCCCCGCTCACAAGAACACACGGACACAGTAGACACGGTCGAGCCAAACAACATCGTGTACATTTATTCAACTACTTTTACATCAACGAGCTCGCTAGCCGAATCAAGTACATCACTAGTGATCAACACGCTAAAACAACCTTACACAATGTTCAATACAACAACGCTCAAGCAAACAACAAGGTACCGCAAATGCGGCGTCGCCTACGGTCGACTTACCATGAGGAATCCACGGGAAACGACCCGCGGTTGCCGTCCCCATGGACCCACCGCAGGAGACGTCCCTCCACGCCAGCCGCCAAACGCCCAAGAGACTCCCTCCTGTTTTCTGTGCGGCCACCTATCCTCGCCGCCGGGCGCCGCTGCTGGCGACACCGCTAACCCTAACCCGCGCGAAACACAGCGCCACCTCCCGCTCGGCGGCTGTTAACCCGAACTGCGACTTATCCGCGAGACGCAAACGACCTTATAGGGGGTGATAGCACCCACACAACCTTAACCTCCAATTTTAAGGAGGCTGTCTTAAAACTCGTACGAAGAACGCACAATCTCTGGGAAGAAGGCACATCATTTCGGCACGCATCCATCTCATCTTCTGCGCTTCTTAAATTGCCTCGTACGTAAACATACCCGTTTGGTACAGCGTTGCCATCTCTCTCTCTCATTCAGGAATGGAAGGTGATTGAGGCTATAGTCAAACACGACGACAAATTGAAGGCGCAGAGGCGCCTCCTTCGCGTTTCCCTGCCCCTCTCAGCTCGTTTCAGCCGAGATTCGCGAAAGCTGCCCGCATCGCCATCTCTCGTCGACATTCTCGGGGACAAAAAGTTCGACCGTAGAACAGGCCCACAGCTATAGGGTAAATTGTCAGGGTCATATTTAGGGACAAACGAGGTGACGATGCACTTTCCTGCGGAGATTGACTGTGCCCCAATGATATGCAATATCGATCCCCTTTCGCTGAGCCGAGAATCGACTTGTTTTTTCCTCGGCACGCTTCTCCTAGGAACACGGCCTCGCATGGGCACTCTCTGGGAACAAAATGTCCCCGTGTTCCCACCAAGGACAAACCGAAACAATCGCGCACAGCCGATGTTCGTTCGCTCGACCGTGCGACAAAAGGCTGCGGTACGAAAACCGGACCGGACGATGCCCCAGATTCGGAAGAGCATTTTTTTTTTTTCCATTTAAGGAAAAGAAAAAGCGGAGTGCGAGGAGACGACATATGGAGACACTCGAAGCGCCGTCAACAGGCGCGACATTGGAGATGTCGGAAGTTTTCTTTCTTTTTTTTTTTTCTTTCCTCCTCTTTTAAGCCCCGCGTTCTGAGTGCGCGCGCTCGTATTTGTCATCGTTATATTCGCTACGTTTTATTAGGCGCGTCTTCGCTTCCATCTCCACCGCGCCATCTGAAAGCCGTATTCCGCACGGTCTCTCGCAGTGCCTGGTTCCACTAAATCCGTGCAACGTTATTGAGGGCTGGTCGGTCGGACGTTGTAGCGGGTGGGGAGACAGTGAGTGAGTGAGTGAGTGAGTGAGTGAGTGAGGTGAGTGAGTGAGTGAGTGAGTGAGTGAGTGAGTGAGTGAGTGAGTGAGTGAGTGAGTGAGTGAGTGAGTGAGTGAGTGAGTGAGTGAGTGAGTGAGTGAGTGAGTGAGTGAGTGAGTGAGTGAGTGAGTGAGTGAGTGAGTGAGTGAGTGAGTGAGTGAGTGAGTGAGTGAGTGAGTGAGTGAGTGAGTGAGTGAGTGAGTGTTATAGAGTGTGAGTCAATGCGTGTGTAATTGGGTGATTGACTGAGGGAGTGAGTGTTATTGAGTGTGAGTCAATGCTTGTGTAATTGAGTGATTGAGTGACTGAGTGAATGCGAGTAAATGAGCCTGTATTCGTGTCAAGACAGGTCCCCATGTCGAAAACGTTGACTCCTGCGACGTTCCCTCAGTTCGGCGATTTCTCATTCCATCGACAAACGTGCCTCGTTCTGAGCGGCTGCGACAGGGAAATCCATCCGGAAATATAATTTCCGCGCGACAGATGAAGATGTACGACTGCGCGGGAGGTCAGCACTAATTCCGCTTAATGCGCACCTGAATGGAATTTAAGCTGCTCAGAAAGCACCGCGTATTTTTCTTAAGAGACGAACGCGTCGCATTGAATCAAGAATCAAGAAAGTGTATTTCCAACATAAAGTTGGGAGCCACCCCAGGCGAAAAGCGGCGAAATGCAGCTTGAAGGTGACTGTGGTCCCATACACAAAACAGCGTACACAGACATTTATATGCAACATCAGCATACATAATGAACAAAGGATACTTACACTAGTATAGAAACAAAATAAGGTCATTAAATGCCAGTAAACATGAGACATACACAGTACACATGTGCATGCATAAATTGAAAGATAAGTATGCAAAAAAATAATGACATCGAATGGCGATACACATATTGATGCGTACATTGAAACATGCATACTTTTAACAAGTTTTTATGCGTCCACGTATTGATTCTTGGATGTTGCTGCGCGCTGCACGCTACTAGCGGAGCACTACAGGGAAGCCCTACGCAAGGCTGTCCATCGATTCGTTTCTGAGGCAGCTTCGTTCTTTTCCAACCTCCCTGTTGCGGCGACGGCGACGGCGTGGGCGGTGTTCGGTTTTCGCGAGACTTCTTCGGGGTATATATCGTCGTCCCAACAGCAGGGGATATCGACGGCGCGTGGGTGTCCGCTTGTCCACTGTCTGGATGTGTACTTAGGGCAGCGTTTACCGAAGGCGCTATTGCCCCGAGAGAGGGTCCCTCCCTCTCTCACAACATCGGCTGAAGGATGGTCGAGGAACGAGCCCGCAATGTAATACCAAGGCCCATAGGCGTGCGCAGGGTTCCCCTTCAGGGGGGGGGGGGGATGGGGGGGGGGGGCGAAGGTTCATCGCAGTGCCCCCCCCCCCCCCACCTCCCTATTATGTCAATGTATCGGGCTGGCTTCGCCCCCCCCCCCCTCTTCTCGCCCCCCGTGCCCCCCCCGTGCGCACGCCTATGCCAAGGCCCGCGGTTTTGCTCACTGGTAAAGGCAACCAGGAACACCCGTCGTAAATTCAAGAGAAGACCATATCAGTCCAGAATATTCAAGACAAGAAGAGTTAGGAACTTTAAACTCGATCGAGTTAATGGAGAAAGGGATAAAGCAGCCGATTTACTCAGCCGCTTGTGCACGGTTGGCCCGGATATAGTCACTCTCTCTATATAAGAATATTTAGCTTAGGTCTAGGCTGGGCCATTCACATTGCTGGCTTTCAATAAAGTTTATTCCTCCTTAGTTACTTCATCACTCTTTTTGTCCGCCGCGGTGGAGCAGTGGTCCATAGTGCTCGGCTGCTGACCGGAAGGTCGCGGGTTCGATCCCGGCCGGGGCGGTCGCATTTCGATGGAGGCGAAATGGTAGAGGCTCGTGTACTGTGCGATGTCAATGCACGTTAAGGAACACCAGATGGTCGGAATTACCGGAGCCCTCCACTACGGCGTCTATCATAATCATCTCGTGGTTTTGGGACGTTAAACCCCAGCAATTATTATTATTATTATTATTACTATCATCACTCTTTTTTCCACTCTCATTTATTTATTTACTTTACTTGCTATACTTAGTGGCACTGGAAAGAGTGATCTTCTTTAAACGTTTATTTTTTTTTCTTATTTATCCCCGCTATAACGAAATGTCTTCTTCAGGAAGATCTGGAACAACATCCATCACTCGGTAAATTGCCGATGCCAAAACTCGGTGATCCTAAGGATGTCACTCATGACTGGCTGACCCTTCCATTCTTTAATACAGGGCTTCATAGACGATCCGTGTCCGCGAGGAAGCGCCACAAGGTGAACAGCGATCCCGCCATATTGAAGGTCCTTGTCCACCGACAACATAGGCGTGAGCAGTGTTCTCCTTAGGGGGGGGGGCGAAGGTTCGTCGCAGCGCCCCCCCCCCCCTCCCTCCCTATTAAGTCAATGTATGGGGCGGACTTTGCGCGCCTCCCTCCGAGTCGCAGCGCCCCTATGTATGGTGTTGACTTTGCGCCCCCCCCCCCCTCTTAGGTGACTAGAGGGAGCGCCCCCCGTGCGCACGCCTATGACCGACAAATTGGCCTTGGTATCGTCCTTCCCGCGGGACCTGTTTGATTCGGTGTTTTTGCTTACTCCAAGAGAAACAGTTAAAGCGTGGTTGCGAACCACCGTCAGTTTCATACTGCAATATGGCGTTATAGATATGAAACGCTCATAAGACATATCGCTCTTGCTCTTGTAAAGCATCGGCCACGAGAACCTGCGGAAGGCGGTCGCTTACCCAAAACGTAAACGTGCTCGCTTTGTAGATATTGCAGTCCCGAACAAAAAAAATTTTTTTAAAGGAAAACAAAGTCGCACTGTAATAAAAACCTTGTCACACTGTAATAAAACCTTGTAACACACTAATAAAACCTCGGCTTTGTTCCTGAATGAAATCTGCGCGCAAGGAATTGTTGCGAACATTTGATTTACCACTGACGTTTATATCGAGTCTGTACTCAGGACAAGGTATGTGTATTGGCGAGCTCTTTCGGCAAAAAAAAAAAAAATTAGGTATCGGCTAGTCGGGCAGTTGTACTGCAGTGAAAAAGCGAAATATACGCAGCACTTTTTAAACAGTATACTGGGACACGGTGATGAAATAAGTACTAACGTTCCTGACATGGCGTTCGTGGACGCTTTGCTGTCCTTTGCTATCTCTTTTTCAAGCCGAACGCTCATTCTCAATATTTTTTTCTGTTATTATGCTTAAAAAGAGCGCCTTAAAAATGCCGTTAGAGTGCAACCCCAGAAACCCTGCCATTATTACACCCCCCCTCGCCATTTATGTTTTACTTAAAATCATCTATTTTCCGCGATCTAAACTTGCAGCTTAGCATACAACGGTTTGCTCTTACAAAAACTTCACGAGGAACCTCGGTAGTCATGAATACCTAATCTATTTCAATATACCGTACTGCACAACGTTTTTCTTGTGCATTTCACTTTTTTTCCCACCTAACGTTGAAAGAAGCTTCTGTCTTCAACGTTCTAGCACGCAAACTGAACTTCTCGCGTAGTTTCTCTTTCTACGTGACTCTTGCTGCACGCAGCTCTTAATGGTTTAAAGAGTTCCGGACCACCGAAGTTTAAAAGTGCCCTCTTCGCGTCGCTCTGCGTAGTTTTTTTTTTTTTTTACTATTATCTGATTCCTGTTTTCCATTACCTGCAGTAATTTGCAGCCAAAAAAGAAGAAAAAAGGTTGTGCCAAGTTTCCTTCTCGGTTGTGTTTCGCGCGTTTTTCGTTCTTTCATTCTTGACAAAGTCTGAAAAATGAAGTGCGGATTCTCACTTCGTACGCTTGCTTGGAATTAACTCGAACTTTTTTTGTTTTATACGCTGAATGTTAGCTTTAAAGGAACGCAAGTACACACTATGTAAGAGGGGCCGTCTAGTTCCTGAACATGTCGAAACTCTTCGTTTATGTGTGAGTGCTGTTCTCTTTAAATAACGCCCGCGTTTCGGAATGGCGTGTCGAATATGTTTGACTGTATACAGTTTGTTCCCTATTTCTTACTTGCACGGATTCCCTCTGCAGTAAAGATATGCCTGATACTTTCGCACGTGCAGTTTTATCTTGTCTGTAGACATGGTTTGTATTGTACGAAAAATAAAAAAAGAAATGTTGTTCGCGATATCTGTGTGTCTTGCTCTTTTCTCTGTTTCGCCGCGTATGACACCTTTTTTTTTTTTTTGGCACAGTAGACCCAGAGCATTGCAGCATCGTTTGGTCGCTCGCTCATGAGATCGCGAACAATGTTTCGTGTAGTTCCGTGCAGCGTCAGTTAGTCAGTAAGTGGGAAAAGCTACACCTGCTTGGAAGCTCGCCAAACGTATATGTAGTGTAATACTTTTGTTGTCTTGTAATGATCGTGACAAGCTTAAATCTCAAGCGTGAAATGTATTAAAAAAATATAAAACGCGTCTGATTTCCGGAAACATACGCGTCTTTGCGCATTTCGACTTTGCTTGAGCGCTCTTTCCGTCGAAAATATGAGACTTGTTCATTAAATAGCATGGCGAGTAGATATTGCTTAGTCTGCAGGGTTCTTTAGCTGCTGTTAGCACTTTTTTCTTTGTAATGTCGATTGACGTTAGTGTTAGGGCGAGTTGGTAATTCATCGTTCAAGAAAATGTCAACAGCTCTCTTTTCGTTACCTAATGTTTTTTTTTTTTTTTTTTTTTTTTTTTTTTCCCGTGCTGTTGAAATATTCGTTGTAATGTCATCTGTTCAAGTCAGGTGCTTGGAGTGCTTACTTGTAAACAGCGCCGACTACTGCTGCACTTCTCTTAATCCACGAATGTGCCCGAGCTATGTAAAAAAATAATCAAATTGTAGTGTTTTACCTGGCAAACTCATGATGCTATTATGATACACGTCGGTATCCGGATTACTACGAGCCGCCTAGAATTTCCTTAACCTGCACCTAAATCGAAGTGCACGGGTGTCTTCGCATTTGGCCCATTTAAACGCTTCTGTTGTGGCTAGCAATCCCAACCACGTCCTAGAGCGTAGCAGCGCGACGTAGGCGCGAGGCAACCTACAGCGGGTTACCAGACAATGTAAAAGTTTCATGCAAGCAATAAGAAAAAAGGATATTACTGAGACAAGAGTTGTGAAGTTCGCGTGTCGAGGCTTCAGCCTTAACTGTGAGGCATAGTGTTGCTGGGATGCTCTGCGGTGCATTCTAAAGAAGAGTGAGCGAGAAATATTACGTGGTTTCGACACTTTGTGTGGTTTCGTGTGACGAGTGAATTATTTAGTAGCCCTTGAAACAGGCATCACCGCTCGCGTCTGCGTCAGTGCCCCCTTTTGGTGGGCCCTACACCTGCAACACCTGGCGTGCACTGTCCTTCAATAAAGCGTAAACGAGACTCCCGAGATGTTGCCTCTCCTTGCGTGCGTTACCGTGGCGAGAATTGTGACGAAATCTGGCAAACCGTCTCGCATGGTGCTGAGGTCATCCGCCGCTCTGAGATTACTTATTTACTACGTATATTTCGGTGGCTTGCGCCACTGAAGTTCTCGTTATGTTGTGAAATGACACCATAGCGCTGGAATGACGGGGACGAGAAAGACGACGAGGCGTGCACCAAAGAACCGACTAGGCGAAAAATATGTACTCCTGAGTCTTGATGTATTTGCGACTCGGCTTGGATATTTAGACCAACGAATGGTACATCTGCTCCAATGTGACCTGCCACGGTGGTCTAGTGGTTACGGTGCTCGACTGCTGACCCGCAGGTCGCGGGATCGCATCCCGGCTGCGGCGGCGGCATTTTCGATGGAGGCGAAAATTCCCAATGCCCGTGTACTTAGAGTTAGCTGCACGTTAAAGAACCCCAGGTGGTCGAAATTTCCGGAGCCATCCACTACGGCGTCTCTCATAATCATATAGTGGTTTTGGAACGTTAAACTCCACCAATTATTAATTATTATCAAAATAAGAATCAATTAAGAAACGGGGTCATTAGAAGTCAATCAATGATTTATGACGCCATTTCAATAAGGCAATGACGGCGAAGCTCGTTGTTTGTGTTTGAAACTGATATATATGAGAATTTTCGTTTTCGTCTTTAACTGTGCTAGAGACGACCGCTGTCTGCGACGCCATACTTCACTTTAATTTCTTCCCTATTAATCATCTTTAAAGCTTCTTGATATTGGCTTTCGTTCCTTCATGCTGAACTTAACGTCTTTTTTAATTCGTGGCTGCCATATTGTGCCAGTTGTGCTGTGGCTTTATTTTTAAGATGCTGGACAATTTTGTCTAACCTGGCTGATACGTGCCATTGACTGATTCCCGCCATTTTGGAACCGAAACGCAGACTTTTCAATTCAACGAAAGTGCCATATGTTGACTATAGTAGTGAACAGCATTTATAAAAAGTGCTTTTCTCAGAATAAAAAAAATTTCAATTGGGAGTTCACTGGTCCCGTGTGTTTGTATTTTTCGTCTACGTCTCTTGCTCCGTGAGTTCACAAAGCACAGTGTTTCCAAAAACTATTTCTAATGGACCAGCTGATTTCGTTAAGTTGTGTTCTCTGCTATTATTGACTGGCGCCTGCTTTTACGAACTGATTGTTCTGTGAATATAAGCCGTATTCGCTAACTTTCCCGTCTCGTGATTTGGCTCGGAGAAGCTCTCTCTCAGCTCAATGATCTAGGGTGCTCAAGTCTCAAGGGATATCGGGTCGTCGGTGTTTTTATCTCCCGCAAAGGGAGGCTCGCTACCGCTGCCTTGTTGTGACTGTCTAGTGTGACGCGTTGGCAAGTTGAATGCCCGTTGCTTGCTATGTTGCTGCTGCTGATTGCTATGTTGCGTCGCACTTTCTAAAATTAACAAGTGACATGACAGTTGCTTTGCTTTGTCTCTTTGCAGAACAAGGTTGTGACCGTAGATGACTACAAGGTTAAACTGCAGGTGAGCAATCCTTTTTTTTCGTTTTTTCGCTCTAGTTCTTTGCAGTGTATCTGTATATAAATCACGTTAGATACTCGCGCCTTTGACGCCAGCGTAGCGCAACGCTTATTTCAGTGGACAGCAAAAATGTTGTCATGCGTTGGCCTGGACCAGTATATACAGCTTGCTTCGACAATTTCTCTGCACAACTCACTGAAATGACAATTTATTGCTAAGTAGTTGATATCATTTTCGCAAATCAACGCTATGCGCGCAGGGGCGTAGGCAGAATTGTTTTTCGGGGGGGGGGGGGGCACCACATTGATCTGCGATAAAGATAAAGATAGGCAACTGCGATAAAGATAGGCTTGCTCGCAATTCCAGCAAAAGAGAAAAAGAAAAAAAGAATCATGTGTCTAGCCACGTCTGCCGATAAGGAATGCACTAGCGTTTATTTTAGATGTGAGCTTTCGGATGGGCCAACAGCAAGATGGGCTGCTTTCTGCCGGCCACTTCTGCTTTGGAAGATTGAATGCCCCTTGCTCTCAGCGTGCCCGGGGACAACGGCGCCGCGTCTGCTCGTCATTTCCTCCTCGAAAGCGGCTGCACACGAGATCGCGCCAACGGGCGCGCACTTCGGGCTGACGTCATGAGCTAGACGGCCTGTGACTCGCCCAGAGAACACTGTCTGTACAGTGCCATCCACTGTTAGGGTGAACACGGCTCAGCGTGACCGCGCTCCGCGTAGCGCCAGTGCAGTCGGCGCGGCCGCGCATAGAAGCGTAGCGGCGCATGCGCACACAGACGCACGGGTGATGCTTTACGTCGTCGGCTACATCGCTGGAGCGTGCCGAAAGTGCCAAGTAGCCAAGCGCCGGTCTTTCTTGTCTGTAGTACGAGCGGCGCTCGTGTGCGCCTGCGCCTCTTCGATTCGATGCGCGGCCGCGCTGGCTGTACTGGCGCTGCGCAGCGCTGCCACGCTGAGCCGTGTTCACCCTAAGAGTGGGCGCCACTGTACATGACCGGGAATAGTTCCTTAGTCGCGGGGGCGATCGGCTGCCGCTATTCGGTCGTCCGGCTGTATACTGATGCAGAAAGCCTCACGTGGATTTCGCGATCTTGCTGAGCAGCAAAGCCGCGCAAGATACGGGTGCCCTTGAGCGCGCACACTGCGCTGTCTGTGCAGAGATGTCAGGTGTGTGTGTGTGTGTGTGTGTGTGTGTGTGTGTGTGTGTGTGTGTGTGTGTGTGTGTGTGTGTGTGTGTGTGTGTGTGTGTGTGTGTGTGTGTGTGCGCGTGTGTGTGTGTGCGTGTGTGTGTATGTGTGTGTGTGTGTGTGTGTGTGTGTGTGTGCGCGTGTGTGTGTGTGTGTGCGTGTGTGTGTGTGTGTGAGAGGTGAGGTGAGGTGAGGTGAAATCGGTGGGTTTGCAAGTGGCGCGGCTGCCGTTAACCGTGGCTCACGGTGTGCGCACGAATCCCGCAGATATGGGACACGGCGGGCCAGGAGAGGTTCCGGAGTGTCACGCACGCCTACTACAGGGACGCACACGGTGAGTGCGCCTTTGCGCCTGCTTGGTGTTTAAATCTCGATGTTTGATTAACCCTGAAATGATTGACTGACCCCGCTGGCCTTGTCATGCAACCTTACGTGAACGCACTAACGATAATAAGTGCGAAAAATATGCCCCGAAATGCGCAAGTACGCTAATTACAGACTTTTAATGATGCGGGCAAGTCTAGAGCATATTTTATTCTTCGTTTTTGAGCATGAATATGTTGTTTGAACGTAACGAAATATGTTATTTTCTACATGTTTCATTTCAATTTACGTGACACTGACAGCGCCTCACTTTCCCAAGAAATGTGTTACGTCATTAGACAGTCGTATACACTTAGAAAGAAGTGTTGGCGGAAGCCCTATGCATGTATTACTGTTTTCGAAATATAGTAAGAATTGCGTGAAATTTTTTTCTAACGCTTATAGTAATGACACGTGGCAGGAGCGAATTTTAAGGTGGGGTGAGACTTCGTTTGGTCAAAAAAGTTTGATTTTGAGTTTTTGCGATCATCCGATAGAGAATTTCTTTATCTTTCAGAATATATATCACATTTGGGTACTCGTGGTTTCAAACAAAATTTTTATGGTACTTTTTATTCTATACGAGAACAGGAAATGTGTGTATACGCCTACAAAATCTATGCGTTCTTCTCGAAACAACATTTTCAAAATTTGTGCACCTTTTTACTCGGGAACTATGGGCAAGCAAACAAAAATTCTCACACATGTTAATTATTGGCATTGACATAACTGGCAACTAAAATCAATAGCCGCGGTGCATTTGTATAGTTTTACTATGAAAATAACCCCTTCATAAATGGCAATTGTCAAACATTGACAAAGTAAAAAAAAAACGTTAAGAAATCCTAGTTTTTGTTGTACGCTCACAATTTTAGTTTCACTTCTGTAAAGCGTTGGTAGCTACCCTTGTACAAAATTGCAGTGTTCTGCATGTAGTAGATCTTTAAAAGGAAACACACATTTAGAAAAATTAATAAACAAAAGATAAAAACAATACTAAATACAATTTAAAACTAATTTTCAGCTGCAATGCAACCTGCGTCTATCTTTCAAATTCCATGGAAATTTTATAGCCATAGCTTTTATTACCGCCGTTCTGCAGCCAAATTTTGAAAGTCACTTTTCAAAGTCTCACCCCACCTTAAGATTCGCATCAAAGCTGGCCGGAACGTTCGCGATTAATGTATCTAGAGATTTTGCGACAATGTTGGGCCGGGCTTGCGATAGTGGGCTGCATTTTAGTTCCCACTCGCTTGTTACATACAAAACACCAGACGAAGCCAAACCGAGCGACATCCTGAGCGTTTATGTGAAGTCCTCGAAAGTCTAAGAATGTATTGGCATTCGGGCACATAACAATGGGTGCATAAGTTTGATTTGACGTTATGTATAACCTAAATAGGTTCTCACTTATTGTGCGAGCTGTTTGCGAACGATCAATCGTCGATGCCGGTCGGCCTACGTAAGAGGGAAACTGCGTGTAAAATAAACGCGAATGTATTCTGACATCCTGTTGCCACTCACCGCTCATTATTTCACCTGTCATCGTGATTTCCAAAAACTTAGAGCGCAAACACACGACACATTCACACACACACCCACACACCCAGGCATCAGTTTTTGGAAATGATCTATCAACTAGCCCAACAACAAGTTCTTTTACATTGTGAGTGAGACAACTTTATTAAATATCCTGCTAATTGATTGCGTGAGTCTAGGCACGCCACGATATTACCACGCAAAGCGAAGCGAATTTGTAAAGCGTGCTTCACCACAAAGGCTCTCTTAATGTGGGGAAGCCAGTTGAGCGCAGGCGCGAGTTTTGAGGTCTTTGCGAGGAGCATGCAGCAATTGAGGTATGACGCCTATGCAAAAAAAAAAAAAAAAAAAAAAAAAAAAAAAAAAAATGTTTCCTTGCAAGCAAAACTTCATGATAGCGTTTGCACGCACTTTATATGTGGCGTGCGTTTCCAGACGCGCCACAATTGAAGATGAAGATACTGAAAGGGCAGTACAAATAATAATGTTTATCAACTAATAGATTACGTCACGAAAAAAAGAATGTACATGACAATGAAAAAAAAAACACAGTAAGCTCCGTTCAGACACCTTTCGCACGCATGCACTGGCCTTGGTGTCAATATCAATCAATCAATCAATCAATCAATCAATCAATCAATCAATCAATCAATCAATCAATCAATCAATCAATCAATCAATCAATCAATCAATCAATCAATCAGTGTTTATTTTTCACCAAAAGTAAGTACAATGGGGAAAAATGGGAAGACGGCATAAAAAGCTGCAGTTCCTGCAGCTTGACTAAGCACCATCTACCCTGTTGACAGCAATGACAGGGTGATCGAAATGAACGAAGTACAAGCATATCAAAATAAATAAACAAATATCCTAACACATATACAATAAAAAAAATATCCCAACACATGGTGCAGATATCCTTTTTGCGATGAGGACACAGATGCCTAGTGCTCACAGTTATTGCGATCTGGCACTACGCGGTACCCCTCGTACCCCTCGTAAATCTCCACTTTTATCTTTGCATGATACCATCGAGGAACACACGTGATGGGGTGCAGATCTGTCAAGTGTCGTTGTCTCAGGCAATTAAAATTAATTTACAGTCTGCAGTTTCACGCACCAAAACTGAGCTGGAAATTTTGGACACACCGCAGTGGAATACGCCAGGTTAGTTATGAACATCCGAGGTTACTAATAAGCTCCTTAAATTGAAGGTCATGGGCGTTTTCTTTCTTTTTTTTTTTCTATTTCGCTCCCATCTAAGCGGGGCTCGCCGTGGCTGGGAGTCGAACCCGCTTCCTCGTTCTTAGCAGCACAGTTTCATAGCTTCTAGTCATCCACGGCGGGTAGCTTGGGTGATTGCCGGCTAGATAACGCTACGCAGTATGCGCCATCTCAGCACCGTAGAAGGAAATCAAGAGCTTTGTTTACCATTGGTTGACCGCTCCTCGTCCTTAGCAATAATCGACTAGATGTTCCTCCTCTATCCATCTCCGCCATCTACGCACAACTAATCGAATTCACGAACCTGAAGTCCGTACGAATGGTGTTTACAAATTCATCGACCGGCTCCTCTAATGATATGTTTGATGTCTAGATTGGTTCGCATCCGCGCTCGCGAACAGCTCTAGCTCAATGACAACTATTGCGAATGCAGGGCCCAGATTTCGCTGCACCGCGTGTTTTTCGACGAGATTGAAAGGAAGATTTATGAGGTGCACTGCGTAGAAAGGAGGGAGCAGCCTTCGAGAGTGGCCATCGATTACCTGAAATTATTCAGATCCCCAAACAAGCGGCGCATGGCGCGTTGGATTCTATCGCGCGCGTGCCCCTCGAGACTCTTCGTTTGGCTGCACGGTGTTACACTGTATGCGATGCCCTACTTTGCATGCTTCTCCCCATACGCATTTATTGGCTCACGCTTGACGAGAGGGAAGTAATGCGAGGTTACAGGACGACGACAATCAATCAATCATCAGAAACAACTGCGCGGCAGGATGGGACACGAGGAAAGATAGAAACGACAAACAGGCGCAGACTCACAACTAGTTTATTAAAAAAAAGGTACCAACCTTATATAGCCGCAGCAAAGATGATGTGTCACTGTCATCTTTCTTTTTTTCTTTTAAATAAACTAATTGTGATTCTGCGCCTGTTTGTCGTTTCTATCTTTCTTCGTGTCTCGTCCTGCCGCGCAGTTTTTTCTGAAGATGACCCCGTACCAACTTGCCCAACTTTCAGCGTCAATCAATCAATCAATCAATCAATCAATCAATCAATCAATCAATCAATCAATCAATCAATCAATCAATCAATCAATCAATCAATCAATCAATCAATCGGTTGATCAGTCGGTCGGTCAGTCGTGTTAATCCGCAATAGATGCAAACAATCAATCAATCACTTCAAAAAAAAAAAAAGAAGAAAGACTTGTTAATCCGCAATTGATGCGAACATGCGCAAGAGTTCATCGTTCGGTATTTTATGATGAAGTTTGCACTATAGTTGGCAGCTTAATGCACCCATGTCCACCCGCACCGGCCTCATAAGTGGCGCAACCAACTCTTCCTTACTGTTCAGTGACAGTTGTCCTGCGTTCTCGGGGGCATGTATTGCACTAAAGTTTTTGTTGATACGCTTTTCTTCCTCCTAACGATGCATGCATATGCAGCTATTAACAATCGAGGGGCTTGGCGCATTTTAGGTCAGATAGTCTGTTTGCTGAAGACCTTCTCAGCCCAAGTGAGAACGCCCGCGTGTACGCCCTTCATGTTGAATGCATGTCCCTTATGTATTCCTCCTTCTGAACGAATTTGTTTTATCTTTTCAATAACTACGTAGCATCCAGCCTCGTATAACGAATCCTTTTGTATCGGTGTACACCACATGCTTGATGAGCTTCGGCCAGAAGCTATAGGTGGCGCTGCTGCATATTTCCTTTTCACGCCAGATCCTTTCATACTTGAGGAGACAGCGCCGAAACAAACGAATACATCAGAATTCACATTCCAGCAGTGACTTATCAGCTATTCACTTGCAGTGGTAGGCGTGTATACATTAAAAACTTTCACGAATCAACATTTCTCGTAAAGACAGAAGTCGGTGCATGCACGAAAGAACCTAACAGGTAACGTGAATTAAGGATAAGCGAAGCCTAGTTCTCGAGCATGCAGCAATCTTCTTTTTTTAATATTTTTTTGATCATGTTGTTTAGTAACCTCTCTTAGGAGAATGCTGAACTGGTCTGGTTGGTACATGACTAATGGACCAGGACCAGACAGCGCAACTGCGTAGGTTGCGTTAGAGAATGCGACAGACACAGGCGCTGACCATCAACCATTTTTATTTTTTGCATCTTCACCCGCAGTGTACGAGTGGTCACTCGTAACTTGTACCAAAACTTGATCCATTACTACGTAGCTAGACAGAACCAAGGTAATGTTGCTCGCCATAGCTTGGAACGACCATACAGCATTCTATATTTCGCCTTATTCTTTCCAAAGGTTGTTACCAAGCCATGGAAGGAAGCCTGCGAAACAAGAACAAATGGCGCGTGGCTGATATTTTTTTTTTTCTTTGGGGGGAAGGGGGGGGGGGGGGGGGGGGCTTTCTTTCATGCTTACTTGGCTAAACCTTTGCGCTTGACATACAGAACAACAGAAAGCTTGAATTGTGGGCTTTTCACGATTGCCTACAATATTCTCCCTGACAATGTTCATTATAATATTTAAAACGCTGCTTAATTATCACTGTATAATTATCTAAATATGTGAAATGCAAGAAATAGTCGTTTTATACGACGGCAGGCAACATTCCCTTGGTTCTGTCCAACTGCATAACACGTTATTTTTTTTTTTTGCATTAGTTACGTGCGACACCTGGTATATTTCATGGTAAAAATGCAGTAAATAATGGTCGTTAATAAAGCACTGTGTCTCTCGTCTTCTTTAACGTCCTGTTTGTTCCTCCTTGCATGATATCAAACGGGCTCGTCTTAACGCTGTTTCGTCAAGTACCCTGCTCTGTCTTCGCTGCTCTGTCTGCTGTAACTTGTAATCATATTCGTAGCGCAAAAAACCAGACGCAGACACAAGTAAGGAACATATACACAGGACGGGCGCTGGACTGTCTGTAACCACCTTGACTGTCTGTAACCACCTTGACTGTCTGTAACCACCTTGACTGTCTGTAACCGCCTTGACTGTCTGTAACATTCCTTGGCTGACTAACCCGTGACTGCTTTCCTTCCTTCAGCGCTCCTGCTACTCTACGACGTCTCGAACAAGACCAGCTTCGATAACACGAGGGTGAGAGCAGCTCAAGCACTTCGCGCATGCCTCGTCGCACCGACGTGCCTACTTTGAACGTGCACGCAACAAATGGCACGCCGGCTTGAATGTAATCGATTGTACGGTATCGCCGTTCATGCATGGTTTCCACGACGGTTCAGAAAGGGTTCTTTCTAGGGCGATATCTTACAACTGTTCGGAAAGCGAACTGTTCGTATGAGCTCGCGTGATGAGTCCTAATCGCCGTTTTTGCGCACGTGGAGGCAGGGGTGGATCCAGCCACTCATTTTAGGGGGGATTGTGTTGCTAGTAAAACCGAAGAGGGGGGGCACAACTCTGTTGTTTCTAGTAGTTACTATCATCACAAGAACCTAACACGGCATAAGTGCTGTTAATTTGTGCCGCCTATTTGTCCTAATCGGTGATAGAGGCAGACGACAGGCACTGAAAGGGGGGGGGGGGGGGTGCAGGCAAAGGCTGGGGGGAGGGGGGGGGGCAATGGCCCCTACCACCTCCCCTCTGGATCCGCCGCTACGTGAGGGCGACACTGGCCATACATAGTCTATACCGGGTCAAGCGAACGGGTTCCCTTTGCGAACTACAGTAACACCTCTGACGGTGCTGTTTGTGGGTTTGTACGCTACATCTGGCGTTCCCAGTTACCGTTTCACTACTTCGTCCTTGGTTTCGAATCAAATACCCATCTTCCAGGGACGTCTCGCGGTGACTACAATTCACCTGCTGTTTATTCAAGTTTACGTTACAACTTTCTTCGTTTCTTGTTTACCATCTACTTCGCTCTGTTAAATGACGCTTTGTTAAGAAAACGGTGCGACAGGGAAAAAAAAACTACAAAAAAAAAAAGAAACAGAAGTGAATAACTTTTACCACAATAACACATGAAATGACGCCGATGAAAGCGCCGCGTGATTCGTCGCCTTGCGCAAACTCTGTAAGCGAGTCAAGTTTGGCATTTTGCGAGCCCTGGCGATCTAGTGCTAGCCAAATCGAACGTGCTGTCCTCCGTCTCCCCAAAAACTAAGGTCATATGACGTAAAAAAAAAGTCTGCTGCTTAAAGTGAACAGTGTGTTTATAATCGCGCGTTCCTTAGGCTTGAATGTTGTTAATTACTTGCCAGTTGATAAGAACGAAAGAGCACGAAAGACGGCTGAAAATATTTATGGAAGAACGAGAAGAGAAAATCGAAACTCACCATCCTACTGTTACAGAGAACACAATGACAGCCGCTCACAGTCATTTGATAATCAGTGCGAGTCACAGTGGAAACTTGTTTTCGCAGGCTCAATAATAGCTTTGTCGCTGACGTTGCTTTATGACAGCCATAGGCGTGCGCAGGGTTCCCCTTCAGGGGGCGGGAAGGTTCGTTTCAGCACTCCCCCTTTCTATTATGTCAATGTATGGTGCTGACTTTGCGCCCCCCCTCTTAGGTGACTAGTGGGGTGGGGGCGCCCCCTCTGCACCCCCCGTGACCACGCCTATGATGACAGGGGTCGGCAACCTTTTGAGGCGGAATATTGAAGAAAGCCGGCAAAAGCACGGGACACGAGAAAGAGGCAAACGCAAGCACTTGTGTCCCGTGCTTTTACTGGCTTTCTTCAAGTATCATGAACCAACTGGCCCAGATTTCAACTCTTCTAGACTTTTGAGGCGGAGGGCCAAATTTTCGTGAAGCCAACACAGCGGTCAATCAGGGGGAAAGGGGGGCGACTTTGCAGGCAAGTGGAAAAAATTTTGCTAATTGACAATAATGTACAAAACCGGAATAAAATTGTTTATTTCCTGCACGCATGTCACAAGGTTACAATTTACAAACATAGGTTGCAAGCGAAAACCTTATTTGAGGACAAAATTGTCATGCCGGCCTTCAGATAGGAAGTGAGAAGGGGGGGGGGGTTGGGGTGGGACAATCTGATATTGTGCCGCGGGCCGCATAAAACTGCTCCGCGGGCCACGGGTTGCCGACACCTGCTTTATGACGTCGACATTTCCGAGGTGGTCTCTACTCACAGAGGTCCGTGGGGAACGGCCTGCTGTGGTGGTGTCGCGTTAATAAGAAACAATTATTAATCCTGTCAGCCTTACATGTGCCCCTGAGTGCTGTTTTAATGACGCATTTGGCTTCTTCGATAACCCTCCCTTGACATACCCGTACTGCCATGCCCGAGGCGGTACGTTCAGCCAATTAGCATTGAGCGGTCGATTTATCGGCTACTCAAGTTGCGACTCGCATGGTAAATCGTTTCTGCACTCCGCGCATTCCTCAAAAATGCGGAGGTGGGTGTGAGGAGGGGAGGGAGGGTGATAACATGAAGCAGAAGTCGGCAGCAGAATTGAAAGCTGGGCCTGTTGATGACAGTTCTTGAACATCGTGGTTGCAATATGTTCATGAAATCGGTAGCCGCCGGTATTGCAGCACCAAGCTGCAAAGAGAATCCATTGCGGATTTCTTCTCAAAAAGAAAGCTTCGTTAAAAAAAAATTTCGGGCTATGACGAACTGTCCAATTATGAAGCTTTGCTTAAGGCGAGAGCCCTAAAAGACTCATGCGAACGTGTCCTTGAACGAAATGCTGGTGCGAGGCGGGAAGGGAAGCCACTAACCACTGACATCATATAGAGGCAGCGCAAAGAAAAATGCCCCCACCTCCCCGAAGGGAATCGTGAGGAAATGCGAATGCATTTCGCGCGCGCTTCACTCCATTTATATGGTGGTTGTGGTTCGAAGAACGAAGAAAAGGCGCCTAATTTCTGCAGCCCGGTCGGGAGCACGGCGCAGCGCCTGTTTTTTTTTTTTTTTTTTTTTTTTTTTTTTTTTTTTTTTTTTTTGTGCGGTAGCTCCGCTGAGCTCCCGCGATGCAGGCGCGCTCCTCCTCACTTTAGGGGCGAGGATAAGCGCGCGCGCCCACAGCTTTTGCTATGGGAGAGAGAGTGAGAGCGGAGAGATAACACCTGCCGGCGCGCGGACACCTCCTCAACCTATCCTCCTCCCCCGCGGACAACGCCGGCCAACGCCGGACAACGCCGCCTGACATAGCCCGACTAAGAAATGCATTCGCATTTAAAAGATGGCGACGCAAAAAGAGCGACACAGGACAGGCGCTGGTCCGGTGTCGTCTTGCGCATGTCCTGCGTCGTGTCGCTGCGCTTTTGCGCTTCTTTTACCGTGACGATAAACCAAACTATAACCCAGTTTTGCAAGCTAACCACTGACACTGATAATGTAGCGATACTTATGTAACTTTGCCAATCGTCGTTCATATAACAATTTTCCGGTGTCGGCTCTTTCAAACGAGATTTTTTTTCTCTCGTACATCCGCCTAAGGCGTTTCTTCGTGCATCGGTGACGTCATAGTTCTTCTTCGTTGTTTCGCAGGCGTGGCTGGGCGAGATCAACGAGTACGCGCAAGATGACGTCGTCATAATGCTCATCGGCAACAAGGCCGACATCACGCAGGACCGCCAGGTGCGCACCGAGGACGGAGAGAGGCTCGCCAGGGTGAGCGCGACTTTTATCATTGTCCAGTTCGAACTCCAGCCATATATACATATAGATATACATATACATATACATGTATTACGAGTTTAGCGCTGATGCTTAAAAAGACGGTACAAGGCGAGGCTGAAAGTTTGGCGCCTGTGTGTTTCCCCCTGTTGTCTCCCCCCCCCCCCCCCTTTTTTTTTTACCATATGTTGTTTCGGAGATGTTGGCGCTTTTATACAGCACCGGCTACTCCTTTTCACCGATAATAGAATATGTGAAAATCACAGCAACGAAAAAAAAGTTACATAAAGGAGCCACCTAGAAAGAGCTGACGTAAGTCCATTCACGTAGCGATACGAGAAACACAAAACTACAGTCCAGTTGCAGAACACTATAGTCATAGGCGTGCGCACGGGGGGGGGGGGGGGGGGGGCGCAAAGTCAGCCCTATACATTGTAGGGGGGGGGGGGCGCAAAGTCAGCCCCATACATTGACATAATAGGGAGGGGGGGGGGGCGCTGCGACGAACCTTCGCCCCCCCCCCTGAAGGGGAACCCTGCGCATGCTTATGACTATAGTTCACATAAAATACCGTCACACGAACTAGGTATGCGCTAAACTCTTAGAATATTCGAAGCTGCGCCATATTCAAGAACAGCTGCTGGGCTGTGCCTACACATACAAGAACGCCGCGCGCTTTACACATTTCGATCAGCTCATCCGAAGGTGATGATTGTACAGTTAAAAATTAAATTTTACACCCATTATCGACCAGCGCACAAACTGATACACACACAGAGAGAAAGCACGTCTTTCCGTGTATGCGTCAATCAGTGCTTGTACCGTCTTACTCTGCCTGTGTCAGATTGTGCCATGCTAAGAATGGATCACAACACGAACTCGCCCGCTTGTTCATTCTCGTAAACTCTGGGGGTTTTAAGAGCCAAAGCCACGATATGACTATGAAACAGGACTTAGTGATTGGTTTTCATGACCCTGTCTTTAACTTGCGCCGCGCCTAAATCTAAGCACACCGGCGTTTTTCTCCACTTGGCCCCCCGTCGGATTGCAGGCCGCAGTTGGCCGAGAGTCAAAACCGCGCCATCGCGCTTAGTCGCGCAGGACCGTAGCTGCCAAGCCACCACCCGGCGGTAAACGAACAGTGCGCTTTGTAATACACTGCAGCTGTGTTTGGCGAGAGAGAGCTGCCCCTCAGTAGAATCGTCTTTCAGATCCTGAACACACCTTTTCTTCTTTTCTGTTTTTGTCATGAAACCGATTCACTCGCAAATACCGTAAAAGCACAACCTCTGCAAAACATCAACAAGAACTCTTTTCGTTCAATCTTGAGCTTCCGTAAAGGTCGTAAACATTGCACACGCGATGGCACCGAGTTTTATGCATTTCGTACTCAGTCTCCCATAGACTTAAACTCAAAGAAAGCCACTAAAACGTCGAAAAAAATGAATAAAACTGAGAGGCAGAAGCAGATACAGTGAACACAGAGGTGGCTACTAACAACTGTTGAGTTGTTAGTAGTCCACCTCTGTGTTCACTGTCTCTGCTTCTGCCTGTCAATTTCTCCTTTTTTGACGTTTTAGTGGCTTTCTTCGAGTTTAAGTATGTACCAACTTGTCCCAACAAGCAACACTCTTGAGCTCCCATAGACTCTTCTTCGTTAGGACACCCTCCCCCCCGCCCCCTCGCCCGTTGGTCAAATCCGAAGGAGAACAAGCTTCTCAATGGATGCAATAACAAAAAATAAAATTAAGCAATGCGTGTTCCTCACAGAGGCCTGCCGTGGGTCCCCGACTTTCCAGGGGGTAATGTTAGGGAAGTCGATGGTTCTTAGAATGCAACATATCAGTGGTTCTCAGCCGCCACTATCAACAAAAATCTGCATGACGATAATCCTGCACATTGAGCAACGACGGGGCAGTTCCTGATGCTGAATTGGCGCCCCACTTAGATGACTAAGGCCACGGCTATACCCGCCAATGTGCGCACGCCTATGCTGCCTCTCCATTGAGTGCCATGCGTTCCGGTGCAGCAGTGGCTCACTGTGAACGACCGCGTGTTGCCGTTTCAGGAGTACGGCGTGGCCTTCATGGAAACCAGTGCCAAGACAGGCTGCAACGTGGAACTGGCCTTCATGGCCGTGGCACGGTGAGTCACGCATGCTCTTCGCCCACGTGTGCCGGCCATAGACTGCAAGGTGGTGCTGACAGAGCTTGTAGATAACACAACCACACTGTGTTGGTACATGCAGGAGTGCACCTAAGGTCTACCAACTAATCCTAGACAAAATACACGTTGCAAAAAAAAAATTAATAGCAATTCCTGGCGTTTTAGTTCGAGGCCCTGGTCACAAAGCGAAACGTATAGAGTACCCGTATAGTTCTTGCCCACTGAATCTTGCAAAACCTTGATGAAAGATTGCCGTTATCGATTTCATGTGAAGGACTATATACAGCGAAGGTCATGCGACCATCTTTAATGCGTCCTTGTAGATATGATAGGGGTAACCTCAAGAGACAGGAAGAGAGCAGTGGGTCAGGGGAACGAAACGGGTGTTAATGACATCGCAGTTGGAATCAAGAAGAAGAAGAAATGGACATGGGCAGGCCACGTAACGCGTACGCAGGATAAGCACTGCTCATTAAGGGTAACTGACTAGATTCCAAGAGAAGGCAAACGCGCGAGAGGTAAACAAAGTTAGGTGGGCTGCAGATGAGATTAAGAAGTTTGCGGGAATAACGTGGCAGCAGCACGCACACGACAGGGTTGATTGGCGAAGCATGGCAGAGGCCTTTGCCCTGCAGTGGGCGTATTCAGGATGATAATGATGATGATGATGATGATGTAGACATGCGCAGCGCTTTGGTCCAGTGAATAAAGCTTTCCGTTTCGTCTTCTTCTGCAGGGAACTGAAGCAGCGGGCGTCCCGGTCGGCGCACGGCGCCTCGGGCCGCTTCAACATGACCGAGTACATTCGCCAGGAGAGCCAAGTGAGGTCCAACAACGGCTGCTGCAGTAGTTAGGGATGGCGCGTCAAGCTCCGGCTGCCCTTCTAGCACCCCCCAGCAAACTGCGCACGCCGCCGCCCCGCCCCCCACATCGGCACAGAGTGCTCAACCACCGGCCGCTGGTAATGCTGCCGGTACTGGAACTGCTGGCCTCGGCGCCAGCCAAGATCCAGCACCAGCGCTGGCCTTGCCGGACACTACGTACTGCCACCGTTGACCACTCACTCGGCGTTTACATGGTTCGGGGCACGGCAGTAGCGCTCGGTTCCGGGAGGCAATGAGACCAGCTCCGGGAGCCCCCGCTGCTGCCTGGCCGGGAAACCATTTCGCCAGACTCGTGAAGTGCCACCATTGTGGACGGCTGGTATCAAGCACTGCCTTTGTTTCCGCCTCCGTCGGTGGCGCAGCCCTGAATCCGATCCTCGCGCAGCCAGTCGGTTTCTCGGTGGGTCTGTAAGTCCGCGTGTTCGGGATGGCTAGCGGATGACGTGTAGCGATATTCCTGCCGATATCGCAGTCAGTTCCGCACGCAGTTCTTTTGGGGTCACCAACTGCAGACAAGGGCGAGTGAACACAGCCTGTGGACTGTTGCAGTCAGGCCTCCGCTTGTTCCGTTTGAGATCCAGCAGTGGAAATACCGCGTTAGCCAAAGGGGTAGCATTCGTGCGTTACGGCGACTGCGCTAAATGTTAAGCACTTGGCAAGTGGAAGTGGAAGGCGAGTGGAAGGGAGAAGTCATGGATACGGGATAGCTGATTATTAGGGCCTGTTGTACTTAAAGGTGTGGCTATTGTAGCGAAGAAAGGCGAGCTAGTTTGTCATTCGAACACTCAAGCGTAACGACAGTGCAAAGTATCAAACGAGGGACACATAGACAGGAGAAGTGCTCGTAAAAGCATAATGGTTCTTTTCGAAGAAGCACGTCCACATTTGGACACATAGGACCTCGGCGGTTCGGAACCTTGCTTCACGACAGTTGCTCGGGGTGTTGCTTCCGTTGTTTACGTAACCCACTCATGTTTAATGATACAACGAAGGTGTCGCGTAGCGGTCGATGACGCTGACTGGCTGCGCGGTGATCACGTGGCCGTAAAGAAGCCGTGCACGCAAGCTCAAATGTGCGCGCTCTTGCTTTACGCCAAGGAGACGAGAGACGCGCGCAGGGGCTTGCGTTTTCCCTCTGTTTCCAGACCCCCCCTTTGTCGACCCCAGCCTATATGAAACCGCGCCTGTGGCAGCAGCAGCAGATGCAGTGGACTGAAGCTTGGACTCTGTTGGACTGTGTGCACGTGCGTATGTGTGCTATCTGTACGTGTGTTCTCGACTGTATCGATGCGGCAGTGGTCGACAACTGCACCGACGTGTGTATGCGTGACCCTTTCCCGCGAACTAAATCTCGCTCGTTGCCCGAAAGAGGCCTCGCTGTCTTTTAAATGGGAAGCGATTCTTACAGTGCGCGCATACTTGTGGCAGTATTTCCGGTGTCTTCAATTAAAAGATTTCTGCGTTCGAAAGGGTAGCTGTTAGCGTGATACACTCCGCAAGTATACCTCGGTTGAGCTTTCCGCAGATCGAGATTTTACCGAAACTTTCGTCGTTGCCATCAGTTAAACGAAACGTGGCTGACAACGACCAACTCGTCTATGCCACGAGAGAACGACTGTTTTACCCAAGTTAGCATGTTCCTGCGCATCAGCCACTTGACGGAATCGAATTTGTTGACGTGTCTCAGACGACAACAGCTGGGACCGTTCACGTCCACCTGGCTTCCACACTATCGAGCAGGCCCGCACTTACACTGCAGGTGGACTGACGTGGCAGACTGTGAGATCGGTAGCTAACATCCCTGACCATGCTGACTTATGGGACACTGAGCACTCAGTATTACTGTTACCGTGCCGTTTAGCCAGTGACGCTGTGCTCTTCAGTTTGTCTTCCATGTGCAATGTCAACATGAAAATGGCTGCACAATTGCGTTCCGATTTTTAAATGTATCACGATTTGGGCAAATCGTCGTTGCCATCTGTTAATTGTTGCACTCAGTTTACGATGTCACCCGACGGCATTGTTAAATCTACCCGCAATCTTGTTTACATCGTCCACACGTCATTCTATAGCACGGATATGGATGTATAGTCGTTAGCAATATGAACTGGCACTCTGAAATTACTTTTTAAATGTTATAGCGGCCGGCTAAACAGAAGTTGGTAAGCATAAAAGTGTTCATAACGCTACATGCTCAAGCGTAAAGGCATCTCTGACAATGCAGCACGCCACATTCATATCAGTACATTACAACCAATCGTTAAATGAACGGGAATTCGGTGTTCCAGCTCACCTTGCACATGATAGTACATAACCGGTTATCTCTCCTGGTCTGATAAGCTCAGAAGCTGTTTGTTATGCTCTCCTGGAGCTTATCATCACGGGTAATGTCGTTTGCCAGCGTTGATAATAAGGAAACTGGCCTTAATAAAGTCTGTACAGGTGGCGTCGCGTATACAGTTGAATCTGGTTGTTCCGAAAGTGTTACACGACAAGTCTCTGTCCTCGAAATCTCCATTGTGCTCGTATTGGCTGCAGATTCACGGTTGAATATCCACCAGTCTAGAGGCGTCACTCAACGTGGCTCTGCTGTCGAGGCAGTGCATTCGGCAGCATATACAACTGCGTTGCAAATCGGTTCTATGGAATCCCGCCAGGTGGCGACAATTTTCCTTACAGCTTCATTTCGCATGATCTGCCCTCCGCAATTGTGTTCCCTCTTCACGGCCAAGATGGCTGCGGTGCCGCTCCTTGCGGAAGTCACTGAAGTGCGTGGTCAGTTCATATTGTTTCACTGTTGTGAGACTTAATGGAGTGTTTCAGTACGTTGCTTCCAGTTAAGTGTTCAATAGCACATATATACTGGGTGCTCGAAATGACTACCGCATTATTCCCTCTGCATTGCGCCTTCATTTCTACCACGTCCCGTAGCGGACCACACGGCACCTATCGGCTGATACCAGGAGCGAACAGTGATTTACCGTGGTCTCGATCGCGAAGGTTTACTGGCGCGGCAGCAGTATCTTCAACTAGCTGCATCACTGAGAGATTTAACCCCGCGAAAGGCGAAGGCCTCTCTGCTGTTCTAGACATGCTTTTCTCTAGAGGCGTGCGTGACAACACCGAGTGCTGGGTGCTGTTACTCGGTATGGTGTCATCCCTTACCACTGCGCACAAAATGCTCCTTTACATGCTGCCGCGTATTACTTTTGGTTGAACCTCATGGACTCTCTAAGATAGCGGCTTCCTTTTAAGGTCACAGCGACATCCTGGTGGCGAGCACTGGTGCGAAGTCCTTGTTGACGTGGAGCTGCTGAACCGACATAATTCCATAACGAAACTGCAAATACTGGTCGGGTGCACTCAGCTTCGGGATTCGAACAATCACGTGCGTAAAGATAACAATGCACTCACCCTTATCGTTATTCACCTTTTCGAGTGTTTTTTTTTTTTATGTAAACAATACATCCTGGTGTCATTACAGTCGGTGCTCTGGCTAAAAAAAGACATTCGATTTCATTGTCTCACGCTGCGAGAGCCCTTACACATTCCAACCCCCCCGCTCCACCTCCTCGTTACATGGCGTGTGTGTCGTTGTTCAGCACGGGGACAAATTCATAAGCGCACACTAGCGGATACGTAGTAGCAGACCGAGTGTATACGATGTCGTTGCGGCGCATTTCGTGTTCGAGTGTTGTATTCTACGTTGTAAGTGTTCGTTGTATAACTGAGGTCGGAGTTGCATCGCCGCCGTGTTTCATAACCTGTGTCGCGAGCATTAAGCTGCTCTCGACTGCCTCGCGTGACGTCTCCGAGTCAGTGGTAATCGGTCGTGGAATTTTTCGTACGTGACACAACACGATTAGACATGTCCTATCATGAGTGGCCTCGTTGTCACGGTGGATCTGTCGTAACGTGGCAATTCGAATCCGTTGATGTTGCGCCTCTTGCGACAGATGGTGGTGCACCCATGCTTACACGTGAAGGTGCATTTGCGCAGGTTTGCAGTCTGTATTTCTTAGCACTGCATACAAGTTCTGGAGGAGAATGCGGGGAACACACGATGCTTTGTTTCTCAAGCGTACGGATCCACGAAGCGACTGGAAGGCAAGCCGAAGCCTACGCACATCAAGCCCAAGCACGACAGTACAGCTTTGGTGGGAACCGATCACTCGGCTTTCGACATCGCCTGCAACCCTCAAAGTGCTTTCTGTTTTTTTAGACTTACGTTTGTCAGAGTGTGCGGAAGGGTGTGAGGCGTTAGCAAAGCACTCGGCTGCTGGGCGCCGTTTTAATAGGTGTCCCGCTTAGTTTTGAGTGATACTGATTGATTCGCCTGCCTGCTCGAACAAGCACTGTTTGTCTCGAAGTCATCTCCGGAAGCTACGCAGTGGACTTGTAACTTAACTCGGAAAGCTTCAGAAAGCTAGGTCCGTATTCACACTCACAAACACAAAGAGAACTTTCTTATGTTGTAATTGACACATTTGAAAAAAAAAAAAAAAAGTCTGTAAGCTGGTTTTCCTGCGAAACTATTTTCCAAACGAGAACTTTCGATCACGGAATACTTTTCTCGCTCTAAGCGCGTTCACACCTCCACATTGTCACGAAGGTGCTCGAGCACCACAAAAGCTTTTCAAAAGAGACGGCGGTAATGCCGCGCCTTATAGTGAGCTCATTGGTGCACAGAGAGAAAGGGGGGAACGAAAGAAAGGGAAGGTAGTGACGAGTGTTGAATGGAAAGAATAGTTATGCTATAGTCTGGGGTCGAGGTTATTCGTTTGGAAACTATATTTGCTCGCGCATGCGCAGTAGCTATATTGCGAAGTATCAGTCCCTTATTTGCAAAGCCAGCGGAAACTACGAAGACAAATCGACGACTAAAAGTAGACAGCCCCTCTCTTCGCCTCGGTTGTTTGCTCCGGTTTCGCACACATGGAACACCAGTACCTTCGATGTTTCCTTGTCTTAGAATTATTCTTGAGAAATTCAATCCAATCATGATGCTAGGCTTATCATTAGCCAACCCGTTCGGCCAATCGGAATGAGCGCTTGCGACCTTATAGTGAACTCGGCCACTGCCGTGCTTGGGTTGAGAATTCGGTGGCACGTGCGCTTAGAATAAAAGCTAGCAGATAGCTTGGGTCGGCAGGTATAATGTAACTGTACATTACAATGCTATTCTCTTTAGTGATTCGACCGCCCTTAGGTTTAGGTGGACCTCAGCTGGTGAAAATCCATTCGCAGTCCTCCACTACAGCGCGCCACATTATCGAGTCGTAGTTTTGGCTCGTAGTGAAACCCCGACAATTCATGTTAATCAGGGACCGAGCTGGGCTCCGCCCGTTTCATCATATCATCGGAAACGGCTGGCCGTGAACGGTGGATAATCCATCAAAAGAGGAATAAATTCTTACACGATACCGACCCTTTATTTATCGTTCTTCCCGGTGTCTCGGGCATCTCAAATTCTAACGCTTAATCTTTGTCTCCTTTCACTCACGCTTACTTTATTTTTTAAACCTTTATCGACGTTGTTGGTCCTTTCTCGTTACGTATAACGACGACTGTATATAAAATTGCCTCAGCAATGTTCCTTCTTTGAAACCGGAAAAAGAAAACCCGACGTTGCGCTGCAGTGAAACATCTTATTTCGTGAGAACTTTAATTCCGTACGGAATGTTTTATATTGTGGAAGGTTCGGACACGGCCTCCGTGATTAGGACAACGTGCCGTTGCCGGAGCTAGTCGCGGAAGCCACGGTTCGGACCAGCTGCTCCGCGAGTTCGGTACAACTGCGGCGCTCGTGTATGTAATTGCGCCAGTAGAAGTAGCATCCGTGTTAGCCATGACCGGATCTTGGTCGTACAGCAAATGGCTTCACATTAATAGTTAACTGGACAAGTTGAAACACGTTCGCAGTGGGGTATAGTGCAAAGACAATTGTTCACCTTCCACGTCTCGTCTTCGCGATGCTGCAGTGCAAACGAACGGCTCCGATGGCAACCGTGTAACAGTTGTATTAGTAAAAACACTCGAATGTAACTTCGACAGTATCTAACGAGTACACGAAAGATATCGCGATGTGCGACAAACTTGGATTGGTTGGCCGCAACTTTAAACACCTGAATGCCGTAACCATTGCTACTCGTAAAAAAAAAAATATTACCGGTGGTTACGATACTTCCTAAAGCGAATTCTGAGCGCAGCTTCGTGTTGAGGCAACGCCACCTGTGTTTAAAGTTTTGGCTATCCGCAGTTGTAGCAATGTAACATATCTTTCTTTTTATGTATTTCGCTGTCGTTTTCTATCTCTTTCTCTCTCTACTTCTTTTCTCTCAGATTTTTTCTCTTCTTTCTTTCTATTGTTTTCTTAATATCTCTGTTTCTTTCTCTCTATTTTGTGCATCTTTCTCTCTCTCTCTCTCACTCATTTTCACGTGTTCGTTTTCGTTTGACATTCGTACCTGCTGTGCACGGTAGAGGTGCTTGCCCAATTCCTTGTGGCACGTACTTGTTCGGGCGGTTACGCCGCCGACGGCGACGGCAACGGCAACGGCGACGCCGTTAAATGCAGGAACGGGCGCGTGCAAGCTTCGCTCTGAAAACAACCTTTCGTGAAGTATACGTATGTGCATCTGTTCTGCCTTGTTTCGCCTTAGTCGTAAATGCACGTTTGTGGTAATACTTACTGGCTGTTGTCAGTGCTCCGTGAAAGTGGCAACTGTCGCGTCGCCCGTGTGTTGCGAGCCACTTAGTTGAAAGGAAAAGTCTTTCAGTTTTCCGCGAAATTAAGGTGACCATGCGTTTGCTGAGCCAAACACAACGTGGAAAGCTTCAATTACGTCATTTTAAGTGGAGCTCTGATGAAATGGTGTATGTGCGCAGGTAGGGTATGCAGTATCCGGTCGAAAACTGCGCATTCTATTCCAACTGCGGTGTATACCATATCCACTCACTCACAGACTGTGTCTTGCTCGCAGCGAGGCGAACGTTGTCGCGTCAACTTTAGAAATACTTGGAAACGTGAGTTTGCGATGAAGCACCCCGAACGATGTGTTCAACTTTGCTTTTTTTTACGTGCGTTTGACAGTGTACATAACAAATTTGTTGTTTGAAGCGTTGTTCTGTTGACATTCCTCAACCAACAGGGTGTATCATACGGTGTTTCTGAAGACGATTGTTCTTCGAGCCTTTGTAATGGCATTTATGCCGTGTATGTGAGAAGAGCGTCGGTGCCCGCCTAGCACTGTAACTGTAGGCGTTGTGCGTCGCTGCAAAATGTATTTAGCTGGGCCGATCGTTCACTCTTTGTATAGATGGGAGAATTTTTTTAACAGGCCCCGACGGGGCCGCACATATGCCTGTTTTCCGTGTCTCTTGCATGAGAGGTGTCGGGGGGGCGAACACTTTTTCCTAAAGACTCAGTGGGTCTTTTTGTTGGCATCTCCGACTGCATTGATGTAGACTGTGAACCGCATTCTCCTAAAGTCTCATAATGTGTGTTTCCGAGGTATTTCATTCCTTCCCTGGGTGCATTTTGAATGAAACACTAACCGGTGTTGGTTTCGATGACTTCGTGGTTATCAGTGCTGCAATTCCTTAGAAATCGCTCCGAGACGGTACTCACCTGTGACTAATAATTCGCAACCGTGTATAGTTTAATTTATTTTGATTTTATACGTGATTAGTGTAAGGTAAATGCAACATATAGCTCCATGGATAAGAAGTGCATGACGACAGCAACAGATGCGGTGTAAAAGAAGTGTTTGTCTTCGTGATTTTACCGAGGAAGCGTAACCTGCACCTTTTCTTTTTTTTTTTTTTTTTTGGCCACCGGAATGTTATGATTGACGTTGGTGCTTTCGAGTAAACGCAATGGATATGTGAGAGCTCGCGGTCCACTCCAAGACATGGTTGTGCCTGTTGAGACACTCTGAAAGATTTAGAAAAAACGCAGCAGCTCTGCCTCGTACGTTGTTCAGTACTTGATATGTCGTTGGAAATGACTAGGGCATTTCGTGCTTCACGGGCCGAAGCACTGCACCGCGATGCGCTCGTGTGGCCGACTTGGTGTCACGGAAGTGCGCACCTTCCGAGGAAGTGACGTCTCCGCGAGTGTCGCGCACCTCTTGCTTCGGAGATGATTGTGCTCGTCAAATGGCACTGGTGGGATGAGTGTGGGAGGGGCCTGCCTCGAAGACATACTAACATGGCTACCTCGCCTCACACAGGACTGGAGCAGTGAATACTATATATGCGGGCTTGGCCTGGTTGTCATTCATTTCGCTTGCAGCGCAACGGTAACGAATAAGCACTCAGCGCCTGTATTGTGTGTTTCTTCGTTGATAATGTGTTATCAACGGGACACGAAGTGTGGATGTAGTATACGATTGTAAAATGGTCATGCAGTCAACCGGCCTCAAGAATACCTAACCATATAATTTTGAAAAAAAATCATTGACCGTGAATGCGGTGAGGTATGTTGTTGTCATAAAATGTTCCACGGATACGGGGCATATTGAAACAATGCAGTGGCTCTCTTTGAACAGCTATACACTGCCTCATCAGGATCATTGAATGCAAGGTCCTTGAGGAGCAAGCTGCGTTAAAGTGTTCGTCGGGAGGCTGAGTTTTACGAATTGTCCTACTGCATAACTTGCTAACTCCGTTTAAAACTTGTCAAACATATCTCTTCCGAGCTAAGGAATTGTACAGGGTGAAGCGCAGCCCATACGTTGCGACTGCGCTGCAAGTGAAATGATTCTATGCGCTACGGTAAGAAAGGAAGGTGTTGGACGCAGCGGATCGTAAAAGGACTGCATCATGTCGTGTACACGGAGGGGTCAGTGACCTGTGTTTGTGCGTAGCATAACCTTAACCTTCTCTGGCACTTATTTTAAGACTGTTTTTTAAAGGGACGCTTGAGAGAAACGCTTGATTAGCTTCTACCCCAATAAAACATTTTTTTTTCAAAACTCTTTTTGTTTATTTCGCTGTAGTAGGGTGATTATCAGACTATCAAATGCCGGCCAAAGTTAAATTCTCTCGTGTTTCAAGGCTAAATTCTCCCTTGTTATGTCACGGCTCTTTCTTTACGTGTCTACATGTGTGCATGTGTGCGTGTACTTGGCCAAGTTGCGGCTTGGGCAGTAGTTCTCAAAAGTTCTTTTTCTTTAGCTTCTCTAGCATGAGATCTAGCTCGCATTTATGAATTTGACTACAGGCCAGAGAAGACGCCATTAAGCTTCATGACATCATGGTGACCATAGGCGTGCGCAGGAGGCCCCTTCAGGGGTGGGCCCCCCCTCCCTATTTAGTCAATGTATGGTGCAGACTGCGCACCCCCCCCCCCCCCCACCTTAGGTGACTAGGGGAGGCGCCCCCCCCTCTCCCTACGTCCCTCGTGCGCACGCCTATGATGGTGATGACATTTCGACCTACCACGAGAGGTCTCATGTACACGTTCTGATCTTGTTCGGTTTTCAAGCATTCGCTTTTCACTCTCGCGATTTACCAGAAACCAGTTGTACGACGACGGCTGACGTCTGGCCAAAAACGTGTGAGCCGGAACAGAACCTTCGAGAACCGAACATAAAGTGACGGTCTACAATGTTCCGCACAAAGTGTCCTTTAAAGGGCCCCTAAACCACGCCGAGGTCGAAAGTTAGTTGTCGTGTTGCAGTTGCGCAAGAGTCTTCAGTAAGCATATAGCCGAGAGAATCCTTCGAAATGGTGCCGTCATAGCGTAGTTACACGCCCTTGATGATCCAAAAGCGGCCCTCGCCTGCTTCGCTCTTTCCCTCGCTACGCTCCGTTAATCGGCTCGTCTCTTCTCCTGGCCTAGTACTCCTCCTCGCCTTGCGAGGAAGAAGATCTGCGAGTGCGCGTACCTGTGAGCAGGCAAACATGTTCTTCTTGTGGATGACATGAACAGACGCGAATGGTGACGTCACTGCCAACGCTGGGGATATCGAGAGGCCCGGGGAGGACAAGTGCTTGTTTCTTGAAATTCGTGGCGCGCCCGCGGCTTGTAGCGCTGCCGCGTTTGGCACTGTTGATCGTAACGGCGTTCTCAATTCGATGCGCGCGTTTTCTTGAAATGTTAGCAAACTATAGGAGGTGGTTTAGGGGCCCTTTGAACGTAAGAGTTCTTTTCGTTGTTGTTTTGCATCGTACGAAGGTAATTCATTCAGCTGAAGCTTTTTTTCTCTTAGTGTCCCTTTAACTCACAAGTCGGCTGCCGTTTATAACGTGGCCGCACCCACAGCCGTGCGTTGTTATATCGTTGTCACGCAGTTATACTGACCACTGTGAGATGTTGACATGAGCGGAAAGGAAAAAAAAGTGTGTGCGTGTGTATGTATCACATTAAACGATACGTGTTCAACGTGCGTGGCTATGTGTAGGCTATGTGATAGAGCAGTGACTTTATGTGATTTCGGTGTTCTTCTTGTTGGGAAGGGAGCCTGTCGTCGAAGACTCAAGATCCGAGAGAGTTGTTGTTGAACGACGGTGTTATACGCGAATGTACCGTTAAAGAAGACACGTGCACGAGCGCTAATCATGCTACTATGTATAATGTTGACATATTATCACACGCTACGCCAATAAAAGCGAAGTGTTTGACGTGTTCCATTCGCGTAGTGTCTTGCTTTCTTTGACGGTCGACAAAAGAGCCCGTCCACCCTCAAACTCGCATTTAGGATGAAGCAATGAATGAATGAATGAATGAATGAATGAATGAATGAATGAATGAAAGGAGGCTCCCGCCTTTTGCTCATTCATTCATTATTTCATCCTAAATACGAGTTTGTCTATTATGAACGTTGCAGAAGGACGCAAGCGACATAAAAACTGCTTGTGTGCAATGTAGAACCGTTTTATATCCGTAGTGCCCGTTGCTATATGCAGAATAAGTAAGTAAATAAATAAATAAATAAATAAATAAATAAAGAAATCCATCTTCTTATGGGCCTCTTTCATTGATTTTCTGTAGCTTGTGTGCATAGATAACATAAAAAGAAAAAGAAAATGGGGGGCGTACGAAAGAAAATTGCTGGTTTCGTTTTTCTTTCTTGTTTTTTTTTTTTTTTAATGAGGGCAGAAAGTAATCACTCCATGATACGGAAGCGCTGTTAATCATGGCGGGACCAGGAAGGGGAATTTCACCCCCCCCCCCCTCCCTCCCAAATATTATTTCTCGCTACGCCCACAGCTGTTGTGAATCTGTGTCGGATGGTGTTTTCAAAGGACATGAACTGGTACTGAACACAACTATAGGTGTCTGCAGTTATTTGTCGGTTGATGGAGCACCGTCAGGTAAATAGGAGAGATCTGGCAGAGATTCCCCTTTCCAACTACCGCGTTTACTATTCCGATATCTCTAAAACGCTACCTCTAAAACAATCCCGAGAAAGAAAAAACAAACGAGGTTATCAGATCACCTTCTTTATGTGATCGCGTGGAATGGGGATAGCCAGGCCCGTAGCCAGGAATTTTTTTCGGGGGGGGGGGGGGGGGGGGCACTTGTTTAAAGCTTTGAAAAACACCTATTTTTATTATTTTTCCTCGGTAAAACACCGCCTTCCATCCAAATTTCGGAGTGGGGGGGGGGAGGCTGGGGGGGGGGGGCTAGCCTCCCCCCCCCCCCCCTGGCTACGGGCCTGGCTATAGCCCTAAGTGTCAACACCTGAATTATCACGCAAACATTTTTTCTTTTAACAACGAAGTTGTTTAAGCTATCAGAACTTGTGCTCCGTCGTGCAAAACTCATTTGGTGGACACGCGTCACAGGAATTAGGCAAGCCCCACTAGCGTGTACAGCAGGCGCGAATGTCAAACGAAAACTAACTCGTGAAAAATAGATAGAATAAGATAGAATATAGAGAGAAAGAATAAGATAGAAACAACGACGAAGAGAAATATAGAGCAATAAAGGGAATAAAGACATAAAAAGACAGAGAGAAAGAGATAGAAAAAAAACATGAAAAAGCAATAGAAAAAGCAGCAAGACAGAAAGAAAAGAAGGGGAAATGAAGATTGAAAGAGCGAGAAAGAAAGAAAGAAAGAAAGAAAGAAAGAAAGAAAGAAAGAAAGAAAGAAAGAAAGAAAGAAAGAAAGAAAGAAAGAAAGAAAGAAAGAAAGAAAGAAAGAAAGAAAGAAAGAAAGGAACGAAGGAAGAGAAAAACCGTGGGCAGCTCCTCTCCAAGTGAATGCTGGGGAAGTGCAATGTGCGCCCTGTCCCCGTGTTTCTCTTACCGCAGCATTTTTTTTTCTTCTTCTTCTTTTTTTTTTTTTTTTTTGCGCCCGCACCTTGGGATCGGCTCGATACCAGCGTTTCGCCTGTTTCTCTGGCTGTCTCCTTGGGTTTTACCTTGCATTGTTGCCGTTAGCGGTTGTATCTTGTTTTCCTCTAGTAGGGTGTAGCAATCAAGGTAGTCGTTATTCCTCTGCTCGCATATACCTGACGGTGGGATCCGCTTTTCGTCGGCGCTGCCGTTCTCGGGCGAGCGCGCCCTGTCCCCGGCGAGCCTCCTCAGCGGCGTCCATGGCGGGAAAGACCCGTGCGCAGACCTACCTTACCCGACGGAGAGGCACGCTCATAGGCGGAGAGTACGGGGGGGGCTCGGGGGCTCGGCCCCCCCCCCCCCCGGGCGGCTTCACGGGGGGGCAGAGCCCCCCCTGGCGCCTGCCCGGGATATTTTTAAGAGCTATTTATTTCACACGGGGTATACCCGCTTTTTCTTTCAGGCTTTTAACATTCCGATCATGGACCAGTGGCAAGTGAAACACTCAGTTAATAATTCCCCGCGAACAGATTTGTATGTGCAGAATATGTTGTGTTGACAAACAACTGAGGCGATCTCTTGGTGTTCTATAACCTGAAAATTATTTTTGGCCAACACAAATTGAAGATTAAAGCTTCCTTTATCAGCATTAGGCCCCTGTCTTATGTCTAGTGCATGTTTTAACAAAGTAATGCATGTCAATAAAGAAAATAGGCGGGTCCCACTCATTGTGGGAATCGATTTTATGTGATGCAGTCACCAAGTAGCAGCCTATACGGCATTTTTCGCTTTGAGCCAAGCGTTGAAAGGAGGATCGATGTCTTTGTGTAAGTTGAAAAATAAAGCGGGAGTCATCACAAGAGATATTCATACTGATATCGCGGTGTAGGCGCCAAAGAGAATAAGGTGGTATTAAAGTCTTCAATTATATTCTTTAATTTAGGAGGCGGACATCCTCTCTCTCTCTCTCTCGATATATATATATATATATATATATATATATATATATATATATATATATATATATATATATATATATATATATATATATATATATATATATATATATATATATATATAAGCGACAGGGAGAACAATGTATAGAAGAGCAAGCCGGGCCCCGCCCCCCTCCGGCAAGATGAAAACTCTCCGCCTATGGGCACGCTATCAACGTTACTAGTTGATTCTAGTAACGTTAGCACGCTATCACTCGTGGCGCAGTTTGCGCGTTTATAGAGCAGGCAACAGTGGACGCATTCGGTCAGTGGACGCTGTACTATCGCGCTCAGTATGAGCTACACCACGCGAGCGCGTGGCCCAGTGCACTGCAAGGTTGTACAGTGGCGCCGATCGTGGCATATTTTAGAGTTATTGGGAGAGAGTTTGGCTGTTTTTGTGAGCGCGCATCACTCCCAATTGCTTGCTTTCATCCTCGACTTTCTTTATTTGAAGGAATGTTTTGCCATTTATTTAGCTTTACTGAAGAAAATTTGAAATTTGTCTATCAAGCCACGGGGCAGTTATCATTTTCGAAGCTGATATCACGACATGGCAAAACAAAGGCGAGCGTGAAAGCAAGGGAAGGCGATGCGCACTTAAAGGAACAGCTAAACCCTCCCCTGATAACTCGAAAATATGTCACGATCGGCGCCACTGTACGACATAACAGTGCGCTTGGCCACGCGTTCCCGCGGTGTAGCGTGTAGCTCATACTGAGCCATAGGCGTGCGCAGGGTTCCCCTTCAGGGGGGGCAGGGAGGGGCGAAAATTCATCGCAACGCCCCCCCCTTCCTATTAAGTCAATGTATGGGGCAGAATTTGCGCCCCCCCTCTCTCAGGTGACTAGGGGGGGGCGGCCGCCCCCCTCTGCCCCCCCCTCGTGCGCACGCCTATGTACTGAGCGCGATAGTACACTAGTGTACGCGAGAAGGGACGCAGTCAGCCCCAACGTTGATCAGCCCGGCCGCAGCCACGGGCTCATGCGGTGAAGCTCGGCGGCTGCTTCGCTTGGAACTGCTTGACCGTGCTGCCGTTCGTCTTCGGTGTATGTGCGAGAATGAAACCGGTTGCGCATGGCGGCCTGAGAACGGCGAACCGCGAGCTGACATGCCGCGAGCCCGAAGAGGCAGCCAGGATTCTGAACGGCAAACCCCCTTCAGATATTATTCATCGTGTAATCCGGTTTTCAGCTCACATGTGACCAGGCGTATTACTGGGCCACATGAATCCCAATGACATAGCCCACGACCGTGCGCGAGGTTTCATATGCCGCGATGGGATGGATGGTGTCTCTATATAGTGAGTCCGGGAAAGCTCGTCCACAGTGATCATCTAGTTACCTTTCACGAAGTCACCACATTACAGAAGGGATAGGCAGAGTTTTTCCCTTCCCCTATCATAAGCTCAAAAGATCACAAGCTAGAACGCTTCGCATGCTCCTGTTGGGGTCCTCCATCTAGGGACTTTCTAAGCATGCTTTACCCCGACATTGATCCACTCTGTCCAGATTGTGGCGCTGAATTTAGCTCCTTAAATCACATGCCCTGGTAGCGCCCTCTGTTACAGGGTTTTGACCAAGAAGAAGAACGGACGAAGGCCACCACAGACCCCAGAGAAGACGTCCAGCTCCTGGCTGTCCAGAGGGCCCGTGAACTAGCGGAAAGGCACGGCCTCTCTGTTCCAACATGGGACTAGCCAGCGGCTGGGTAAGGACCTACCTAAAACAGGGCCCCTGCCTAGCTTTTCAGGACCTCAATAAAGTTGTTTGTCTGTCTGTCCTTGTTGCAGAGGTCAAGTAACCACGGATAACAAAAGTGCGAGTCCTTCGGGTATCACCATGCACGCAACATTATTTATCTTGATATCATCGGGTGTCACCCACGCAAAATAAAATAATAATAATAATAATAATAATAATAATAATAATAATAATAATAATAATAATAATAATAATAACAAAGGTTAGCATCGCTCAGCGCAAGCCGCGCCGCAGTATTTGGGAATCTTTGCGATTGTTTCATATCGGCAGCGAGCCAGAAATTTTTTCCAGGGGAGGGGGGGGGGGGGGGAGTCTACCACTTTCTATGCATGATCATGCGCGCATTTGTATGTGTGCGTGTATATATACGCGCACGCATGCGAAATTGAAATACGTCGGGAGGGGGGGGGGGAGGGTTGGAACCCTCCCTCTTTGGCTACGCCAGTGTTTCAGATTGTTCCGTTAAGACTACGCTCGGGATGCACGTAGCCTAGCTTATCCGGGAGCATACGCGCACACTATCAGTAACGCTGGAAGTTTCGATGACTAACGTATAAACGATCGCACTTTCCGCCGACAATCAGATTACTGACGACTGTGATCGCCGCTATCGAGTGCAGCGTGCTTTGCCATGTACATTGAGTTATTCAGCTTTCTGGGCACAAGTAAGCACAATGAAGAGTTTCGTCACTGCCGCATCACTGCCGCCTCATTCATCCTCACTACCACGTGACGACAATGCGCTAGCTCCCCCCGAAGAATCGCGCGGTCGTTATTGGTGCCCTTTCTCTCCTCGCTCTTAAAGTAGCATCAGGCAGCATTTTCAAAGTAATTTCGAGAAACTGACCGTCTTAAAGAAAAATTCAGCTCTCACCCCCCCCCCCCCCTCCTCTGAAACCCTGCCAGAGAGGACTGGCAGGCAGCCTTGCTGGGACTTGTTGAAGGCCTTGAAAAACCCCTACTTTCATTATTTATTCTCGGTAAAACAGCCCCCTCCATCCGAATTTCAGGGCGGGGGGGGGAGGGGGGGGGGGCAGCTCCCCCCCCCCCCCCCCCGCCTGGCTGCGGGCCTGCCCTGGATATCAGAACGGCTTGACGGAAGCTCTACGAAGAGACTGTTCGTGTGTTTTCAGTCTTTCCTTCGCACCGTTCTTATAAAAGCGAAAATAGTGACAAAAATATTTGGCCAAATGGGAAGCCGATCGAAAATTCACAGTAGGGCTACCTACCAGCAGGAAAAGGGCTCAAGCAAATCATGCAACGCTGGTTGCAAATATGGAAAATTAGGAATTGACGACCACCTCGCAATTGCAAAGGCGCTACAAACTTGCTAGTTGGCCCGATTGATCACAGCTATGCCCTCAAAGAGTGCGCAAAGTAAACTTGTCAAATCTTTCTGTCCCTGTAGCAAACGGCGCCATTCTCGAGCTTGTTATGTGCAATTACACAGAAAAGGCAGAAAAAAGATTAGCTCCCCCGAAGTATCGCGCGGTCGTTACTGGTGCCCTTTCTCTCCTCGCTCTCAATGTAGCACCAGTATAGCGTTTGTAAAGTATATTCGAGGGTGTTGTCCCGCCTGCCAGAAACATTCAGCTCTCACACCACACCCAAACCGTACCAGAGAGGACTGCGAGTAGTGGCGTAGCCAGGGGGTGGCACACCGGGCCCGTGCCCTCCTTACCCCCGGAATTTTTTTTAGCACGAAAGTGTTTTATGCTGGGGTCCACCGATACTTCAGTGACGTATCTCCGTCACGGAAAATACGTCGAATATAATGACGTCGAAGATAACGCCGTTTTTAAATATAGTATTAACAGTCCTGTAACAGCTAGGTTGGTTAATTTTGCTGAGAGACTCGTCAATAATTTTAAATAAGCCATAAAAGATCAGTCAAAACCGAAACAGGCAGCTGCTACGTATACGATGATGTCATAAAATACGCTGCACGCCGCGACGGCTAGCCAGGGACAATAAAAGGGTGTAAACATAGCACATGTGCTTCTTCTATCATGCGAAAAGCAAGCTGGCGATGTCATCCGAGGCGGAATCAAGCTGTGCCAGCCTGTCTGAACTTACCAATGAGAAGTTCACCAAAAAGCCCAAGTTTACAATAATCTGGGTTTCATTTTCGCGGTTTATTGGCGCGCGCGGGCAAGTTATGGTTCCTACTGAATTAATCTGTGGCCTCCGAGATAACTAATGAAAGCTTGCAGAGGCTGCTGGAAATTATGTGACCTCCAAGATTCTCAACTAGTGCACGGGTGGAAGCATGGTCGCGAGTACTCAAGCACGTGAGTCGATACAACGACCGTGTATGTTGAGCTAGCTTCAGCTTGTCAAATTCGACTTCTCGATTATGCACCCAATGACTTAATTGTGCAGCTACGAAGCCAGGGTTGACCTGTTCCACCCCGTTTGCCGCGCTTTGCAAGCCAACGACTCGGAACGAGCCACGAGCAGAACGAGTCGAAGCCGTACTGTAGCGTCCAACTAGAACACTATAGTCCAACGTTTGGCGAGCTGACTGACCGCGTCTGGTAGCGTGCTTGACGTGCTTTGCAGGTGGAGGCCAGGTTGCACGAGTGCCAGCGCTGCTCACCCAGGAAACCTGCGGGCCGAAGGCATCGTTTCGTGCGTGTTTCATACCTTGCTAAGCGCGGTCTCTTACTCGTGAATTTCGTTATTCACTGTGCGCGCGATACGAACGATGGTTTGAGACAGAACCTTGGTTGTGTAGCGTTGCTGGTCGCTTCCTGTCAACACGTGCGTACTTCCAGTCAGTGGCTGAGCGTACTATAAAATCCAGCCTTCCGTATTATATATGTCTTAGTATTGTCTACCACTTAACTTTGATAAGCGTGCTGCATGTTTAGGCAGCCATGCTGTGCCACTGTTTTGCCACGGGCATTTGATACCCCCCTGGCACTTGGCGTTTCACGATGAACTGCGAGACGCTAACATAACACCGTTGAATGTGTGAAGGCAGCTTTGTGTTCACGATTAAGGATTGTGCGTGTCTTACCTCGTGAATTTATCTCGCGATCATTCCTTTGTGCTGTGCAAACTGACTAGTTTTGGGAATGTCGGGGTTCACCCATTTTTTTCCGCTAGCCGATGATGTATCGCGTATTTGTGTTGACCGTTCCGCTGTGCCGGTGTATGCAACGCCTAACTATTTCTGCGCTATTTTGCCACGTATGATACGTAACCTGTACATTTGTTGTGTTTATGCTTCCTCGTTTTGTGCATGTGAGGAACCTGTTAAGGCTACGTACCCGTTCTTTTTACGTGTGCGGGCGCTTGTGGCACGTTGCCGTGTCAAACGCTAACAGGTTAACGAGTGATTAGGGTAACGCCGTGGTGCAAGACTAGGGCCAACGCGACCGGGGAATGGTCGACGGGTTGCGAAGGGGACGAGGCCCTATTTAGAAACGCTGGCCCTGGTGCGAATTTTCTCTCGTTTGCCCACTGCACGCCACACCACAGTGCGATTACACAGCAGCGCAGTTTTGTTAGAACACAAAATAAACCAATAAGCGGGTTTTTTACTCTTATTTAGGCTGTTCATTTTGAGGAAAACGTGTTATTTATATATTTATGAGGGATGAAACTTTACTCAAGAAAGGTTAACTTGTACATATGACAGAAAGGCGGTAATCAATGGAGCCTCCTTACCAATCAATCTCCCTTGTAAGGTTACTCATGCCAGCAGTGGGTGCAATGAACATGCATTTCATATTAAGTTCGGTTAATTTACTAGCCTGTGTTGACACTTCTACATTTGCTTTAAGGGTATGTTTTACTGATGTTGTCAGTGCTTTTTCTTGTTTATTTCCTCATAAAGTGTGCACAGATCAATAATGAGCACAATTGAAATTATAGTTTTAACATCCTGAAGCTGTTCAGTGGGTCATGAGGGGTGGAATCAGGGAGGGATGCCAGGGTTCTTTAATGAGCACTTAAAGCCCAAACACGACTGTTCTTGCATTCTGTTCCAACAAAATGTGTCCACTGCAACTTGGATTCATGACCACATGTTGTCAACATCATAGTTATCATTGGGGGGTCACTGCATCGTTCATCAAGCTCTTGAGACCAGAGAAATGCCGCATCCCATGGATTGCTTTTGCCACCTCTTAATCTACAGCCATGGATTTTTTACCTAGTACATTAAGTTGATGTAAATCAAACAAATCGAAATCCTCGAATGAAAGCATCAATCAAGATTGTCAAGTGCCAGCTAAAGACAAGCATATGGGATGAGCACTGTGCTTGAAGTTGCAACTGAAAATTGCAGCTTCAAGTGCAGTGCTTATTCAAAAGAGACATAGGGTGAACAGTTGAAAAACACACAAGCATGACAGAACTGTTGCACCTGAATCGCAGAAATTCACAGAATGGAAACACAGGGTGGCCGGTCTCATATCGGCCGAGCTCGTTGACTTCTGTTCACTAGCCTCCGATTATGTTTCAAGCACAATTCCTACATCCTGTTACGCGGCTGTGAGAGAAATTTGAGGTAATTAATTTGTAGAAGTACCATGGAGGCAATTGTGGTGCTTTCTTCTATTACCCAAGTATCAACATTACCAGAGTCGAACCATTACCATTGTCGAGCCATTACCATTACCAGAGTCTTCGGAACTTGATTAGAGATAGCAAGCAAAGAGGTGCAAAAGGTACCATATACCAAATAGTGCTGTGCTTCATTGCCATTCAAATTGTCTTCCAGTAATTAAGACCTTGGACAATCGTGCACTGTGGCATTACACAGTAGGCACCATCAAGACGACAAAGCTCTGCTGAAGAGAAAAACCAATTCCAACAACTGAAATAAGTGTATGAATGAGATGCTGTGCAATTTGCATAGTTGTAGCAATTAGCCCAAGCGGAGGACAAACAGGTTTATGAAGCATTCTGAAATGCAAGCTACCCTCAGCTAAGCAGTGGGCCCTTTGTTATTTGAACTTTATGCCATATACAGTGGAATGGAAGCCCTTGTCAACATGCTTTATGTCAGTGAAGCCATCATTTATACCGAAAGCCTCAGCAAAGTTATGCAGATTAAACAAATTACAAGAACACCCTGTATTTGTGAGCATATTCGCAGACTTCAAGACTATTCACGTGGGAACATCACTGTCCATAGGATGTGCTCACATGGTCAAGACCGCAATAATGACTTTAAAAAGCCCCTGACAGCAAAATTTTCACATGCAACTTTTGTATTTTGTAATTTTTAGCTTTGTGTGTAGTAATCCCAAAACTGAATCGCCAATGCTCTTAATGTACCGTATGGTTAATGCTAGCATTGTTAAAAGTTACCAATTATAGTGCCACTTTGAAACGCCCTCCTAAAATCATAAGAAACCAGCACCCCACTGCGGGGGAGTGTCTAGGGGTCACATACACTCGTTTTCGTGATGTCGAAAGTTCAGTTTTCAAATTGAGGCCCACACTGAGAAAATTTGGATGCTTCAGTATGAGTTTATCTTGTAAAGCATTCACTAGACTTAAGGGTGTGTCCCTTTTGGAAAAAGAACAGCATTCCTGGTGTAAGCAGCCAGAACCACCTTGAGAGCAGCCTGACAACAGAGCGAGAGGGGCGAGGAAGAATAGCCTTTGCTGGGTTCCAGTCGTGGTATTATGTGAACCCGCAAATCTTCGGTGACGTCGACAATACTGGCTTTACTTGTGCAACGTCACACGGGTTCCCGACCTGTGTCATACTAGTAGCAATGTCACAATGTGCTGCCAATTCAGATTAGCCCTCTCTTTTACTTTAAAACAAAAATTAAATTATCTGAAAGGCAATGTTCGCTGCTAAAAAATGGTTAGACGTGCCTACGTATACAGGACAGTCAAACAACACAAACGTCTCAAGGTTTTCAATTATGGTGTCAGGGGTTCTCTGGGAACTGCAGTGCTTGCTCCTTGCCAGCTTTGACTGTTCCTACTTCCTACCCTTTTCTCCAACCCCCACTTCGTCTTAATTGCCTCAATAATGTATTTCCTGACAAGTCCCTCATCCCCTGCATGTAATTATCTTCCCCACATGCTTTCTCTGGTGAATGAAGTGTCTCTTTAGTCGCTTCAGGCTGGGACGGCCCTTACAGCGGCCATCACTTCCACGTGGGGCACGTGGGGTCTACCATATGAAGAACAGTGTCTGAATTAATTGGCTTTTGCACCTGCAGTGGATGTCTTGCATCGACTTCAAATGCATCCTGGGACAAGGACATTCTGCGAAAGTGTGCTTAATTAATTATTGAAACTTGAGAAGTGGCCAACGTGAACGCTATGAACAATGGCTACATAGCAGCCCAAGAGAAAGAAAAAATCAATTTCGTTTGCAAGAATAATATTTTTGTTTATCAATCATAAGAGCTGGCCTTCAAGCTTCTGAAAAAAACTTTGTTTGAAAGAATGTTTTTGTTTGCCATTCATGACAGCTGACCTTTGAGCTTCTGTGTGTCTTGTTTTCTTTGAATATAAAGCAAGCTTGCCTTTCTGCACATTAGCCCTCCCCCCCATCTTACTGAGGGAGGGGGAGGGTATCAAAGAGATCAGTGATGTAGAAAAATAAGGTGTGCAGGATCATAGCAACTTCATCCCCAAGAAAGTGAAGGGCAGAAAATGTTTATGATAACACAGAGCTGACCTGGTTGTTACATATTCACGTCGAAAGACGGGACATGCAAACATGGACGCAAGAGACAAGTCGGCATTTGTGGCGTCTTGATTTCTTTCTCTTTTCTGTGTTTGAACGCCCCATCTTTTAATAAGAGAAAATGCTTCTTTAAACATTGTTCTGCGTTTCCAATAACTGGTTTTACTGGAAAAAAGTGTCAATTAGATTTTTTTTTCCTCTCCATTTCTTTTTCAGAGCAGTGCAGAAAGATGAAACCACCAGTCTCGTCTTCGCGTTGTGCTAACGAACAAGAGGTGTGCAAGGCTCCAGCCAATCAGCGCAGCTTCGCAGGCGAGCCCAACGGCACCTGCGCAAAGCCAGCCGCCACCTGTCAGACTCAGTGGAACGGACAGGCGAACACCGCCTGTGAAGGTGGCGCAATGCAAGTTGACGACTCTGAGCCTCGGCAAAATGGCCAAGCCGGCACTAGCCCCCCAGAATGGTATTGAACGACTTAGCATAAATGAAGTCAATGTGAGCAGCAGAATGGACACTGGCTCAGCAGACAACGCAGCAGCTGTTGGCCCCGGAGAAGATCGGCAGGGAGACGAAGCGGATGTCGATTCTGAATACGCCGATGGAGAACTTCCCTGCAACGAGGATGAAGGTGCTTGATAGTTAGAAAGATAGCTTGAGAACAACTTCAAGCGGAAGCTTCTCAACGCTGTACTTCTTGCATTGGTTTCTCTGTAACCGTTTCCAGGGTAAAGTTTGTCTGAGGTTCAGACATTGTGTAGGGATTATGGAAGCAATGTTGGTTTTACTCGGCAGATGTTGTACTGCTTGTTGAATGTCGCAAATTGTAGGACAGGGGCATTTGCATAAACTTGGGGCTAAGAGGCAGCTTAGCAAGCGGCTATGCACAGTCACAAGGAGAATAAACAGTGGCCCCAATACCGACTACACCAGAGTCTCCATGGACAAGATTTTGAAGCATTGATAGCTGTTGGAGCCAATGCACTGTCAAGGACAACCATCCAAGACATATAAGCTTCAGGCAGAGCTTCCAAATTTTGGCCAGCCAGTTTATTTCATGATGTACTGGCAATGCCTTTAGTTTCCAGTTATGGGAATTTGTTTTATGATTTTGCATTTTCTGAACGTATTGGACAAAGCCCTCTTGACTCTTCTTTTCTCTATATGTCTCGAATCGGAACTGCTGAGCCACTTCTAGGTTGGCTAAAATTTGTGCTTGTTTAGCTATCTATTTTACGGGCTCATAATTGCATAACAAATGTCAGCAATATGCTAAACAAGGTAAAACATCTCTTCAGAAGTGTCATATGTTATATTCCATTGAGTGTTACTGATACATTTGTGTTTGCAAGGTGTGTTGATGGTGTGAAAGGTCTCTTATTCGCTTTATCTTGCGATAGGTTTAGTTTGCAAAGCCTGTTGTACTACTGTGGAGCCTTGGTCTCATAGCCATGTGAACTTTAGGGGCATTGATGAGTTTGGTACTTCCAACCACTCTGCGAGGTAGACTGTCATAAAAAAAAATTGTTTGAATTGTCTGTTGATAGCAAGGGTTTGCAGAGTGTTATTGTGTGTGCTAATACATCAACTGGCTGTGTTGTGATAAACTTTCGTTGCACATACTACAAAAAGAACTGTTCACAGCGAAGACAGATGCATACAAAAGACATCAGCATATCATATGGCTTGCTTGTGGGGAGTTCATTGTGTGACAAGCAGTAGTAAGAGTACTTCATGGTGGTTGCTACATGGGCCTGTTGGTAGTGTCGGTGCTTGTAGTGTTGTGCGTAAAACACGCAAACTGGAGTGTGTGGCGGGAGCACACACTGTGTGTGTTTCTGTGTTGCTGTTACTCCTATTCATGTCATCTACGTGCAGTGTTACACGTGCTAGCAGTAGCACTGTTTGCTTACATATTCAACATTTGACTTTTGCTTTTAGTTGTAGTAATTAAGGTTTTGGAAAATCGTGTTTTGACCATCCTTCGTAGCTTTGTAATTGAGCTCCACGCATTGAGGTCAACCAATTTCGCTCCTCGCTTAATTAAAATTGCGTTCAGCGCTCTCTAGGAATAGCCTCATCATCACCACAGGTAATAATAATAATAGTTGGGGTTTAATGCTCCAAAACCACCATATGTTATGAGAGACGTTGTACTGAAGGGCTTCAGAAATTTCGAACCCCTGGGGTTGTTGATCGTGCACCTAAACCTAACTCTTTCGTTACCGCATGAAAATGGCCATTTTTTATAGGTCTGAGGAAGAAATTTATTGCTAGTATAAATAATGCTCTAGGTAACATTGCAGCACACCAAATTGTGCATTATGAATTGCTATTTATAGATAACACAAGTTTCAAAACAAAAAAGATGTTACAAAACTTATAAAAAATCTGAAATCTACCACTTTTGCAGGAACTTGAGAAAAACAGTACAAACAAAACACAATATCTACAAAAATATTACAAACAAACAAAATTCAAAATATGCATTTTGAAGGGAAATTATCTAGGAATATTCTAAAAGAAAAATAAACAATCTGCATAAAGCCATTTTTCACACAGATCAAAAATACACAGCTGAGGATGGCCCGGGCTGGCTCGAAGCATCGTCGCTGTCAGCGCTTGAAGATGAGCTGGTGTCGTCTTCGGACTCATAGCTCGACTCAGCTTCACTAAATTCGTGAGCGGGTTGAGCACGTCGAGCGGAACGTTTTTCCCGCGACAGAGCCCCTCAACTGGCGACGAGACGCCATGGGAGCGACCGCGCGCGCCGACGCTAACGCCCGATGCGCCCCTCTCGCGTAGATAAAGAGAAACGAAACCAAAACTGCTGCAAACTGGCTAAAAAGGCCAGATCAACAAGTTAGAGACGCGACGGACCTTCAGAAATGAGCTGTATTTGAATAATATTGCGCAAACTCGGGAGCAAAGCTCGCTAGTGAGTAGCAGGTGTCGTTTTCATGTAATTATCACAGCCAAAATTTATTACCTCGCAAAACTGACGACACAATTTGATAATTGACTTCTTAGGAATCGTTTGATACCAAAATGTTGATAATAACGAAGCAAAAACATGAGCAGCGCATTTTTTTCCCGAGTGTGGCAGCCACGCCCCCTTTTCTAGTAACACATGCGCATTCGTTCGCGAAAAACTCCGTCAAAAATGCTTAGCGTCGTCAGAGCGGGAAAATTTAAACGTATTGTAGAATAGCAGTCCCAGAACTAAACGCGAGATGCTGCAGCATGCACGGGAAAAAATTTTTAACGCGTCGAAATCGGCAGCTTTTTTCGTCGATCACCGGTGATCGATTTGAATAGGCGTGGTAACGAAAGAGCTAAGTAAATGGGCCTCAAGCATTTTCGCCTCCATCGACCTCCGGGCCAGCAGTTGAGCACCGTAACCACTAGATCACCGTGGCGGGTTCATCACCACAGCTATCTTGAAATTGAAAACTAATGTTTGCAGGACAAGCTCGCATGGCAATAGCGTGCAGGTACATCTATGCATTAGACAGGCAACATACATTTTTAAGTTAATGGCAACAGGGGAAGTAGCAAAAAAAAAATGCATTTTGGGTATGCTGGTGCGTGTAAATGAAGTTTTTGTGGTGCTCACTGTCATGGTAGAAAGGGTGTTGCATTTGTAGCAGTGGTTTCTCTTGTATGACCACCTCACCGTTTAAAAATGTTTTGGCTATAAGTTGTAGCTTGTCACTTCTGCTTGGCATTCTTAACAGTTGTGAATGTGAAATTGGAGATATGGAACTTTGTTTTGTGTTTTTCACTGTGCATGTTAACATACAAATGGTGCACACCTGCTGGAGTACTTCTACTTCACAGCACTTATGGTGACTGTGGTTGTGATAGAATGCTATCTGATTGAGGGAGATAAGAAATAATTCAAAATAGTGCGGGTCAAAGTTCTAATATTTAAAATTTATTGTAACAAATTCATTTGCTCGAAGCTAATGTAAGGGTTGGGAAATGGTTGAAGGTATAACAAAGCAAATTATTAATACTGGTGGGTAAAGTGTGACTGCAAGATTTAATTGGTTAAACGTTCATAATTTATGTGCAAAAGATGCAAAAAAGAATCAGCTTTAATGGCAAGTATGGCCCACTGGCCCAAACAGAAGTCCAGACTTAAACAACCATGCAAGCTCATTAATCACTTTGTTATCTGTGCTTGTGTACTTTCTTTAGTCCAGTCTGCATAGTTTTTGTATATTTTCTTAAAAGCAAAAATTTTATATTTTTACAAAGGCTGGTGGGTAAGTTGTCAAAATGTACTTTTGGGCTAGTTGGTTCATATTCGCACTAAAACAGCGCCAGCGAGAACAAAAGACCAGACAAGGAGGCAGACACGTACACAGAATATGTTTTGACATTGACGCAGCAAAATGTGTCCTTGTACCCAGGTCTAATATTTTACTTAACACTTCACTGTAAAACTGTTTTTTGAAATTCTTAATTTCGATAAAACTTGCTGAGATTATGTTTATGTGTGTACTGATTTCATATATGCAATGATTTTTCTAAGTGCAATATGTAGTTTCTAAAATATCCAACATTTCCGGTGCTCTTTGGGAGCAAGATTTTTTTTCTAAAGTGAGAGAGAGTCAAAGTAGAAATCAGCACATCAGATTTATCTGGAATTATCTATATGCAAGAAAGTAAGAATGGGAACGTTCTAAGCCCATTTGAACAAAGGTTATGGTGTGCTGAATTGAAATTCCAGCTTGACATCAACTCAGTTGTGTATGTTTAAATTATCATAACTTTTGTTCAGATGGGTTTACGAAATAGATTTTTGTTCAAGTTGCACACAGTTTTCATTCCAAATTATTCTGATATGCTAAATTACATTGCAACCTTTACAAGGTCATGAGAAAATCTTGCTCCTTAAAATGTACATAGGGATGTTTTATATTCTGAAAACTTCATAATGTAAGAAAAAAAATAATTGGCATAGTTGAAATCATTGCACACAAATCATTGTACACAAGCTCGGCAACTTTCATCAAATATTGATCAATAATTTAAAAAATTTTTTTGAAAGAGTAGTGTCTTCCCTTAGTTGGTTCCAAGTCATTCTTGAAAATTATTGAATGCTAAGAGCATCGTAATCTACTGGATGTCTTGCAAGGATTTCTTACTAAAGTAGCGTCAACAACGCTGGGCTGTTCTAGCCACGATGATTGGCATCTGGTTTTGTGTAACGCTGTCTGCCCTCACGCAATCTCGCGGTTGAGCCGGCATATTTCATTGCTGCTTTCTTTTGCTTCTTGCAGATCTAGATGAGCAGCTTGAGGCAGCTTACTGTGCTGGCAAAACAGTGGACTCCGCTGACGATGACAACGCTCCTGCTGAAGACTGGGAGACTGAAATAGTCGCACCTACCTTTATCGGTAAGACATGCATAAACCTTTTAAGCCTTCAACAGAACATTCTCAAGGTTTATTTCACGAGGGTCATGGGCATTCAATACACGACTAAAAATTAATTTTTAATGCATAAAGAGATATGAACATGTCACTGCAGCGGTATATAGAATTTAAGAACATGGACTCACACTTGAATTGCAATAATTACAGAGCTCGTTAGCCAGCTTTACCCCCGTATGCAGAAATGCACATGAACTTGAAGTTTACTTGTTGCCGGCTCAGGACTGCGGAGACGCTTTTCAGAAATCCTCCTCAACTGAAAGAGCACCTTTGCGCCGAGCTTCGCTCCATCAAGTCGGTTCGAAAACAGTCTGGGTGTGAGCAGCCTTGAATCGGTCTTTGAAGCTGAAGCATAGCGGCGTGTGAGAGAAACGCAGCCTACCAACACAGACGCAGCCTTGTGGAAACGCTATGGGAACTTCATTTTGTGTTCAAAACCTGAGATGCCACATTTGGCGACGCACACCCTTTGCAAAGTGTGCCGAGGCCATGGTTGCGCGACAATGGAAACCAAATGGAAGTGCACGGCGACATGAAATTCGCACCGTGGCCTCTGCGATTAGCTCCAGCAGCGCAGCATAGCAACGGCGAGTTGCTGGAACTAACTGGGAGGCCACATTCCACTATACTGTTTCTGATAGGCTTGTGCGAATAGTAAATTTTAGGTTCGAATTCGAATAGTATATATCTCATATCATAAAGAAAAATGAGCATATTCGTCATGACTTACTAACCTGCACAATATTTTTTAAAATTGAAACAAGGCATGTGCAAATGTCATTCTTTTTGGTTCAAAGGAAGTGGAAGCAACTTTGAATAGTAGCAGGATTTTACTTTCGGTAGAATGCAAGTGATAACCTGTAAGATACGTTACATTTTAAAATTTACTGTGATTAGAGCATATAAGCCGATGTAACAAGCTTTTGAACTTAAACAATGACGAATCGATATGAGGGAGGGTAATATGTTCATTTAACCCTGAAATGGGGCTTCGTGGCTGTGAAGATTTCCCCTTGGAAAGGTGTATTCACAATATAGCACTCCTCCACTGCCGTGAAACCACCCTCCCTTACAGTGGTTTATATCCCCTTCAGCGGCGGTGGCTACGTTTGTGTATGCAAATTGTTTATGCTAGTTGTGTCAACTTGTGAAAAGAGAGAATGAGATACATTGCTCATTGGATGTACTGAACCTTCTCCATAGTATGTCTTGACTTAACTTCAATTGTGCTGTGTATGACTGTAATCGATCACTTTGGCGAAGGTACTGCGATGTCTGACGAGTCGTTAGACGTGCCGTGCTCCAGGACCAAAGTCAAAAGAACTACTTTTCTTTTCCCGAAATGAATACAACCAAAAACAACTTGCGCACACAATTGGAGCCTATGATTTCATTCTTTTCATGTCACAATGGAAAATGACTGACTGCAGAAAAATGAAATATTTGGATTACATACTAATTATAATTAATGACCGAAACTCTCACAGAACAACACATTGCTTAATTTTCTTTCTTGGAATGTAATATTGAGTGCCTTGGAATTACGCTATGCGAGTTTGTCACAATTGTAGACAGTGCATCATCATTCGCGCCTGAAGGAGATATACGTATTTACTCGAATCTAGGCCGATGTTGTTTTCAAAAAAGGGATGTGCGAAAGTGGGGGGGTCGGCTTAGATTCGAGTACCATGGTTTGACCGCAGCCGCCACATACTGTCGGCCGCAAAAGTTTACGGGATCTGCAGCGCGTGTCGGAGCGACGTAAAACTGCAGCGCTGCGTCACCTACCGTGACGGTTTTCGAGGCTATCGGCCTCGGCGATTAGCGACGGCGCATTTAGATAACGCTCCTTTGCCTGATCTTATCGCAGAGGCCGCGGCCGATATCCTGAACACCCGCCGCGTCACGGTAGGTGACGCAGCGATGGTTTTTCGTCGCTCCGCCACGCATGGCCACGCGCTGCAGATCCCGCAAACTTTTGCGGCCGACGTAAAGGCCGCAAAAGCGGCCACGCTAGCGGCATGACGGCTCGCCATGTGCCCATCTCGGGCTGCCGCGTGCAGGCGGTTCTACATGCGCGTCCGAGGCATTTTCGCGACATCCTGCGGTAGCGTTGCACGGCGGTGGTCGCTCAGCGGCGGAGTGGTGGTCCCCATGGCTACACAGGCGAGCCGCGTGTCTGCTTCGTACTGTCCATTGTTCCGAAATCTCGCAGTCATATACGTTCATGCAGCGAGTGTTGTCGAGCCGGCAAGATTTCACGCCCAACATCTATAAACGTTGGGCAAAGGTGGATCGTGTCACGTGATTGCGGCGCCGGCGATAGCCGTGCCCTTTGACACCCCTCCTCTCCGCCTCTCGCGTGCGCGACAGACGCGGGTAGCGCGGGCCTGCGCGGGCGCAGTCAACGGGCGCGGGGCGCAGAGTTCGCCGTTTTCTGAAGTTTAGTGCAGTCGCATTGGTAGAGTTCTGCAAGTGTCGCGCCTTAACCACGTGCTCGCGAAATCCTTGCACCCCATGTGCTTTTGAAGCGATGGCACCAATCATATGGTGCCACTGCAGCGTCGTTTTGCACGCGGAGAAAACTTCAAACCTGCAAGCGCAGCACGAATTCGGCGTGCACGAAAAGAATGTGCGCTACGGAGTGCGTGCTTATGCAATAAAAATGCTGGGTTTTCTGCCGATGAAACGGCATTTCTTTCATTCGGCCTGCATTCGAGGTAAACTTTTTTTTTTTTTTTTCTGGCCTTGCGAATTTCGGGGGGTCGGCCTGCAATCGAGGGCGGCCTAGATTCGAGTAAATACGGTATGTATTCGTTCATTTCGAATAGTTCGAATTTCTGATAATTTAAATTCGAATCTAAGCAAATTCAAATACTATAATATTCATTCGAATATTCGAAGTGATCGAATATTCGCACAAGCCTAGTATCTGAAAAGAAACAACATGAGTGCTGTTGGTGTTTTTGCATTTGAAATGACATCCAACGTTGCATTCATGTATCACTCTCACGTTTTTATTTAATTTTTGGCTGAGTTGCTAGGGATTGGATTTGACGTAGTGCCTTTTTGCGAATGTTGGATTACTCCACATATTGTGTTTCCATGTCCTAAATGGCCAAAACGCAGCATTTCATAGGTTTCATGGCTAGCTTTACTTTTTTTTTTCTGAGAAAAGAAGGATATTGTGTGCGAGCTAGCATCATAATCTCGAACCCAGTTGCGCCACATGGGTGAACAAGCGCTGACTTGATGATGGAAGGTGCTTGTCATGTCTATGAAATGCAATGGCTGTCTTGGTGAGCTTGAAGTCACGTGTAATCTTGAGGCTCACTTGACCAAGTCAAATCGTGGCTTCAAGTTAAGGCGTGTTTTTGAATACAGGGGCTGGTTGCCTCAGTACAGTAAAATCTCATTAGAAGAGGCACTACCGTATTTACTCGCGTAATGAACGCACTCGCATAATAAACGCACCCCCAACTTCAGTCGTCAAAATTTAGATTTTTTTTTTCTCCCGCGTAATAAACGCACCCCCTACATTCAACCGCTGCAGTCCCGCGAACCGAAAAGTGGCGCCTCCTTGCCCATTGATCTTTTCCGTTTTTTAATACGCCGACCTCCCTGACCACCCCTCGGTCCGCACCCCCCCCCCCCCCCTCCCCGTTTCGCCAGCTGCCGCGCGCAGTTCCTTGTTTTTCTTTTTATCTGTGCGCGGCACGTCCCCTGTCTTTTTGAATTACGTATCCGTGTGCCACAGCGAGATTCTCTAGCGGTGCGAGTGTAGAGACATCGCTGCTCGCAAGCACACAGCGAGCGAAGGCCACAAAACTGCCCGCGCCAACCAACGGTCGCTTCTTGCAAATACGAAACTTTGAGGCCTAACCACATGCACGCGATTTTCGAGCGAGGGGACAGGATTTTCTGTCGCGAAGGGCCATCCGTCGCCGTCGCAGGCATGTCGCAGTTTTCTGGAAAACCAGAAAAATTCGCTTGTCGCCAAGAAAAGTGCGTGCACGACGGACGAAATCGCGATTCGAGCCTGCGGATTGCGTACTACGTCAGCCGTTCCCGCGTCCCCGCTTCAGTCCGCGCGGAGCGATTCGTGAAACGACGGAGGCCCAAATCACAGTTGGGATCCTCGGGGAGCAAATCCTCACTTCTAGCGTGAATTCTCCCCTGGCGTGTGAATGCTGGCTGCGGAGGGATCCGAGTTGTCCCAATCGCATCACATGTCACATGGCTGATTCGTCCGCGATCACGTCCGTCGTGTGAATACAGCTTTACATGGTGGCACCCCTGATCCTCGCTTCGGTTGCAATTTGCTCTTCCGCGCGTACTTCAAGGAACGCAACATGTAAGCTACCTTTTTACAGTCGCATCTCAAGCAGAGAGCGAGGCAGCGGCCGTATTTTGTCGTTAAGCTTGTTAGCGACGGTTTGTTTTGATGCTTCGGTGGTAGCATGATGCCATGCATGATGCAATGTCAACGTCGTCGTCGCGCGAGTTTGCCACGTTGCAAAGTGCGTCGGTGCGTACGCTTCCGGCCTCCCCTCGAGATCACAGCAGATACCACTGTCGCGATTAAACAAAAGATCGCGAAAAAAGAAAGCCGCGAAACGCCGTGCGCGGGCACAGCTTGCAGAAGATAGCGCCGTCAACCACCGAAGATGAGTGAAGTGCAATAAAGAAGCTGTTTCCAAGAAGTGTGCGCGTACGTTAATTGCGAAAGGTTAAGCTACCCAACTTTTTTTTTTTTTTTTTTTTTTTTGCATTACCGCATTTTTTGCTCATCCCGAAAAAGTTTTCGTAAAATTTATCCCGCATAATAAACGCACCCCCCCAACTTTGCTTCAATTTTTCGGGAAAAAAAAGTGCGTTCATTACGCGAGTAAATACTTATAAGAGGAATTTGTAAAGGGTTTGGCTGGTTTTCCCATGTTCACCATGTTAACAATCGCATACACTGTTGTGTGAATGACCGATTAAAAGAACATTCTCGAAAAATAAATAAGAAAGGAGATAAGGGCGCATGTATGGTGGCCCACATCACTGCATGCGGCTGTAATGCCACATTTTCAGACTCAGCTATTCTGGGAAGGAGCAGTAATGCTTCTCCGAGACTTGCTTTGGAAGCTTACCTTATCAAAAAGAACAGAGATTGTTGCATAAGTGAAACGTCCATCGCTTTGGTGGACTCCGAACTTGAATTTATGTGCAACCGCCTCTGATGTACATGTGTTAGTTTATCATTTATGTGTACGTGTGACAAAATGATATGTGGAATCCTTTCCCTGCTAATACTGTGTCTTCGTCTTCTTTCTTGTGTTCGTCGGTTTTTATTTTGTGCTAGTGTGTCTTGGCCAGTTAGGTGTACAAGACACATGGTTACAGGAGACACTCCCCTATCAGGGGCATCTTTTTTAGGTTCCCTAAAGTGAATTCTCCGCTATTTAGAAGAGAGACAACCCAGACAAGCTCATGCACCTTACTGTCCATTGCCTTCACAAATGTTCCCGCTGCAAAATTTTTTGAATACTGCTACTTTGACTAATGTGGTGGAGTTAGTGCACAAAACAGTGCTCTCCTCTTTCCACACCGTGAGCACGCTGGAAGCTGCAGAGGGTTGGCAAGGGGACAGTGTGCCACCGAAAAGTTACCTACGTTGCCTAGTGTTGTGGCCTTGAGCATTTTTTTTTTTTCGACTTTATTGACGACTTGTCGCGGTTAGGGCATGGCCCCCCATGGCTGGTGGCCCTGCTGTTCTTGAAATCAGCCAACACCTTGTCGCACCTGCTTGCTACGTTTTTGAGCCTGCTCACTGCGTAGCTGGGAGGACGTGTTGTAGAGAGCAAATGACATTTAGTTCGTTTTTGACGCACAATGTGAATTCCTAGCTGTCTGCTCTACGGTAATACTTGGCTTGCATGTTCACAGAATCCTGGACTACACATTCTTAATGTTTTCTGAATGTGTTCAAAAGGTGTTGCAGGGCTGCTTTAATGTGTGAGCGACATGTGCTCTCCTGCCTAAGGCACTGAGAACTGATTAGGCATTAGAATGCTACAAGGTATGTCCGTTAAGTAACGAAACTGGGTCTGGCAGAAAGATATTATTGATCCGATCACTAACAGTACATGGTATTTGAAATTCTTCAAAATAATTTACTTGGGCGTCGATGCACCCATTACAATATGACTCCGACACTGGAAAGGCTCCCTGAATGTCGGCTGCCGTGACATCTCTCGGAGACTTTGTGGCAGCTTGTTGTACAGCGGGAACACGATCAAAACTGACGTTTCCAGGTTATCTTGAATATTGGAAACGGGAAGAAGTCTGCCGGGCTCGCATCATGGCTGGTGCAGCCCTGATATGAGCCTGGCAGACTTAACCCTCTATTGCATGGCGTCCCATATTTGGCACATACCGATTAACATTTTTTATAGCGGGCGCAAGAGGACCAGTGGAGAATGTAACACAGTTAGAGTAATCCTTATAGTTACGTGCACTAAATATAAAAAAAGCGCTGCCATCCCTAGAGCAGTATGAAATCTAGACATGAAATAGATTTCACGGTGCACGTGCAAGCTCGGATCATGAACAACAGTGACTGCTATATTTTTCTTGCTACCATTTTCTCGTTGCAGAAGCAAGAAAAAATTATTTTGGCATATCTCGTGGCTTTGAAAATTCATGCTCATTAAGTATCTTCTTAATTACGTTTTCCACTACGGTATATAGTCGGAAATCGGTATGTGCCATATTTGGCACAGTATGCATGTGAGTGATGAAATGTGCAATATGATGCCATCTATGTTTTGTTGCACAGTGCAAATACAAACAAAAAGAAATCCTCTGAGGTCATGTAGCACAGCTCGTTTTTGCCAGATTTCAGTTGTGGTGGTAGGTTTTGAGATGCTTCACGAAAATATCGAGTGCCAGCAGCAGTACCTGGCAATTTTTTGTTACATTATTGGCGTGGGTGCACGAAAAAATTCTGTGAAGTCTAACCAGTGCACGGCGATATTTAGCTTTTACGATTTGTCGGCAACTGACGCTCACAACCACAAGTCAGCGATTGGAAATTCGGGTAGGAAAGTACATCAAGGCGGCACCATGCGTAGAGCCAAACGTGTAAGCGGCCATCTTGCACGTAGATGTCGGCAGTCAGATGCGCTAACCAAAATGTTCAATTATGCCTCAACACAGGAAGCAATTGCTTTGCTTTATTCCACAAATCAAGCTAAAAAGACCGCAATCAGTGAGATTTTGTTTTTTAGCCACGGCAGCAATTTTGCTCGCCCACTTGCATAGTGTGCCATATTTGGCACAAACCTTTATCTTCATTAATACAGTCACAATAAATCTGAAAATTTTTGTACATGTTATTCTTCATGTAGCTAATGATAAAAAATGATCAAATAATTTTTCAATTGATTTTCTCATAATTCATGCAATAGAGGGTTAAACTGATTTAGTGTCTCACTGTAGCGCACCTTTGAAACATCTTACTGTGCCCATTTCTTGCCTTGCAGTGCCTGAAAAAGCATACCTGTACGGGAAGAAAGTGTTTGTTCCTTCTGACTTCCATGCTCCGTCAGCGCGTCGAAGGTGTCCGCACTTTAACGTCGTCCAGGGACAGTTCGACGATGCCGACACGTGAAATGTTCCGATAGCACACTTGGAGCTTTTCCGGATGTGCCACAGTTAGATTGTGAAATAGCCCATGCGAAGATGTTTTGTGGGCCAAAATTCACGACAAGAATGGTCTGTCAAAGAGTGCACACTGGTCCGTGTTGCGACATTTTGTATTTTAATTCTTTTAGTTCGTGGCAGATGCTAGGATGTTTACATCGTGAGAAGGTGCAGTGTGGCCTTCTTTGCTTAATATAAATTTTATCTGTGTTCCTATCACAAAGCATCCTCAGGAATGTGAGTCCTTTGCTTTGTTTGTGATTTTAGTGCAAGCAATGCTGGATAATGCAAAGCAGAAAGCACATACTTTTTTTTTCCGGAGTTTTTCATTTCTGTAAACATGTTAGTGTTTTGTATGAGGCAAGGCAGATTCAGTTGCATTAAAGTGCATGCGAGCTGTGGCACTGTCTGTGAGGCTGTTCTATTCAATGTGAGCTTGCCTGTCTAAGCACAAGGTCTTCACTTCTTGCAATGCTAAAGGTTAAAAAATTGGGTGGCATTTTGCTTAACATATTAAAGGTTCAGCTGAATGCTGTAATGTTTGCATAACGGAAAACCTATTTTCTCGATGAGAGCAAATTGTTCCAAGAACATGGCCATTAGCCACAAGGTGTGACAGTCAACGGCAAGCAGCAGTGAAATGCTCACAGCCAGGTTCATAGTATTTTCCTGTGTCTTACTGGTTGTACCTGAGCCAAAACGAAACACCACAAAGCAGTGGATCCATTCGACTGTTTCGGAGTTCTCTGCCATCTATCTTGTTCAACCACTGCGGTGTGACGATTTTTGGTTTGAGGGAAAAGTGTGCCCTGCTTTTTTGAGGGCCAAATAAAAGCTGCTTGTGAGAGTTTGCAGAGTTGACTTGTTTCTTTGGTATTCTTGTGGTTGATGCACAAAAAAGAAAAGACTTGCGGACAGTTACAATACTCGCTGAGCGCAGCTGTATGCATCTTCGTTTTGTGATATATTCAGCCTAAGAATTTTGAAAGAAACATTAATGCACGTACAGTTACAGACAACTTTTTCTTTTCTACACATACTCTTTCTTCGAGAAACACTTCTCTCTAAATCTGATGGCAAAACTCGCAGGGTCCGTCATGAATTCCGCCTAAGACTACTCAAAGGTGAAAGCCATCATTTTCTCTCGTTCAATGTATTGGTTTTTCCCCGCCCCCTCCGAAACCTTTCTGCACCTAACGTAGTTTTGCACTGCCTCTGTAATTGGCCCACCTTTGAAAAAGTGACAATTTCAAGTGATCACTTCATCAGATGACGTCACGTTGCATGACGTCGCGGTGATGTCACAAATGTGGCAATCTGTGACATAATCACGTGATGATCTTTCTGCTTCACTCTGGTTGACACCGCTGATGCCGACGGTCAAATTTTGCATTTGATGAGGCGCCTAAGGTATTCGCCTTAATAAAGCAAGTGTTATGGTCTGAGATATGGGTGGATATAGGTAAGTTCAACTACATGATTTGCGTCAGTGACACAAATGAATTGCAAATACTGTGGCACCATCTTATAGTCTCTCGCAGCACTCTGTTTTCTTGATCACCCTTTTGCTACACTCTTCCATGCTCTCCTTCACTGTTCGCTGTGTTCGTTCACTCAGTTGCGGGCATAAGTCAGAAAAAAAATTGGTGCTCTCTCAGACTCACTCAAGAAATATATTTTGCTCTGAGGGCTCACTCAGACTCGGAATCGCCAAAATTTTCCTCAACCGGACTCGCTTGGACTCGGACTTGCTAAACTTTTTCTCAACTGGACTCACTCAGATTCAAACTCGCCAACATACTATTACTAAGCCGGACTTGCTCAGACTCGCGGCTTGACCCAAGTCTGAGTGAGCTTAAGTGAGTTTGCTCATGAGTCTGTTAGCGTAAAATTAGCTTTTTCAATCATGGTGTCAATGCTCTTTGATGCCTATATCGTATAATCTGTGCTCTATGATATCCGTTTTTTTCTTGTAGCTTCAAATAAGTTATCAGTGAATTTAATCTAATAAGGACATTCTTATGGACATGCCCTCCGCTACAAAGCGGCTCTTTGACACCACCTGTGATGTGCGGGACTTCAGCACACCAGACCGCCTGCAGCGATGGATATACGGTCCGAATCATAGGTCCCTCCTGGACTTCATGGAGGAAACAGCTGCAAAACCTTGTGTGATGTGTATTGATGCGGTAGGGCAAACTAACACAATGAAGAAAACAGGACATTTTCATGATATATGTGGCTCGCCCGAGATATTTTAATAATGAACTTCCCGTGAAGGAGTTTGTGGGGAGAGGTCATGGCACCCCCCCTCCCCATCTCACGCCTCATATCAATAAATAATAGGTGGCGCATGAACGCTAGTGCGTTGAAATATGTGTGAATAGATCTTAGTATGAATGTAAGCAGATATAAGGCTGATAAGTAATGCTGCAGATGAGTAGATAGGTGCTTAGGTCGGTGAACAGAAAGAGCTCGCTCAGACTCGCTAGGGAAGTATATTTTGCGCTTAGGGCTCATTCAATATTTTCCTCAACCGGACTCAGACTCGCCAGAACACTACTTACCTAGACTCGGGCTCATGGCCCGATCTGAGACTGAGTGAGTTGACTCATGAGTGAGTTTGCTGACCTATGCCTACAGGGAGGAAAAATGTGTGTCGATGCTGTACACTGGAATGAGCGCCTAAGATCTGCTCTCTGATATTGTCACAGTGCTGTGAGCAGAGACATTATTTAAGTGCAGATAGCAATTCGCGTTACTTGCTTACCCTCCACTTCTTTTATTTTTACCGATTGGCCTTATCCTCTAAATTTTCCTTTGGGATATTTTTTTTCTATTATTTTTTCAATGGCTTTAAGCCCAGAATACGCATGTGGATTGGGCTTCCCCCTTTCATTTTTCATTATTTTTAATAATGGCAGAACTAACTAAAGCCATGGTTGGTGTTATGCCCAAAAGCCATTTGTGCCTGCAGCATGTATAATTAGAAGTGTTGAAGGCATTTAAATGGTGATAAAACATGACAGTCATGGTACTTTCAATGGCTGCACTATGGAAAAAATACGGCCTTTGAAGTGTGTTTTCATGAGTGAGGGAGACCACTGGCTGCTGAAGTGTTGGGCACTTCCTGTTTGCATGTTTGAAGTTATACGTTGTAATTACGTATGTGTCAGTGAAAAACTGCACTCCCTAAAGAACTGCAAATGGGGCCAGAATGTAACTGACTTGTCAGGAACAGTAAAAGGTAGTTTACATTTTTGACGGAGCCGCGTAAAATGGTACAAAGATCCATGCACAGCCCATTGTTTCCATGGTGGTATAACCACTATGGAATCGTATTTTCTCGTAGTATTAATGCCAGGAAAAGCTGTGGTGTTAGAGACTCGCTGGATAAATACAGCTGGTCAATCTTGTACATCCGTATATTTTCAAGAGTACACTAAACACTCCTCTGAATCAATTTGCTGAATAACGGACCAGTTCAATGAAAAACAGATACAATGCTCTGCTTTAGAGATTTAAGTGCATTGAATAAAAAAGATATGTATAGACATTGATTTTAGGTAGAACACATCATTACCTTTGACAGAATAAGGAGACAGTGTTAAATTTAGGTCTGCCGCGATGGTGTAGCGGTTAGGGTGCTTGGCTGCTTACCTGAAGGTTGCGGGTTCGATCTCGGCCACTACGGTCGCACTTCAGTGGAGACGAAATGCTAGAGGCCTGTGGGGTGTGCGATGTCGGTGCATGTTAAAGAACACCAGTTTCCAGGAGCCCACCGCCCACGGCGTTTCTCATAATCATGTCATCATTTTAGGACGTTAAACCACAGATATTATTAGTGTTGAATTTGCACAGCAAAATAGAATGCAAACCAAATGGAAATTAACTGTTGTGTTCTCTTGTTAGGATAAATCTTGACATGCATTGCTCTTTTGTCCAGTTTCTAGAACTAATATTTTTTATATTAGCGCTACAAAGCATAGGCATGCACAAAAGGGGGGCACGAGGTGCGGCTGACCCCCTCCCCACTTCACACCTATACCTGAATAATCAGTCGGTCTGCCTCACACCTATACTCGGTCATACCTGTTTCGCCATTTCTTAAACTGCAGTGTTATGGTCATGCAGGTTTTTACAGCAATGGTGGCTGAGGAGCTATGAGGTTGCACATTGAAACTATTGTTTAGCAACCTTTGGGACAAAACGTACAAGTTTTGGGTGAAGCCTGGTGGGTTCTACATGCATAATACCAGCCCCATTGACCAAGTTTCACAGTTTGTCAAGGCGATGCCGATGCATTTCTTTCGACATGCAGTGATCAATTGGCACTGGATTCATCGGGCTGCGAGCTGCCTCTCGTTTTGTTTCCGAAAGTCAGCCTTGACACGCACATACCCACGTAACACGAAACATCGAAAAAACTTTTTGAAACCACTAGAAAAGTACTATATACATGTCTTGGTATAATGTGTGATGTTGAATTAACGTTTTCCACTACAAGTCTTGTAGGAAACGTTGAGAAAACGTTTTGTACAAGAAGATTTTCCTAGAAGTTTACGAAACGTCTTTCTCTAGAGCATTTTAGAGATGTTTGCGCAAATTAGTTTCGGTCCCCGCACGTCCTTGATGGTAAATTTTGATTGGTTTAACCACGGAGGAAGGAAGGTTTAACGGCGCGCGCAATGGCGAAAGGAAGTTGCTTTTAGGACGTAAAATTAGCGCACTTGACACCTCTACATTATTGCCCGCGATCATTTGATTGCCGATGATCGATCGTGCTTGTTGACATAAGTTGTGATATGTTGATAGCAAAAAAAAAGCAATGCTGCGGCCACGTGCGTCGATAACTTTCTTTGCAAGTCATCAGACATTCACCTTGTCGAGTTTGGCGTTTGCATTGCAACAGCATAGCCTTTGAAATTTTAACACGAGGAAAATCATTTTTCCACAGCAAGAACTTGTCACTTGAGATTGCTACTTTATTTTCTACATGTAGCTCTTTGAGACAGGCTGCAGCTCACACCAGTGAGATACTTTTTACTATATTCTAGGCTTGTGCAAATAGTAAATTTTAGGTTCGAAGCGAATAGTGATTTGGTTGAATAAATTCGAATCGAATTTGAATAGTGTAGATCATATATCATAAAGAAAAATGAGCATATTTGTTATGACCCAGCCAACATGCACGATAGTCTTTAAAATTGAAACAAGGCATGAGCAAGAGTCATTCTTTTGGGTTCAAAGAGAAGCGGAAGCAACTTAGAATATTTAGTTGCAGAATTTCCAGGAATTTAAATTCAAATCTAAGCGAATTTGAACACTAAGATTCGTTCGAATATTCACAAAAGCCTACTATATTCATTATCACTGTTCTTGCACACATGAGAAAGTCTTGCTTTTTTGCCCATACCTCAAATGCTAAGTGGCATCTGCATTGAAACAACGCTGAATGCATGCACCCATCACTTTCCACAGCATTATGAGATGGAGTACATATAAAGGCAAATTTTTCAGCAACTACGAAGCATTTTTCCGAGAAATCTAAGGATTTTCTTGTGGCCTTGAGCTACGAATGGGTGGCTGTCAATTTCAGTTTCCGAGCATTTAAAATTAATTTTGAAGGGTGTGCCGCGCAACCTAGCATCTCGCAACATCAACTGTATTGCAATACGAACCACCAACTACCTCCTAGGTCAGGGGTCTCAAACTCACCTCAGCCAACGGGCCGCAGTCGCGCAATTTAGACCCGCAAGGGCCGGGTCACTGTTGCAGGTAAGAGCGGGGGGGGGAATTGTACAATTTGCGGTAACTTCTGAAGGAGATTCGGTGCCAGGATTTCAACACGTCGTTACCGATCTCCAATATGACTCAAATCAGGACGCCGATTGTGAAATATAATTTTCGTTTCATGGTTATGTTTCAAAACAAGGGGAACACGTGGGATGCCCTGACTGAGCCAATGCCTTAAGCCAATCAGGTCTGTTTAGCTCACGAACATACTTCATAAGAAAAAAAAAGTGGGGCGAGGACACTCATGTGTGGGCCGCGGGCCGCAACCGAGACCCCTGTCCTAGGTCATGGAGATTGTGTTGGCCGTGATGCTTCTTGTGGGCACTCTTATGTTAACAAGGCGCTCGCGATGCTGTGCAGAGCACTAATGTGTGTGCTCATGTGACCAGTGTGTTGATAAAAGAAAGAAAGAAAAAAAAAAAACAACTCTAAGTGCCACTGTTCTCTGGAACCAAAACTGCATATGGTCACTATGAAGTAAGGCTCCAAATAATTAACCATGTCAAACTCGAGCAAACTAGATTTCCAGCAGCGATAATTGGGTTATTAGCTGCACACTGCAATATACTAAACAAGATGCAAAATTTTGTATGCAAACACGCTTTTGCATACATCCTCTGGCACCTACTAGTTGCTGCAACACTATGCTCCTCGCAGTAACTGTACTATCAGAAACGGAATAGGGCAGTTGAATGCAATCAAACTGCATAGACAATCGCACTGCTTCGTTGTGGGTCATGCAGGTTTAGATGTATGCATACACTGCTAAGAGAAAACTATGCAGACTTCTAGTCAGGCCCGTAGCCAGGAACTTTTTTCGGAGGGGGGGGGGGGCTTGTTGAAGGCCTTGAAAAACGCCTACTTTCGTTATTTATTCTCTGTGAAACACCCCCCACCATCCGAATTTCGAGGGGGGGGGGGGAGGCTAGGGCACCCCCCCTGGCTACGGGCCTGCTTCTAGTACTGCTGTGCACAATAAGAGTTGCAACGAATTGTCTGTGCTCAAAGTGGCACCAACACTGGAAAGCAAATCCATCAAAGCAAGAATTACTGAAGCAAAAATTGCTTCAGTTAGTGGTATTTTCTAAATCAATCTAATATTTGATGGTGTCACATTTCAGGGTTGAAGCCCTTTAAACCACGGCCACAGAGTTGCAATGGTACCTAGTATACTCGCACTATTTGGATGTTGGAAGAACATGCAAATCTTGTAATCTTCAGAAAAAAAAAAGTTTATTCTTTGAAGGCTCACAGAGGAAATGAGAAGAGGTCGGGTGAATTTGAAAAGGTAAAAATCCACAGTTGTGCGAGCACGGCTTGGAGTTTCCCCACACGCTGTGCTGCACACATGAACAATGAGGAGTGTCCGTTGATGGCTGCTTCAGACTAATGACACGATGAGGTGATGCACATGAAGTTATGAAATGAAGCAAGCTTTGTTTTTCTTGACATAAAACAAACAAACAAAAACTGCAGCTGTAACAGTCTCCTTTCATCTCTGGAGTCCTGAAGTTATGGATTGCTATCTAACTCGCTGGCAGCACAATAAGTAAACAAAGCACAGTTCTGCGTTACGGAGGTGGTGACGCGTCTTCATGGCAACTACGAAGTGCAGCTAGAAAGCAGGCCTGCACTTCAGTCACTCGTCGTGCTGCCTGCTCTAAAAGTGCTATTAGCCTCCTTGCATGATGAGTGAGCCGCAAAACAAAAAGATGAAAGTCCAGCTCTTCGACTAAGCACACAGAATGGCCGTCTTGACGCAAGGATCGGGATGTGCTTCGGGGAAGGGTGCCTCACTACTCCATCTTGTTGACGTACGCGTCTAGCTCGGCATCCAGTTCTTCTGCGGTCGGGACCTTGCGTTGGACGTTGCCACCTCGGCCACCTCTGCCCCTGCCACGGCCCCTGTAAGAGCGGAACGCAGATGAGAATGTGTTTAAAATAAAGAATCTCAATCGCCTGCACCACTTTGCTCCAGTTCAGTCGTGCACGTACAATGCCACATTAGAAACAAATGGCTAGGTGCTGTCCTCATTCCAGTGTCACGCGGACACTGATCATGATTAGGGCCGATTCGGATAGAATTTCTTGCTTGTGATCTACAGTCGTCGCTTCTACACGGTCCAACCTAATCTGGATCGAGTTTGGCACAGACATCTCTCACATCACGATCTGGCACACAGATCGCGAACGTCTTGATCCCAAACGGGTCTGATCGCGATTAGACGTAACCGTGTAGCATGATCTGGATTGAGCCTAATTCGGACAGGCCCTGATTGCGATCAAAATTGCGCGTGAGACGTTATCAGACTACTCACTGCCCACCTATGCAAGTTTGTGATGTCAAGTACCGCACGTACAGTCGCCTACCGTTTATGTGGACTTTTTTTTTTCTTTACACCTTAGCGGCAACGCCACACTTCCTATTTATGTAACGCATAACTACGACCAATAATTCAGGCTCTGGCAGCCTTGATCAGGTGCAATGCTAGATGCCATGGGAAGGTAACCAAGTGATGATTACATTTTGCTGGCTTGAACTAAGCCCAATGCAATGCTATACTGAGGCCAGCTCTCCTCGTGTGTGTTGATTGGTGTGCTAGGCCTGAACTGCTGCTACACAATCTTATCCAGTCATCACGTAGTACAAAATGGCTCAGACACCACCACTGCAGTCTGTGCTGCCAAAAATGTAGCAGTTACAAGACTTTCGCGATGGCAAAGAAAGCAGCTGTTATTCCTCTGGAAGAACAGCTGCTTCAAAGGTATTCAGCTGCTGAACAGCTGAATACCTTTGACAGTGATCATTTGAGTGGCAAACATACCAGGAAGCCAGTCAGAATTATCAGCTTTTCCAAACAAAGATGTCACTGTATGACCATTCTTGATTGGCTGCACAATGGCGCTTGACATCACAAATTAACAACATAATGAATCCGAGAAAACGTGCACACCACAAATTCTCAGCTTCTAAACATTGTGGCAATGAACGTACCGGAAGCCTCCGCGAGGACGCTGTGCAGCAGCTCCACCGCCTCCCGTGGCTGCATAGCCGAGTCGTGACGCTGGAGAGAGTGCAGCCGCACCGACTGCTGAAGTGACCAGCTGGATGTTCATGGGTCGGCCTGCGTTGAAATAGAGATCACAAGATTAGGAACACTGCCACAGTCTTCATTACACAAGTCTATGCCAGGGAACCACTGCTTCAGTTCACACTGACTCGCGTAACCCTCAGGCACAGCATGAAAAAAAAAAGCACAAGCAACACAACACCAATCAACATTAGTGTATGCCACAGTGAGAAACAAGGTACTACACACCACACCTTGCCCTAACACACACATAAAAAAAAAAAAAAAGAGAAGACACTACAATCTTACTAAACAATGCGGTATGTATGCTTCTATGGCAGAGTCACAATCCTAATCTCGATCCTTAAAAGACCTAAATAAACACCAGCAGTTACTCTGCATAACAGCAGAATGAGATTGCCATACCCAACTTTAACATGAAGACCAGCTTCACAATTACGCATAATTGAGAAAACGAAAATGAAACATCACACAAGATAGGTGAAGAAAGAGAGGGCATCTTTGTTTTAAGAAATCACAATTCTGAAATGCGTTCACACATTGTCACCCATTGGGAGGGTGTCCTTGAGCAGTTATCCGGTTGATCACTTACGAGAACTGTTTTGCTTCACGAAAATTTGTAGATTTCTGGCGCTGTACCAAGCTCGCTGCCTTTGTGCAGTACCAAGAGCACAGCTGGTCGACAACATAGAGGGTTCAGTACAGATGGGCAGAGTTTTGGAAAAGTGATGGCCCAAGAATGAAATCGCCTTCCGAGAACTTGTTCGAGGCTGAGCTCTTTTAAAGGAGTACTGACACAAAATTTTGAAGGTGAGATAGCTTTTGGGATAGATTTGCGTGGCCACACAGGCATCAGCTACAAACTATCAATGGATAATACAGCTTAGAACATTTTTAAAATCAATTTCAAAGTGTGCATCATGGCACCTCACGCGAAATGCGCATTTGGTTTTTGTGTAAAGAACCAACTTCACCTGTGTCACGAGTTTGTGTTGGCTGCCGTGATCCGTGTGAGCTCTCCCCTAGCAGACCTTTGCAATGGAAAGAGGAGGCAGGCTTGCACAGGGAGTACAAAGACCGATGTTCTTGCCTCGGCAGTGCATTTTTGGGGGGTCGCGCATATTTACAAAGTCTTCGTGAAAAGAGTTCATGTGCACGCGGTTTTTTGTGCTTGCGTAGCCAGCTATGTTTACTCAAGACCACTTTGGGTCACACCTCACTCGGCGCTCTCTGAAACCGAAACTGCGACTGGGCGGTCTAAAACCATTTCCAAATAATTAACCATCATGCACTCGAGCAAATGAGCTTCCCAGCTGTGAAAAAAGGGTCTTTAGCTGCTTACTTATTGCAGCAGAAAAAACAAGATGCAAAATTTTTGTGTCAGTGCTCCTGTACAAGCTTTACAACCATAACATTGGGAGGGGCCCCCCCCCCCAACCATACCACATATTGTACACACCCAATCACATCATGGTTTTGTGATCCAGCGTTAACTGTGCAATTGCAAACCCAGCTGTATGATTTAAAATGTGCAGACGAGAAGAACCATGTACATCACAAGAACAACCATCCTCAATGTGAAATGAAACTGAAGTTCTGGAGTGTTACATACAAGGTCTACGATTTCATTACAAGTGCCGCCTGGAGTTATCTAATGAGCCACCACAATGCTCAGAATTGAAATTGTTTTATTGTATTTTTATCCATTTTATTTACAGATACCTCACAGGCTGCACGTACGGGATATCATGTGAGGTGGACTACACAATAATTTTTAGCAAGAACACAAAAGAAGCAAAAGGAATTCAAAAACCAGGTATCAAGCTTGGCATCATAGTCGCGCCCACACGTCACAGCGAGAGTATAATTCCAGTTTGTAGGTGAGCATCAGATTAATCTCATAAGTGTGACTAGATTTCCAATGAAAGGAATGTATGCAGCAGTGCCAGGTGTAAGCTATTGTGAATAAAGCATCAGGTAGAACATTCAGAGGTGGCAATCAGAATTCCACCGCACAAACTTCGCAGGAGGACTACATTGCACGTATCTGTGCCAGATATAAACTACAAAATGCAGTCTCACTTACCATCGAGTGGCACACCGTTGTACTGCTTCATTGCCCGAACGGCGTCTGTGCGTCGCTCAAAGACGACATCTGCAGTGCCCAGCGAACGGCCAGAACGGTCGTAGTGCACGGCCGCCTTCCTCAGAGGACCAAACTCGGCGAACAACTCCTGCAAGTGTCAATCCACAATCAGCATGAAAATATGCACGTGACGCAAAAAAGCTTCAGGTTTCAGAAATCAAAAACATTGCGCACACTCACAAGATAAAAAGACACCCATACAGGGACACCAAAAAGAAACAGTTTAGATTTATAAGCATCTTCAAAAGTATTTTTGCAACAACATGAATTGCTAGAATGAAGACTGAATGTCCACTTTAAGGGTTATCCAGCCGAAAACCTAGCACTAGTACAAAAGCATGGCAAAGACACTGGACTGTTTTCTGAATTCTTGGACTGAATTGTGACAGTAAAACAGATTTGAATGAGTAAGATTCAGTCCCTGAATTCTTCAAAATGTGTGAAAGATAAACAGGGATACCAGAGATGCATACAAAATACCATGATGCAATGGCTAGCTGACATACTGACAGTATAATTATCTGTGCTCAAAGTGACGCCACTACTGCAAAGCAGTGCCAACATAGCCAAAATTAGTACAGTAAACACCATTTCAGTTACTGGTATTCTCTAAACCAATTTAACGTTTGCTAGTGTCACTGTTCAGGTTTGGGGTACTATGCTGCAACTCATATTGATAATAATATGTGGGGTTTTACGTCCCAAAACCACAATACGATTATGACAGACGCTGTAGTGGAGGGCTCTGGAAATTTTGACCATCTCGTGTTCTTTAATGTGCACTGGCATTGCACAGTACATAGGCCTCAACCATTTCACCTCCATCGAAATGCGACTGCCGCAGCCGGGATCGAACCCGCGATTTTCGGGTCAGCAACCGAGCACCAAAGCTACTGAGCAACTCATATTGAGTGCGACTGTATGTGCGAAAGAAGAAATAATCCCACCAAGGTCATCTGTGTGGATAAGAAAGCTTCTTTTTTTTGTCATTTCACACAAGCATTAGTGCGCTCTGTCGCTGCCCTCAACAGACACCAAGAATTTGCCATAAACCATGATTTGCTCAAGTGACTATGACATAGACAGGGTAGCGATGAATCTGAGGAATGCACATTCACACCTTGATGTCAGCGTCGGACACCCCGTAGTCCAGATTGGAGACCAGCAGCTTGGAGGGGCCCATGCCAGCACCTCCGAGGCCGCCGGTCAGGGCACGTCGGCCGCCCACTCCATCGTACATGTCGTGTTGCCACCGGTCTGGAAGCTCTTTGGCTTGTGTGAAGCTCTGCAAACAGCCACCAGTAAAAACAAGGCTCATTAACCTGCATGTTTTCCTCCAACAACAACCGTGACACCGTAAAAGGCAATTTTCACAGGCATGCTCAACTAGGCACACAAGCATACATACTGAAGGCAGTTGTACTCTTTTAAATATATATTTGGTAATTATGATATAAATGTCACAACATTAAAGTGAAAACCGACATACAATGAAGCCAGGGAAGGTTTAGAAGTTATTTGTAGTCTAAACTGTATCAGTAATTATGGTATAAATAAGAAATAAAGTGGATGAAAAGACAACTTGCTGCTGACCTACCAATTGATCTATGACTTTATCTGGGATTTCTGTGTGGGTTGTGGTGTGCCCACTGGAGACATCGAGTCGTCTCTAAAAGAAAGTTAGAGCTCCTTTAGAGTTATCATCACCCGACTTCTACGCAATGTGCCACGAAAATCCAAACAAGGATGACTATGGGACACTAACAACAGCACTGCCCAGGCTGAATGTTATTGCTGACTATTGTTGAACTTTCCTCGTTACTGAGAACTAGTATTTCTCTTGTTTGCAGCGCCGAGGTGACAACTAAAGTTCGCGTTAGACACACCTTGTCAATGTTGCGTCAATGCTTGCTGCTGCTTTTGTCACAATGGTTAGGTAGGTGACAAAACGGAACGTGTTCGTGCTAATAACAGCACTATCCTGTACAGCCTTCCCCAGCGCAAATACAAGCGTTCTCAAACTGAATGACAGCAATCGCAGTCCGCCTTCCATTGTATGTAAAATAAACACCTGGATGTGTTTATGTTTGGAGCACTCGACGTATAAATACGCCTTGCAAATCTGTACTTTCCTGTATATTTTGCGACGGAACTAAGTAAAATTGTTGAGTTGACGCAACAACGCTAAAAAACTGCTTCTTAAGAGACTAAGATGGTTACTCGCATAATGGAAGATGGTTTGCTCTCGATTTCTTGCTGTGCCTTCCTTGGCAAACACGGCAAATAAACCGTGCTCCATATAACTGCTTACACTGCGTCCACTAAGCTCTACAGAAAACGACAGCAGTGATAGCATTCTCCAATGGCACGTGGACTAAAATTATCAACACACTACGACATAATACATAATCTTGGAAACTATAGAGCGATTTTTTTACGCGCCATGAATACGAGTAGCGCCACCATTGCGAGAAGACACACCACAACGCCGACATGACGCACGGAGAAAAAAAGCCCGCCGCGCGCGCACTCGGCAGCGAAATAACAGCAGCAGCAACAAGTAGAGACACGTTTAGCGCACACGCAACGACTACGCGAGCAGGGGTCGCGTTGCAGCACGTCTAAAACCAGCCAGCCTAACATTAGTCAGCGCGCAAAACTTGCCACCGAAGCAGCTTCAATAGGTTCACTGACAAAGGCCTACGCACACGAGCGCTTTGGCGCGCCGAGCAATGCGGGCTGATGGACTCCTGCACTGATATGTGTAAACATATAGGTCGCTTGCTCACCCTTGTATAGGGCTGTTGACGGACGCGTCCTCTGAGTGTGCCTCTTCGAACAGCTCCACCAGCTCCTCCAAATCCACGTGCCGCGCCGCGTCCAGCGAAGCCACCGGCGCCTCGACCGCGGCCTCTGCCACGGCCTCGGGTGGTGCGGAATTGGCTGCGGTTCATCTTGATGATGTCGTCCAAGGACATGTCTATCTTGTCGGCCATGGTTAACGCTGGAAATGCGTGCCTTACTCGTTCGACAAATGATCCACCGCTGCGGTCAGCAAAAACGCTACCTTTACGTACCAAAGAAGCGAAGATACAAAAATTTTTCAACAACTATGGCGGACAACAGAATGAGAAAACTTCGCAAAGCACTGTGGGATTGAACGCAACCGATCGTAGCGCCCCCCTTACAGTTTCTTTGTTAAACGTTGAATTAATTTTTTTTCTACACAGTAGAATTTTGTTATAATATAAAATATTACCAAATGAAATGTAAAAAAAATTGAATTTAAAAAAAAAAACAAGGGTCTTTGCAGTGCAATACTTTCCGTTCTTTTAGTGCACCAAAACATGGCCTTCGAGATCTGTTATCTTAAGATGAGAACGCGGTTATTGAAACTGTGGTTGCCACATTTGAGTACAAAATATTTATTCATGGACAAAATATAAACTAAGATAATAGAGTGTGCTTGTGCAGTTGTATCATCATAAAAAAAGTTACGGAATTACTTTTGTCTCTATTTAGCGCACGAATGCTAAGCGTTAGGCAACAATGCGCTCAAAAGGAAAGCAAAAGAAAATGCATCAGAAATTGTAGCGACCGTCTGCTCGCGAATGTGATTGCGTGCTTGGCGGCCGTATTTGCCCCAGTTATGCCCTTCTTTTGTTTCGGGTGAAGCCGGAATCGCCTTGGGCGGCCAATATGCCAATTAGACTGGCAGGCCGCACCGACGAAAGGCTAGCGAAATTCATCCTGCACCGTTCTGCACGTCCTCCGTTGGTCGCTCGAGCGAGCACTGCCGCTACACTGCAGCCACGAAAAGGCGCGCTGCTTTCCTTCCGATACCCGTGAGTTGTTTTCGCTTCTGGATGCAATCATGAAATCCGACAAGGACGGTCCCGAGAGCGGCGACGCCCGATCGCGAGCTCCCAGCACGAGTTCGACGGCCGACGGAACGCAGGATTGGTACGAGACGGGTGAGTTTGATTAAACCGTGCCTTCTTTCGCATCCCCAACCACATGCCGCACACACAGCTGGCCTTACCCGACGACGCCCGTAGGCCTAACTCATACTCGGACACGACACTTTTCCGGCTTCGTCTAACAGGTCGCCTTGCCCACTGGGGCTGGTTTTTCACTTTCGGAAAACAACCGGTGCCTGTTTGTTGCTGGAGCTGCTCCGTGCATGCGTATCGTGGATCGGCGTATGGATGTCAGCGCCGTATGCGCAGTTCACCGAACGCTCGAGTGAAACCAGAATGACAGCTGGTTTACCGCGCGAATAGGTCGCTTGTATGAACACGATGAGATCAGAACGCAACGCACGGCAATGTTGGCCTTTGAGGCGATGTCGTGCTCGATTACTGTCCCAGGCCGTACAGCGGGTGCTGGAAACGAGACCACATTTCTTTTTTATACAATCATTCTAGTGCGCCGTGTATTGCGCATAACTGTTTGTGGTGTAATAAATTTGGGAACACGAGCGATCGTGACTTCATGGTTGTAATGCCGCGGTTGTCATCGTGATAATGTGTGCCGAAGTGACGCCGTCGTGTGGCAGTGTACACAAATACCCGACTTATCGTCCATTTTGCCTAAATACGATTAGCGCAAAAAAAAAAAAAAAAAAGAAAAAAAAAAAAAACGAATCTCGTTTTCGCACCGGTCTGCGAGGACGTTCTCCCGCGAGATTATTTTTCCCTTTCGACGTAAACAAAATTAAAGCAGCAAAAAGTGGCACTGCTCTGGCACGACGAGGCCGCGATTGTGTTTTTGATGCGTTCGCTTTTCGAGTGCGTTCGCCCCGTATTCGATTGCATGCATCGGCGCCGTGAGAGCCGGTTGCGATGGCAGCCGCGGCGTCCTTCGGAATTCCTTCACTTAGTATGCCGTCGGTGTCGACGTGCTTTTCGGAACGACTCCCCAGCGATGGGATTTTCTGTGCCTCCGTTTGCCCGACGTGTTTGTTCGTTTTCTTTGTTTTCGCGTCGCGGCGCGTAATTCGTCTGTCGAGAGGCCCCAGCAAGTCGCACGCCACGCGAAGGAAGCGATGTCGCTCGCCTTTCCGTGGCCTCCGCGATTGTCTCCGGCAGCGCGCCGTTTCTCGCTGCAGGAAGTGATCACGGAGGCCATGACCATTATGACGTCATGCCTGGCTAAGCTCGCCGCAGTCGCCACGTGCGTGCTTTGCGAACATCAAGTAGAATTTCGTAGAGACGTGGATTCGGTTCTCTGTATTGCGAAGCTGCGTACGTGGTTTAAGTAAGTGCATCCGTTATAACCGAAATTCGTTATATAAGTGAACAAGTTCAATCTAATGGCCACATGTGTTACCGCAGAAGGCGTTCAATCGAGCTCAAGGGCTTGCAAGCACGTGCTGTTGTAGCCGAAGAACAGATGAAAGCAGCAGCATTCACTCAGTTCGTTTAATGGGTGTACTGCATACCTTATTAGCTTTTCGAAAACTCGCAGTTCAAGTACCCACGTATGGTGGCCATTTTAACGCAGACATAACTAATCAGCGCAAAAAAAAAAAAAAAAAGCAATGGACAAAGTGAAGGCAACAGGAAAGGATGCGGCGCTAAACTTCAACAGAGCATTTACTCGCAGAAAAAAACATAAAAACACATTTTAACACGTCAAACATCAAATGTTCGGAGCTTCGCGCTGACAGGCTCATTTCTCCTATAACTAATTCTCTTTATTCACTTCAACATTTGGTATGCGTTAAATGTTAAGGGCGGGTATAAAAGAAATTGTTCGTTGTGTATATAATCAGTACTCTATCACAGTTCGGGTTACTGTCAGCTTCAGGTATCATTGTATTTGCGGCCATTGGAAAAGGGCGTAGCATGACTGAAGAATGCTTTCTCCAAGTTTTTTTTTAAATTGTGTATATTTAAGTAAATTGTGATTTATATTGCGATGAAAAATCTATAATGACCGTCCAATGTATGCTTAGTGAATTGTGATTTATATTGCGATAAAATTTATAATGACCGTCCAACGTATGCTTAGTAAAGTAAATTGTTATTTGTATTGTGATAAAATCCGTAATAACCGTCCCAACGTATGCTTACTAGCCAGAGGGCGGCCTAAGGAGCCGCCCTTAAGATATTCCGGTGTGTAAGGGTAATAGACTATATAGACGCATACATGGGCGTACACATAGAGGCGTGTCCGCCGTGGTGGAGCAGTGGTTATGGTGCTCGGCTGCTGACCCTGAAGGTCGCGGGTTCGATCCCGCGGCCCCGGCGGTCGCATTTCGATGGAGGCGAAATGGTAGAGGCCCGTGTACTGTGCGATGTTAGTGCACGTTAAAGAACACTAGATGGTCGAAATTTCCAGGAGCCCTCCACTACGGCGTCTCTCATGATCATATGGTGGTTTTGGGACGTAAAACCTCGGATATTATTATATTACATAGATGCGTCGGAATCCCACCGCCCTTTCCCAGAAATAAAATCGTGGCTACGCCCCTTGGTCCGACTGCAGCCATCGACGGCAATCCACTTAGCGTTTTGAGGTTGGAATCACTCACGGTGTAAGAATACTTTGGAATCACTGTAATAGCGAGGGGGTTAAGTTGGAAGGTTCACCCCCCCCCCCCCCCCCCGCCCTCCAACAATTTTCAGTTTTGCATGTGCATATATACACGCACACATACAAACGCACGCAGGAACATATAGAAAGTATTGTTGAACATCCCCTCCTCCCCCCCCCCCCCCCTCCCCCCAATCCCCGAAAAAAAATTCTGGCTACTCCACTCTTTGGAATTAAAGCTGAACATTTTGACAGAGTTGCCTTTCTGGTTGGGTAATTAATTAAGACTTTGACAATGCTCCAACCAAAAAAAAAAGGGTTTATTCCCGACGTTTCGGAACCAACTCGGCTCCTTCCTCAAGGGGGAGACTCCCCCGAGGAAGGAACCGAGTTGGTTCCTCCCCCTGAGGAAGGAGCCGAGTTGGTTCCGAAACGTCGGGAATAAACCTTTTTTTTTTTTTTTTTGTTGGAGCATTGTCAAAGTCTTAACTCTTTGGAATGTTTCACAATATAGGCAAAAGGCAATTGTTATTCACCTGAGAAAGCACAGCGGGAAGCTATCTGATGCTGCTTCCTCGGAAAGAAAGCGTCACACTTGAAGGAACGTTCACGGCGGTCAAATTATTGAACCCGGGATCAACGCCTTTCCATGGCGGTCGCTCAACCACCAAAAGCTATAACCGAGGCTAAATTAATCGAACCACCCGCGGCGCAGGCGCAGTGGATCCTGTCACATGCAGTTCTGTAAAATTCATCGCATCAGTTTCACACTGGAGTCGCTCGGAAAATTACAACCCACAATCCGCAAGAACTGGGGAAGGTATTATATAACGACGATGTTTTTTGTTTAGTTTTGTTTTTTTGACACGGTGATGTCCACTTCCTAATACTGCCAGTTAACGCACTTGCGCCGGCACTGTGACGTCAGAGGACAAGAGCTGTACCTGTGAAAAGTCTGAGTTCAAGGAAACAGTCGGAAACGAGCATTGAGCTGTCTCTGAGACTTACGTAATGCTGCGTAGTTAACGGGGAACTTGTTGCAGTCATTCGTCGTATCTATCAACATAGGCGTGTGCAGTTCAGGGGGGGGGGGGGGGCGAAGATTAGTCGCAGCGCCCCCCCTCCCTATTAAGTCAATGTGTGCGGCAGATTTAGCGCCCCCCCCCCCCCCCCCCCCTTCTTAGGTGACTAAGGAGGCGCCGTGCCTAGTCAATCTATGGAGCAGACTTGGCGCCCTCCCCCATCTTAGGTGACTAGGGGGGCGGGCGCCCCCCCTGCCCCCCCCTCGTGCGCACGCCTATGTCTATCAGCCTATTTCTTTGGCCACTCAGCGAGAGAGGTCCTTTCCCAAACGATCTCTAATTTACCCTGTCCTGCGCAAGCCAGTTCCATTTGATGCCTGAAAATGGTCCAGTGCGTGTTCTTAAAAAGATTTCGAAGTCGTAGCCCTGTAAACGGCCTCTAATACTGAGAAGAGAGTGAGGGGGGTTGGTAGCAAAACGCATCTAATATGTTTTGCAGGCTAAAGCCACGCCAGTTCTTGTTCAACTACGAGTCTAAAAGTCTTCGGTGTCACCCTGAAAGGCGGTCTGTACGCGTCTTAAGGTTTATTGGGAGAAAGCAAGTAGTCGTGGGATTTGTTGAATCAACCGAACTAGCGAATTATCCTAGATTGGACTTTTGGGCATACTATTGTGGGCTAGAGAATCTAACAAAGGTCTGTGATTAAAGGGCCGGTCTCAAGTGAAACAGTCCGATCAGTTTAGACTGATAAATGATTTATTTGTATTTTCTTTTCTCTTTATCTGCAAGCCAGCCCCACTATACAATAGACATTATCACGTTCAGTTAACTCAGTTCACTGGGTTTGCGAAATCTGCGCCCTGCATGCAGCCCGAATCGCAGAAATCGTTGTCAGAGCCTCTCGACGACCATTCGCTCGTCGTTGTTAAGGTGAACCACGTGCGACTGACAGGCTGACTGCAAGCTGACAGCTGTTCCTAGTATGTCGCGAGTTTGTCTTCCCGTGACGTCAGGCTTGTGCTGACACGTCACTGCGAAGCCGCCCCCTCGATACCGAAACCGAAATGGCCTTTTTTAAGGCAGGGGTATCAAAAATATATGCAATGCGTTCCCAAGCACTACGACGCCATTTTTAGGGTTCTCGACACCCGTGTTTTTATTTAGAGCAACTACCCGAAAATATTTAAGTCGTGTCAGTACTCCTTTAAGGTGAGTCATATATATACGTGGCAAAGCCAGGGCTCACAGAAAAAAAAAAATGAAAAAGAGCAGCAGGGGGATCTTTATTTTTATTTATTTATTTATTTTTAGCGCCCATATTCCATGCGGCCACGAAACCGGGGCTGCTTGTGGCCGCACCAGAGCAGTGCGAAGTAGCACGAGGGTGTTTCCTTTTCTGGCGACGCAACCCGCAAAGTGAGGAAAGAAGCCTCTCGGTGCGTAACCAAGGAGGAAGGAAGTCTTACAGCGCGCCAAGGCCTCTGTGCGGATCGAAGCGCAAGAACGTCGCAATCTCTGCAGCTTACGGGTCGTGCATCGGGCGGCCTCTTGCGTGAAGTGTTCGCTGCGCTTTAAATGGGGCTATGACACCCAATTTTCGATCATGATCTGTGTTATGTGGATTAATCCTTGTGCGTTCGCAAATAATCTGGCGAAATTTTAGCGCATTTGGTCGAGCGTTTAATTTATAATCCAATATGTTCGTAAACACGCGAAGTCGGGCAACGCTGGCGAACTCGCGAGCCGTGACGTAAGAAGCAGCTATCTGTGGAAGCGTCTGCAATCCGGCGAACGATATTGTTTTGGGGTAAGCTATAGGTCGCGGGTTCGATCCTGGCTGCGGCGGTCGCATTTCGATGGAGGTGAAATGCTAGAGGCCCGTGTACTGTGTGATGTCTATAGTGCACGTTAAAGATCACCAGATGGTCGAAATTTGCGGAGCCCTCCACTGCGGCGTCCTTCATGATCATATCGTTGTTTTTGGGACGTAAAACCCAAATTATTATTATTATTATTATTATTATTATTATTATTATTATTATTATTATTATTATTATTATTATTATTATTATTATTATTATTATTATTATTAACGTTGTACGGAAAGCTCTGTCCCTGCATAGCTTACTCATAATTGCCACAGAAAGTTGTCCTCAAGTTCAGAACGCGCACGAGTTTATCGCACATTTGCAGCGATGTTTCGTCGAGCACGTTTGCATTGCACGCGGGCATGCAAAGTTCCAAACAACACCGAAGCTTAGAGCAGTAGATCAGGACAGTAGCGTATACGTGCAAAGCGCTGTCTTTGTGTATACTGCGCTGTATAAGCGTCTACGTTAACAATGAAACCATCTCGCCCAGCTCAAGCTGCTGCGAATAATATAATTATAAAGTTGAGTGCATAGTCGGGCAGATAAGGGTGCGAGATCTTGCAGAAGTGTGAACCCGTGGAGTTGTACGGGCGAAGAAATGTCTGCGTGTACCCCTCAAAATTTAATCTTATCTCACTGAAACCGTGCAGTTCTTTGAAGGCAGCTGGTGTCAGCTGATAAGCATCACGACGGGCCAGGCTCGATTCCAGGCCTCGACGCCGTCGCACACTGTTATAGTTTTGCATTGTAGAAACTCCCTGGTACGAAGACTCCATAGAGTGTACTATTCACGCATTTATCACAATTAAAACAAATATCGCCCGCCACAGGGCCTCGTATTAATGTTTAGTTTCAGAAAATGGTGAATTGGGGTTTCTATAAGCAGCCTAACTGGAGAAGTTGCATGCGCCACTAAGAAAGCCTGCGTGCCAGGCCCGTAGCCAGAAATTTTTTTTCGGGGGTGGGCCCACCTGCTCAAGGCCCCCGTATTTTAATTATTTATTCTCGGTAAAACACCCTCTTTCATCCGAGTTTCGGGGGGGGGGGGGGGTCTAGGGCACCCCCCTTCGCTACGGGCCTGCGGCGCGCATTTACTTTGCCAACCCGTGCGTCGTGACTAAAATATTTATTTATTTATTTATTTATTCAGAAAACACCTTACAGGCCATGGGTTCGGGTATTGATTAAGAAGACCATCGCAACAATGGGCAGCTGAACAACAATAATAAAAAGGAGCACATGAAATGTCTTTCGTATGGGCTATTGTGTTTCTGGTGGCAATGATTATTAACGTGACGTAGATCTATAACGGCCAGTCACTAACTATATTTGCGTGCGGACAGCCTCGCGCATACGTTGCCCCTCTAGCTTTCACGTTGTTCCACGATTTTAACATGACGCAGTGTGTGCGGAGCTGGCCCGGCAAGTCCGCGAACGTCAGAGTTGTAGGAACGAGGCAAGACACCTGCAGCGCGATACACTGCAGAGCTCTTTTTGAGTCCCCGCTAAAGTTCGGAGGCAGCCAAATTACATTACATTGAATTGCAAGCTACAGCTGTCCGAAGTAATGACATTACAATACTTATTAGGGTTGAAAAGTAATGAACATTTACTTTGAGATTGATTTAGGAAAATTTTATCATTAATGCACTGACTTATGCACACTTTATTTAAAGCACGTATGGTGCACTGAAATCCCAGAGATCTTTGTTCGACTTCCGCCGCTTTTGGTTCGGCACTCATATTATTAATTATTATTCTTGATCATTTTTTTTTCCTGGGGGGGGGGGGGGGGGGGGACGTCAGACCCCGACAACTATCATGTTAATAATAATAATATCTGGGGTTTTACGTCCCAAAACCAAGATATGATTATGAGAGACGCCGTAGTGGAGGGCTCCGGAAATTTCGACCATCTGGTGTTCTTTAACGTGCACTGACATCGCACAGTACACCGGCCTCTACCATTTCGCCTCCATCGAAATGCGACCGCCGCGGCCGGGAGCGAACCCGCGACCTTCGGGTCAGCAGCCGAGCACCGTAACCGCTACACCACTGCGGCGGACAACTATGATGTTATCATTGTTGATCAGTTTTTCATGCCTATAAAAGAGCGGATCCACCATGGTTGTCTGGTGTTTATGGGTCCTTGACTACCGACCGGCAGGTCGCGGGATCGAATCCTGGTCGTGGCGGCCGCATTTTCGGTGGAGGCGAAAATGCTAGAGGTTCGTGTGCTCCGTAGCCCTCCACTACGGCCGTCCCTCATAATCATATCGTAGTTTTGGGACATAAAACCCCAACAATTATTATCATCCCATAAAGCAAGCGGACATGCTATAATTTTGTGAAAATAATTTAATCAGTAATTAAAAAAAAATTACTGCTTTGAAGTTATTTAAATTGCTGCCTTGAAGTTATGATACAGTCACACTTACTATCTGCACAATCTATTTACACAAACATAATCACCATCATCATAAACATTGTTTTGTATTCTCAGAAGTATTTGTTGTTTCGAATTTTTTGAAACCTTATGTATTGAATAAATTATTTTCTGTGTAAATCACATTCACGTTTGGTTATGTTTTTCAAACTGTGTCTCATTTGTTAGTCACATGAACTACTCATTGATGTCATTGCCTGGGCCAATTCGATGATCTTTTTGTTTTCTTATACACATGTGACTTGCATGTAGCAATTCTCATCTATGCTTTTTTTTCTTGTTCACTGTTAATTCTGCACTGAGCAATGTGTTATTTTGGGGGGGTTTTTGGGTTTATAGGGGGCAGGTGCCTTGTCAGGCTTTTATGCCTTTTCGCCGGTCCCCTTGGCAAATTGTACTTTTTTGCTTTTTGTCTGAAAATAAAATTTCAATTTCAATTTCATTAGATCACTGAACTACCAGTTCAAAACAGGAATTCATTACATTACCCATTGCAGCAAATAGTAGTTTAATTACTGTGATCTAATGACTGCCCAGTCTGCTAACGTCGATGGCAAGATAAAGGTGGAGACCAAGATGGTTAGACGAGATGGTTTAGGTCACAAGGAAGGTTATTGTTCGGGCGCTCACGGTCTCACCGAGAGAAGACTCGATGGTAGTACGTAACAAAACGTGACGTTTCATGAGCAACGCGCTTCTTGCGCGTGCGCAGAATCGCTAACCGCGTGCGAAGTAATCGCATTCGGTTACACGCCGGCTGCGGTTCCCACAGTTTGTCGTCTCCCGCTTTACGTCTTTGCACGTTTCTGTGGATTCGTTGTTCTTTTTCTTTTTCTTTTCTGTTTTTTCTTCAACCATTGTTTCGAAGCGGTGTGAGTCACACGCGCGAGCTGCGTTGCTTGTCCTTGTATTGAGCTCCACGTAGTCATACCTTTGTAAAAGTACCCAACGTTTTGTTTTCTTTTTTTTTCAGTATATATAAAGCTGGCGTCACGTGAAGCGACAGTAATGGACCGGGTTGTTATGCATAGACGTTATGACATATGTCCTACGCTTTCGGAGAACTAACTACGTAAATCTTATAACAGTAAATGTTGGCATTCTCGAGCATAGGCGTGCGCAGGATTCCTCAAAAGGGTAGGGGGGGGGGGCTGTGTAAAGCTTCATCACCCCCCTCCCCCCCCCCCCCCTAGCATATTTGATCGAGCGCAGAAAACAACATGCTTCATACTGGATGAAAAAAATGAAACTGAAGCCTCTCACAATGGCCTCCCTTTCGTTTCGCATAAAAACAAAAACGCAGGAAAGACACAGGAGCAGTGAAAGAAGGACACAGACGGCAGCTCTGACTTACGACAAGCTTTATTTGTCACAATCGCGCAAATATATACGCGAAATTTATGAGGCTTCAGAAATGGCTAGGCTAGGCAGCGTGTGCGTCAGCAGGTTTTGGATTGCTTTATTACAGAAAAGAAGTTGATTTTGTTCAGCATGTTTGCGCACGTGATCCTCATGACGCGCTGTCATGGTGATGATGTAATAATGGTTGGGGTTTAACGTCTCAAAAACCACCGATATGATCACGATAGACGCCGTATAGTGGGGGGCTCCGGAAATTTCGACCACCTTGAGGCTTTTTAACATGCACCTAAATCTAATTGCACGGGCCTCGAACATTTTCGCCTTCATCGAAAATGCGGCCGCCGCGGCCGGGATTCGATCCCGCGACCTGCTGGTCAGCGGTCGATCGATCTCCATAACCACTAGGACCACCGTGGTGGGTATGATGATGATGTATGCTTGCGTATTATTTCCATTTTTATTGCCATTAATAGGGGGAGGGGGGGGGCGCTCTTCTGCACCCCCCTCCCCTCCGCCTCCCACGCACTCCTGTGTTCCCTATAGGATTGCGTAAATTTGAAAGGCTATCATCGCGACTGGGCCTGACATTTACGGAAATGGGCACCGACCTTCTTCCAGGTCTTGAAGTATAGGTTGGACCACCGAACGGAACTGTCGGGCAAATAAACAGCTCATTTGTGTCTTCACCAGCCCCGTAGCCAGGATTTTTTTTTTTGAGGGGGGGGGGGGGGGCTTACTTGCTGAAGGCCTTGACTGTTTTCATAAAAACACCTACTTTCATTATTTAATTTTCGAAAAAACACCCCCCACCACCAGAATTTCGGAGGTGGGGTGCCCGGGCCCCTATCCTCTCTCCTCCCCCAACCCCCCTGACTACGGGCCTGCTATTGACAATGTATGCACGGATGTATGATACGAATCAGTCGCGAGGCGACCCTTTGCTGCCATGATCTCAGATTTCGCGCCCCTTTAACGCACGCGTGAAGAACCACGAAAACAATTGCACCACGTGTGTGATAGAGTTATGTTACGTTCACCTTGCCTGCCTTTTAAACAATCGATTTATACGCGAGTTAGTCATTATACAAAACCAACATGATCATTGTTGCTCCTAAGCGCGCTTAGAACTACAACTATATACCTGCATGTTTCCTGCGTGGTGGTTTGGTAAGCCTCGTCGTGAATTTCGTTTAATCATATCTGGGGTTTTACGTCCCAAAACCAAATTATATGCGGCCATATATGGAGTATATATGTCTGCATATATGGCTACCGTTTACCATATATGGATGTAAATAGGGCCATATATGGCACGACTGGTTCATATACAGAGTCAAATACAGCCATATATGGCGCGGCTGGTCCATATAAGGAGTCAATCCAGCCATGTATGGCGCGGCCATATACATACATGACATCATCTGTACATGGGGAACGTGGTGCCATATATGAGATGAACAGCATGTGTATAGCACCACGTCCCCGCGGCGATCGCCGCTCTTTGTAAAGGAAAACAACGGCGGCGAAAACGTGCCCGTTGTCCTTTTTGCGCGATTAGCGCGACACTGTACTTTGTACAGGCCGGCCGCTTCCTGTTCCGCAGATCGCGAGAGCGGCGCTGTCGACGCCTCAGGCTTCGACCTGCGCCGCCGAGGAGCTCGTTAAAAGCGGGCTCGCTCAAAAGCAGCGTCGACGCCCCTGGACAATAAACGAGGGTAACCGCGACGCGACCCCTTTTGACCCACCAACGAAAGGAAGGGCTTCTCAATCCAATCTGCGCTTCCGGAAACGATCGAAGGAAACGCGCGAGACTGCTCGCCGGACAGGCGGTTCCGTGAAAAAGGACTCGACCCCTTTATTTATTTTCGGTTCGAAGTGTTGCGCGCGTACGTTGTATCGAGCATGCCGACTGGTTGTTTTCTTCCGCGTCCGGTTGTTGTCAAAGGAGCTGCAATAGTGGAAACCTTTAAGTTTTCTTTGGTTGTTGGTGGGACTCGTGCACAAGTAGCAAGCTCCATCTGTTAAAGCCCGTACTTGGCGAATGGAAGACGTGCGTTCACCAAGAACGGTTTGGAGAGGTCCGACTCCAAAATGGCGCACGCACTTCACACAAAACATTTTTACTGATCAAGAGCAACCAACGTGTGCAAAATGCCGGAAGCCGTTAACAGTTATACATACCCTAATGGTATGTCCCCATATTGCATTTGTGGTGTTCTGAATGTTTTTTTTTATATTTTACTTGTGTCTTCGTCTTCTCGCGCAGTTCAAGAATGTTTATCTGCAACGGAAAGGCAAAATTTTCGGCGATTTATACGGATGACGCATACCTTACCGCCCTACTCTAAGGAATTGTCCGCTTATTTCCCTGTCTAATGTTATGAGTTCTTGAAAGAAAATAACTTTTTAAATAAGCTTTAGAATTACATACCATTTACTGTTCATTATACCTACATGGGCGTAGCCAGAAATTTTAAATTGTTTTCTCGGGGGGGAAGGAGGTCTAACTATATTTTGTGTGCGTTCGTGCGTGCGCTTGTACGAGTCCGTGTATATATACGCAGGCAATTTTTTTTTTTGGGGGGGGGGGGGGGGAGGGTGGGGGGGGGGGGGGGTATGATCTCCAAGCAGTGATCATTTTGTAAGTGCAGAGAGGTCCTCTGCGCACGCGCGTATATTCTTTGCGGATTGTGGCGATTATGGTCGCATTATGCTCTTTAATATGGTCAAATTTCTTAGTCACAAGTCCGATTGAAACCGGAAAACGAAGTTTAGCCAGATTCATATACTTACGTCGAGGAAGAAATAAACTATGGCGTGGAGCATTAATAACCTCACGCGCCCAGCCTTCGCAAATGAACTCTCCATGAAGCTATTTCCTTCGCTCTTTCCCACGCAGGCCCAACATCTCATGAAAATTGTTGGGAGTTTTATGTCCCAAAAGTAGGATACGATTATGAGAGACGACGTTGTGGAGGGCGCTGGTTCTTTAACGTGTGCCTAAATCTAAGCACGCGGGCCTCCAGCATTTATCCGGTTTGGTTTAAGAGTATGTACTTTAATGATACTTAGGGTTTAATGTCCCAAAACCATGATACGATTATGAGGGCTATTTTTTTTTCCCGGTAATAAGCATGAACCAACTAGCCCAAGCCTCAACGCCCGTAGTGGAGGGCTCCGGAAATTTCGACCACCTGTGGTTCTTCGACGTGGCCTTAAATCTAAGCAAACGGGCCTCCACCATTTTGCCGTCATCGAGATGCGGCCACCGCGGCCGGGATTCGATTCCGTGACCTTCGGGGTCAGCGGTCGAGCACCATAGCCAGTAGACCACGGTGGCGGCTACGGCCCAACATCTCAGAGGCAACATATTGGTCGAGAGCGTTTGTTCGGCTGCGCTGCCTTATTTGCCTGCACTGCACGCGAGCTGTGACTTGGTGATCATCGCTTGTGCACATATCCCCCCCCCCCCCCTTATTTTTAGGGGCGAAGCTCCTAAGGGTGGGTCTGTCCCTCCTCTGTAGTAGTAGTAGTAGCAGTAGTAGTAGTAGTAGTAGTAGTAGTAGTAGTAGTAGTAGTAGTAGTAGTAGTAGGTAGATAGCCACGTATAGTGGAATGTACCCACTACACGTGATAACGATGAAGTATAAGCGCGTTCCAATATAGTGGAATGTACCCACTACACGTGATAACGATGACGATGACGATGACGCTGATGACCATGAAGTATAAGCGCGTTCCTCTGTAGTAGTAGTAGTAGTTGTAGAAGGTAGGTATACCCACTCCACGTGATGAAGATGACGATGACGCAGTATCGTGGAATGTACCCACTACACGTGATAACGATGAAGTATAAGCGTGTTCTAGTATAGTGGAATGTACCCACTACACGTGATAACGATGACGATGACGCTGATGACCATGAAGTATAAGCGCGTTCCAGACCACACATTCTCTTTCTGCCATGGATGAAAACGATCGAGCTTCGCCCACTCATCATCACTCGCTTCGTGGATATGGCGTGATTTTTTTTACCTTGTCTAAATAGCGGTGCTGCATGCTCTCCTCGACTTCTTCCTTACTCCGTTACTACTCATCAAATTCCCACGTTGGCTCAATCGCTATAGAATCATTATGCTGCCAGTTCCCGTAGACTGTCTAGAGCCTTCTCTTTAGTAATGTTTGCAGGAAACTGCGGCTCCCAGGGACGAGACCCTTAATTCTCGCACCTTCCGCGTCGGCCTACGCACCCCCCCCTCCCCCCCCCCCCCCCTCCCCCCCATCAGTGTTGTTCGTATATGCGTGTCGAGAATGCGCGTAATGAGGGCCACGCCCAGACTTAATCGCCTCCCGCGACGTGTGAATTGGAGCGATGAGAACGACTAGCACGAGCTTAGTTGATCCGTGTTTTGAAGCCACTTTCCCGGCCTTGTTTCACGGCGATGTTTTTTTAATGTTGCGGTGGATATACGGCATAGAACGGCGTATGGTTATTGCCTTTCCGTGTTTGCAAGCGAAGCGTCGTGAAGTTTTCCGGTCAGGGCTGCTGCTACACTGAGCAGAACATTTCAAAAATAACTTGAGAACAGAGAGAGAGAAAGAGGGAGAGAGTATCACCAACAAGGCCGCCTTTCCAAAGCAAACAAGCAATGCCCGAGGAAGGTCCGCGATGAAATCCGGGAAAAGCCCCGTAATGCTGTGACTGAGACGTTTAAGCTGGCGTGTCTAAATAAACGTTTCGAAAGCAGAATAATATTTCGGATTCCTTCAACGTCGCATACCCGCCACGGTGGCCTAGTGGTTGCGGTGCTCTACTGCTGACCCGCAGGTCGCGGGATCGAATCCCTGTCGCGGAGGCCACATTTTCGATGGAGGCGAAAATGTTCGAGGCCCGTGTACTTAGATTTAGGTGTCCGTTAAAAAAACTCCAGGTGGTCGAAATTTTCGGAGCCCTCCACTACGGCGTCCCTCATAATCATATCGTGGTTTTGGGACGTAAAACTCCCCAAGTGTGACCCACAGAGTAGTCTGACCCACAAGAGAGTTAACGTCCCTCTTTAATTAAAGTCATATTTTAAAGAGTCAAGTCAACTCTCTTGTGGGTCACACTACTCTCAGAAGAGAGTATAATGACACCCCAAAGAGAGTTGACGTGCCTCTTTAAAGAGAGTCATACACGTGGCAAGTAAGGACTACCCCAAAGGAGTCACGCATACTCATTTTTTGTTTCTCGGAGTGTAGTAGTGTTTTCAAGCTAGAACTGGCGTAGAGGTGCCGCATGATTTCAGCTAGGCAGGCAGCAAAGGCGGTCACAAGGTCACATGGTACATACCCCTTACCCAGCAGTCGTAATTGTAGCCGAGGGCTTTTGACCGCCACCGGCGACCTTCCGTCACGGCGCTGTATATATAGATTACTATCATTTCGGGCATTGGACGATGTGTGAGCTTGCTCTAACGGCAACGCTTCTGTATAGATAGCGTTTCGTTTGCAGATGTACTACGAAGGTCCCTGATCGCGGTGTTGGATATGGACATCAGTCGGAAGTGTAGCGACTAAAGCTACAGCTGTATACGTATATTCGCATACGTAATGGTGTGAGTCATCTTGTTTTGCGCAGTCGTGGCTAGCCGTGTGCCCATCGATATATTCGAAAGCATTGGTGAACGAGTGAATATAGAAGTTGGAAGGCGTGTCCTATTGCCCCTGAGTGCCAGACCATCTGGAAGGCTGTTTGGGTGTCCGGTCACGAAAGCTAGGCATAGCTGCGGCATACGGGGTTCCGCTGTTGTTTTGCTGTGCTGCAAGTGTGCCTTGTGTTTTACTGTGATCAGGATTTTGGGATTATCATCACCATAGGCGTATCGTCTTCGCTCTTCGTCCGCACCTTCAAAATGAGCGTTAGCGTCGTCTTTCTCGACGGTAAGAACTCGTTTTGCTCATTTCTATGCCGCCCCTGAATTCGCCCAATGAGCACTACTGCAATATAATAATAATAATAATAATAATAATAATAATAATAATAATAATAATAATAATAATAATAATAATAATAATAATAATATAATTTCTGTGGTTTTAAGTTTTTTTAAAAGAAAGGTTTACTATAGACGAACAACAATTATAATTATTAAAAAACAATATAAAACACCTACAAGCACAATCCCTTTATACTAGTCGGCGACTTCAACGTAGACATTATGGACCTTAGGACCGAACTTTGCCGTCGACTCTTTATGTCACTTTGTCACTCAATTTACTTTATATGGGGCAACGCTGGGGTAGCATATGTGAGACACAAAATAAGGTTTAACAATGCACTAATATCAATCATAATTGTGACGGAACAATATAAAACACCTACAAGCACAAACCCTTTATATTAGTCGGCGAGTTCAACGTACACATTATGGACCTTAGGACCTAGCTTCGCCCACTCATCATTATTCACTTCGTGGAGATGCGTGGATTTTACAGGTTCTGCATTTGCACATATGTGTGTACGTACGCAGCGTGCGCTACCGGGACCCATTCTCGATCATACCTGTCTGTCGGCTCGATTCTCAAGCTGACAGACATACACGAAAAAATGAAAAACGAAGACGAAAAAAATACGAAAATTAAAATTAAACTAAGTGCGGTGAATCTCATCAGCCGTGCAACGTATGCAGATGTCATTGCACGTGCGCAGCGCTTTGTGCGCAGCTGTTTCGCAAAGAGGCCCGTCCGGACGCCGCGTGGATTCACCGTACGCACGCGAACTTCTCAAACCTTTTGTTTCCCGTCCGCGAGACCTTCCCGTCGTGTGTGACGCGCGACGAGAACTTTCTCGTCCACCGCATCGCTCGACCTTGAAGGGAGGACCCGCGCAGTCTTTACGAAAGCAAAGAAACCTCCAACGTTAATCCATCCAGTAAAATTTGCACAGCGCACGCTTTCTGCTGTCCTCCCGCCCTCCGCGCGGGATTGCAAATCGCGAGCCTAAAGGCCTGACCACACGTACGCGTTGCAGCGTGTCAGCTCGTACGTGTGGTCAGGCATTAATTGCCGCGTCCGCTCCTCCGTGTCGTCATCCGGCGCGACAGACCTTCTCACGGGAGTCGTGCTTTGGTGGTGGTATAGTCTCGCTAACTCGCGAGTGTGCGGTATATAAACGTAGGAAATCGCTGGAAAAGCTACGCGGCCTCCGAGATTTTTTTTTTTTTTTTGACCACGGAACCCGCTCATTGCGTAGGTTCGTGTAGTGCGTGTTCGTGCAAACGCGCGGGGCGGGAAGGCGCTGCTGCGTACGCCTTGGTCAAGGCCCGAATAATCGTTGGCTGCGGCTGCTACTGGTTTGTTCTATACTGTGGTCATGACGGAAAACAGAATTGCACACCTCTGAGCACTCGTTTTCTGGACTGTATGCGGCGTGACCGCACCTGCCAGTGCGAAAGCGGCTACTACTTCGCTCGGCTCACCATCGTTGCACGGACGTTTGAGGATGTTGGCGGTTTGAGCTGTTCTGTATTGCGCTCTTAAAAGCACTAAGGAGGCATAAATGGATTAAGGGACTTGTTTTTGTTGCACATAATAAAGTCAGCAGATAATGAAAAAAAGCAAATCAAACATCAAACAGGGGTTATTTACAGATTTTTATTCAAGTGCAATAGTTATGGCATAAGGGGTAATGATGAACGTGGGCGAAAAACACGAAGCAAATCGTTGTCGGTGGTATTTGAACCCGCAAAAACATAAGAACAATACGGGGCGCTGTGAGGTATCGTGGAAACAACGGAAAGCTGAACGTGTCCGCGATAGAAATAAGTAAGAGACGGCAAGAGTATTCGTGGCAGAAAAGTAGAGAGAAAGGACAAAAATAAGTAGCGGGGAAAAGAAGGTCATTCTGCCGTAAGGGGCAGAGAGCTGGGCTGTGAAACTTTTTTCTTTCCTACGGTAAAATCGATTTAATCGAAGTAGACAAGGCATTAGACCAACTTCAGAAAAAAAATTATTTCTTTTTCTTTTTGTCGAGCCTGGTGGCGCACATGCCACCGACCCGTTATAAAGGAGACGCTCATAGCATCCATCCATCCATCTTTTAACGCTGTTAAAGTATCTAGCTCATGGATGTCCTAGACAGCAGCAAACTGATGACGGGCCCCAAAGTCATAGCTCAGCGATGGAAGGCGACCTCGGCGAGGTGATAAGGTCCTTGAACAGGATGTGGATCAGCCAACGCTTCGACAAGTGTACTTGTCGACCTTGCTGGCTTGACGAAGACAAATTCACTTTTCGAAACGCTGTCTCCATTCCCTGTTCAAGGACATTTCCTTTTCATCTCTTCGCGCCTTCATCTTCTCCTGAACTTCTTTGTGGTGTGTTTAAGGGAATAATTGTTACGGCTTAGCCACGCGGGCTCTCTCTCCCCACGCTTGGTTAGCGAGCTCGGTTGCCATGGTCGGTAAACGCATACGTCGAACGTGATTCACGATCGAGGTGCATTTCGCCAACGTGCGAGGCCCCACATCTTTACATTTCTGCGTTCCCACGCTTCACGTCGCGTACCACATACGTTGCGTTGGGGTTTCTACCCCGATCTATCGTCACCGCGTCATCGATACTTTATAGTCGTGAGCAACAGAGACTGGCCGCGCATTGCTTCGGTAACTCGCCCGTCGTGTTTCACAAGGTTTGATGTCTTGCGTGAATCTTTATTTTTATTTATTGTCTACATATATATGCCCATGATACATATATCCCCGTCAACGGCGGTTGCTACATTTGTGTACGCAACTTGTTTATAGTTGTGTCCACTTGTGGCTAAAACAGACCTAGATACATAGCTCATTGGATGAACTGAACTTTCTCCACAGTGAATGTGTCTTGCCTTAACCTCAGTGCGCCGCGTATGACTGTAGGCGATCACTTCGATGTAACCACGATGTCCGACGGGTTGTTCCACGTGCTTTGTTCTAGAACCAACTTCAGTAGTATTAATTTTCTTTTCTCGAAATTAGTACAGCCAAAAACTAATTGCGCACACATTTGGAGCCTATGATCCCGTTCTATGTCAAAATGGAACATGACTGACTCCATACATCTAATTACAGCTAATTACTGAAACTCGCACAAAACAACACATTACCTCATTTTCTTTCCTATGCCTTGGAGTTATGGTATGTGAATTTGACACATTCGTAGAGATCATAATTCATGCCTGAAGGTGATATGCTGCAGTCCATCACGGGCTATATGGCAGGAGTGGCGACAAGGTCATGTCAATTGCAGGCAGAAATTCGGTCATTGGCAAAGCGCCCACAGTTCCTGGCAATGAATTTCAACGTTCAGTTGTTTAAGAAAAGTAGCTATATGTTTGTACAAATCAGGTCTAGATTTTATCGGCAAGACATTCGGATTGTCTGATCTACTAGCACGTGAAGGTTGAGCAAACTTAAGTTTTTTATTTAAGCGGGCACAGCGTATGACGATGGTTAGTGTAATAAATGGCTAAGTTCGACGTAGTAATGTCAGGCGGATCTGTGGAAAACAGTGAGTCCGTGAAGTGAACACTTGGCGCACATTGAGGCAGCATCAGCGGGGGCAGCAGACGGCCTCTTTCAGTGCGGCATGTCGAAGTAATTCGATCACGGCAGGCCCGCGCCGGAAAAGGGGGGGGGGGGGGGGGGGGCTGCCGTGATCAAACAGCTCCCCCCACCCCCCTTCCCGAAATTCGGATTGAGGGGGGCTGTTTTACCGAGAAAAAAAATAATGAAAACAGGGAGTTTTCAAGGTTTTCAATAGGTGCCCCCCCCCCCCCCCTCCCCCCCCGAAAAAAATTTCTGGCTACGGGCCTGGATCACAGTGAAACCTTTGACTGGTCAGGCGGCGTTGTATCGTGTGCTTTTCGAATATTTATAAGCATTGCATCTTGAAGGCGCCGACTTAGGCCGCTCGTGCAAAAAGCTAGTGATACCGCGTCTCGTTCAACCTGTATAACATATATAGCCGGCGTGATTCGTACAAAGTATGCGCACCTAATATCTAAGAAAAAGAGTGCTTTGATCGACTCTTTTTTTAGAGTTCTGGCTTGCCCCTTATAGGACTCTCTTTAAGGAGATACGTCAACTCACTTTAGGGTCTCATTGTACTCCCTTCCGAGAGTCGTGCGACCCACAAGAGAGTTATAACGTGTCTCTTTAGAGGGAGTCATATACGTCGACAGCCGGGACTACTCGAAAGGAGTCACACACACTCCTTTTTTTTTTTTTTTTTTTTGCCCCATATAGTGTAGATGCACGCTTTATATTGCTGCAAAGTGTAAATTTGTACGGGTTAGTATACTTATAGGAAATGTGGCTGTCGAGGAAGCGCCAACTCAGCGCCTTGCGTTTTTTATTTTTTTTATTTATTTATTTTTTTTTTTACAGCGAAAGCTGTTGTGAGATCACAAGGGCCGTTTTTGCGCCGTAGTTGTCCGCCGCCGCCGCCGCCGCCGGTGTCCGTAACCACTATCGCGCGAAATAAGAAAAAAAAATAAAAAAGACCTATGCCGGAGCGGGAATCGAACCCGGGCCCTCTGCGTGGTAGCCCAGCACTCTACCACTGAGCTACGCCGCTGCTTGAAACTGCGTTGCAAATTGACCCTGTGCAGGCTTCATGTCGTGTAAGGAATCGCGTTGACATGTGTTGTAAAGCGTTTTAGAACAGTAAAGTAACATCGAGGCGTCACACAATGCGAATTGCGTAACGAGTGGGCCGTTCAATGCACCAACCCATTACAAAAGCCTGAGGCATAATTCTTCATCGTCGTCAGCCAAAGCGTCAACGAAGTGCACATAATGCGTTACAAGTCTGTAGCGGGTACCGCGCTTTTCCGAAGAATGACGAATAATGCAATAGTTGATGCTTCTCCACTACATAAAAATTATGATGATTTATGGCGTAGTGGGTATCGTGCAAGTGGACTTGTAGTATAGTTGCCCCAAGAGTGTTTTAAACAGGCTCTAGAAACGCCGCTCTTCCAGCTTTCGCTGTGACTGTGCTGCGTGTTCCGCGCAGTCCTGGCGGTTTTTTTTTTCTGCATGATATGTTAGCCAAATAAAAATAAGATTTTTATTCTGCAGAAATGCCGACAAGACGACGGTGAAATAAAATTGATCTTTACGACAGCTTGACTGGTCCGCAGTACCTGTAATAAATGACACAACAGTTGGTAGTGTGACCACTTGACACGCCTAATTATGTCATGAAGTGTAATTACTATAATTACACTATAATATGAGATCATAGAGAAATAATAGCGAAATGCGTAGAATATGATCAATGGATTATGCAACCAACATAACAAAAAAAGAGCAGTATTTTCGCAAAATGGATCACCTTGTAGATAGTAATAACGAAATGAATTTATTTTTGCGGCTGTTCTTGGTGGAATTAATATTATTTAATATGGAACCATAAATAATATGGAACCATACCAACTAGCCCAGCGGTCGACCTTGCTACAATATATTTGGTGTAATGCAAATGAGTTCTGCGGAACTTCATTTGCATTACTTCTGTCCATGTGCTTCGAGTTGTCGATGGATTCGCCCTCGCGCTGCCAATTGCTAGCTTCCTGGTTAGCTCAATTGGTAGAGCGACCGCCCCGGACAGGCGTTGGTCCCGGGTTCGAACCCCGGACCAGGACGAATTTTTCGGCAACTAAGAAGCTTTTCTTTCTGAGAAATCCGTACGGATTTCCTTGTGGCTTCGTGCTACAAACGGGTGGTTGTCTATTTTCCCCTTATTATATTTGGTATAATTAACCCGCGTGATACATGACGGACAACCGTGTTGTTCTGGTGGGCGCGCGTGCAGGCGTCTACGAGAGTTGCTTGGACCTCGAAGAAGATGCGTCCGGCGAGTGCATTCCGCCGGCACTCTGGCTCCGTGTTCTGGCCGCGCGCCGGTCCCCGCGGTGTGTCGACACAGGTGCGCCGACTCACGCCCTCATGACGCTTATAACTACTATACGTCTATGTACGCGCACGCTAGAATGCTAACTTGGTCTAGCTCGTTACCGATACATCATGTGAAACACCAAACTAACACGAGGACTGAGGTAATAGCGTAAAAAACTGGGCGAGTTGGTTGAATTTCATTGTTAAAAGCAGCGCAAAAAGACGAAACACAAGATGAAGGAGGACACAATAAAGATGACAGTTGCTAGTTCAGCGCTTGTCCTGTGTGCTCCTTCATCTTGTGTTTCGTCTTTTTGCGCTGCTTTTACCAATGAACACTGAGGTAATAGACGGGACTAAAGTCCCTAGATTTGTCCCTCTTAAGGGGAAAATCTAGGGACTTTAAGACGGGACAAGTGCTATTATACGCAACGCTTTTTGTGTCCCTAGTAGCACAAAATGTTGCCGCAACGTTGCCACCACATCGAGAAAGTAGCTTCAACGTTGTGTCAACATTGCGTGCTACTAGGAGTATGACGACGAAACGCAGTTGAAGCTCGATTTAATGAAGCGATGACCACGTTCGAATTATTTCGTTAGATCGAGAAGTTCGTAAGGTCGAGAAAGAGGTTTATCGGTCCTTCGAAATCTATACGACTCTATACGAAAACAATATAATGATGATCTCAAATGGGCATGTTTGGGCTATATTTGGTAATCCATTAATGCTACTATAGCGTAAACTTCAGAGACGAAGGACTAAAGAATACAACACGCACACAAGCGCTAACTTCCAAATGAATTTTTATTATTCAGACACATGCAATAGTCTCAAATTTGCGTTATAGTATAGCTTTGATGATCTCCACAAAAGAGTTAACGTGTATGTGCAAAGACAGTCATATATGTGGCAACTCACGACTCACAAAAAGTTGTAACGTTTTTCTTTTCTTTTCTTTTTTTTTCTTTTTTTTTTTCGGTACGTTGCGTGTTTCCGCAGAAGTGATCTGCTATTCCCTCCGGCATTTCTTGGTGATAGCAAAGGTGCATGCGTCGCGCTAAATATAGTTCGGCGGCCTTCTCCGCTGTGTGTGAGATCGTAAGTTCGATTGCGAGCTTTTGATTTATCGATAACACGCCTTTTATACCGCACCGACCTCGTTGCGCCGGTCGTAGCCGACTAGCGTATATATCACCCATTCTTTTTTTTCCTGTAACGACTCCGTATTGTCTGCCGCAGTAGTCGATGCCCTTACGTTTGTGCGAGATTCGCGCGCTGCCGTGTTGCATGCTTGCATATCGTTTGAAACGCCGCAATTACGCAACTGCACGTGCCGCTCCGTTTTAGTTCGTGCCCCACTTTCCAGGTGGCGCCAGCAGTCTGCCCGCTTCGATGTCCACATTGATTTGCCGCGTGCCTTCGTCGATTGCACTGTAACGGTCTATGTGATTGCAGACGCAGAGAGAAGGTAGAGAAGAGAGAGTATAGGTTTAGGAAAGACGCCGGCGTAAACTAACTACGCATAGGCTTGCGTAAACCGTAAACCAGACAGCTTCTCCGCAGGTGCGGCGCCAGGCTTTTCTTACGAGGGAGTGGAGGGGGGGGGGTCACTTATGACAAGGGAGGAGGCCCGTAGCCAGGAACTTTTCTCGAGGGGGGGGGAGGGGGAGGGGGGCTGGGCTGGGCCTTTCCCCTGGCTACGGGCCTGCAAGTGAGTGTACTCATAGATGTGGTATAACTTGGCAGTCTAAACTAATTTATTGTTTCACATCAGTGTCCATTTCACCCTTTGTTAACCCACAGTATAGGCATTTGCCAAAGAAAAAAAAAAAAAAAAGAACGCTAAATTCGAATGCAGTGGCAAGTAGTGAGAAGCGATGTAAGGCTCCGTGAGGTGATGCTATTTTCGCGTGGCGCTCTTCCTCGCCGCACAGGTCTGCCAAGCTTTTGAAACACGGCATGCCACGTTCGGGATTCCGCGATTTATGCAGTTTGTACATTCTTAGACTGTACCAGACACCTCGCCGGAGCTGGCGCTCTGTGGTTGTATGTATGTTTAATGGGGCGAGTCGCGATAAAAATAGGTGGGCTGTAAAGTAAACAGCTCGCTTACTTGCGAACGAGAAGTAAATTTAGCCCCGTAATAATAAAAGAAAAGAAAAAAGAACCATCCGTACTCGGATCCTGGAAACCATGGGTTTGGAATGCGGCCGCGCATATTCGCATTCTGCCGCACCCTAAAGTGTGCGTGTTGTAGTCGCGTAGCCGGCCTTGCTGTCTGCGTGCTCGTCTAATAACAGCGCATAAATAAGGGGTGAACATAGAAGACGCTTATAAAAACGCTTTTCGTGCCTTTTTTTCATGCGCTTTTATTAAAAGATCACATGAGTAACCGTCTAGCGCGAATTTCAACCGGCGCATGTGCCTCTTTTAAAGTGCTGAGCGCTGTAGGGTGCCGGGCTGCCGTATGCTGTCGTCGTCGCTTGGCGTAACGCTCCATGGGTAGCACATTGAGCGCGCGCTCGCGCCAAGGAGGAGTCTTCTTGCTCTTGTTCTTCGAGCGCCTTGATGATGATCACTTATAATCATCAGAAAAAAAAAAACAAAAAAAACTAGTGCGCTTAGCGTAACGCAGGCAAAAAAAAAAAAACTACGTACAAAAATAAAAAAAAAAAGAGGAAGGAAGCACCAAATGGAAAGAGAGAGAACGGGAGAAATAGGAAGAAAAAATAAAAACAAGAAACAGAAAGAAATCGATAAAGAGAGAGGAAGAAATAAATAGATATAAACAGAGAGAAAAAAAAGAGAAGAAGAAAGAAGGAGAGGAGGAAAGAACAAAACCGAAGAGAAACAAGGAAGGCTGCCCAGCTCCGCACTTCCTTCAGGCTTGGCACCACTAGCGCGAAGCTGCCTTAATTTTTTTCTCTTTGTCTTTTCTGTCGGTGCTTCGCCCATCGGGCAGAAACGATTGTCTTTCGTAAAATTTTATTTTCTTTGAGAATCTATGTTGTGGTGTGAACATGAACTATGGAACTATGTACCTTAGACCATTTTGGCCGAGATTTCGATGGGTTTTCGTCCGTCGGCTCCTACCTCAACTTTGGATTCTTGAAAGAGTACTGACACTATACTCGAGGACTGGGAATGTAGCGAGAAGGCGAGATAACCGCTTTAAGAGTAAAAGACTGGATTCCAAGAGAAAGTCAGCGGACCAGGGGCAGGCAGAAAGTGAGGTGGGCAGATGAGATCAAGAAGCTCGCGGCAGTGACAGCAAGCACAGGACCGGGATAATTGGTAGACCACATTAATGGGAGACCAGGTTAATTGGAGACACCGACTCGCCCAACTGTCCCTGTTAAATGCAAAACATGGGAGAGGCCTTGACCCTGCAGCATTGGCGTAGCCAGGGGGGGAGGGAAGGGGGGGGGGGGCATACCGGCCCCCCTGCCCCCCCCTCCACCCGAAATTTTTTTTCAGTCATGGCCTATAGAGCACAAAATGACACTTGAGCACATCTTCCTGCATGGCCTCCACTTCAAATCAAGGTGGTGCCCCCCCCCCCCCCCGAAAAAAAATTCTGCCTACGCCCCTGCCCTGCAGCGGGCGCAGTCAAAATGATGATGATGATGATGATGATGATAATGATGATGATAATGATAATGATGATGATACGATATGTCTACACTTTCTTTAAGTGAAATGAAGGTCTGGCACCTTAAAACCACGGAAAAATGACGGCCAGATGCATAGGCGTGCACAAGGAGGGGGGGGGAGGGTGCAGGGGGCGTGATGTCTGCCCCATACTTTGACTAAATAAGGGGGGGGGGGGCGCTGCGATAAACCTTCGCCCCCCCCCCCCCCCGCCTCTCTCCTGAAGGGGAACCTTGCGCACGCCTAGGGCCAGAAGTATAGCGCTTATAGGCATGTCTCCCTGCTTAGTTCTTCTGTTCAGCATGGCGCTTGCCTGAGGTCGTACTCGACTACTTTGCGTCGACCTGTGGCTGTTAACCAAGCACATATCTCTAGCGCCTCTTCCCTCGTGGGTGTTGTCCCCGTTGTCTCTTCGTTAACAACGTAAGCGGTGTAATGATCCACGATTCTCGCAGCGGCGCGTGAGAACACCGCGTACACGAGACTGCAGGTGCGCGTATATATGGCACCGTGCCGCATGCTCTCCGGCGGGCAACCTTGTTTAGAGCTCGCATTGTACATGCATACGCTCGCCGCTATTAGTACTGCACCCCGGCGCGTAAAGAACGTTTTGCATGTTCGCGCTGGCCTGCTTCTCAGCGGGGGTCGGTCACACGCGGTGGTTGTTGAGGCCGCGCGCCGCATTTATGCATCCAGGCGACGACGCCTCGGGGGTTTGGTTGGGGGGGGGGGGGGGGGGGGCGTCTTTTATTTCGGCCGGAGTCGTTCGGCGGGCTCGCTGTGGCCGATTCACGCCGGACACGTCGCATCTTCGCGGACACCCACCGATTGGGGACACTATCATTCGAATGGTATGCCGATTGATACCGGATTAATCGCTCGCCATTGCTTTATTGAGTGGAATAACAATGCGTGCGTATGTGCGCGACTGCCCGTAATGTATAGATACGCAGTGCAGCCATGAACCTTGCGCCATGCGCTCATGGGTTAACCTAGTTCGGTTGTCCATTAACCCTGATATGGTGGTTGTAACATTCGGGTTAATGCCTACTGAATGCGTGGGTCGGGAAACGAAGGCGATACGCAGAAACACGTAGGACGATGGAGCGCAGACTACCGATTGGTCGTTTGCTAGTCTGCGTCCGATCTCTCCGCGTGTCTCCTTTTGCGTGGTGTCCCGATTCCTGACTAGCGCATCTATTGATTAGTCATTGAAGGAACCAGCCATTGTCTACGTCGATTGTCTCTCTTGTGTCCGTATTTGTACGCCTCAGCTATACTGCTTATCGCCTGTTAAATTGTCGAATGCCCATATTTGCCTCCTTCGCGCTTCCAGGTGTCGATTAGTCCGGCTTTACCTTGCTGCCTAATAATAATAATATCTGGGGTTTTACGTCCCAAAACCACGATATTATTATGAGGGACGCTGTAGTGGAGGGCTCCGGAAATTTTGACCACTTGGTGTTCTTTAACGTGCACTGACATCGCACAGTACACGGGCCTCTACCATTTCGCCTCCACCGGAAATGCAACCGCCGCGACCGGGATCGAACCCGCGACCATCGGGTCTGCAGCCGAGCACCGTAATCCGCTACACCACCGCGGCGGACTTCGTTGTGTATCCGCTGAAGCGGTGAGAGCGACATCCCGGACAATTGTGGCGAAACAGCGCACCCCACGGGACGAAGAATATACAGGACCGAGAAATTTTTTTCGAGGGGGGGGGGGGCGGTGGGGCACCTCTTTGAAATGATCATTTTTCGCTCTGTATGCCATGGCGAAAAAAAATTTCGGGGGGGGGGGAGGGGGGCACGGGCACGGTGTGCCGCCCCCGACTAGGCCACTGTGTGTGCTGTTTCGCCACAATGTTCATGAACCAGCTAGCCCACATAAGAACGCTTGTGCATCCCGGATTAGGCGCGGCTCCCATGTTTTACCGAGTGCCTGGACGATTTTTCCATCAACTGCAAAGCTTTCTGAGAATCCGGTCGGGCTCTCTAATATTGCATCTCTTCAGCTGTACTCTCTCGTGAATTATATACTTTTATTTTACTCCATCACGAAACTTGATCCCATTTGCCGACTTTCGCAGAACTCTGCCAACGTTGTGATACACAGTTGAACGGTAAAGGCTGAAGTGCGAGCTCTCGTTAAGGTGCATATAGATAGTCCACCCGGTGTTCCACGGAGTTTTCTCTATCCACCGTTCGCGCACGACGCGGGACTTCGCGTGCGCACGGCACAGCTGCGTTCTCGGAAGAGCGCGCGCGGATGCTCACGGTTCGTACGGGACAGAACCGTTTGTCACGCCCGTTCCAAGGTTGTAACGAGCGTGGTCAGTCTTTACAGGCCGTATGGTCTCGGAGGGACCGTTTCCACAGCTTTCCGTAACGGGAGCAGCTTCTGCTTCGTGCTTCTCCGAACTGTGCAATGTGCGCCGCTGCTTTGCCTGAGTGACTTGTCCAGAGCCGAGTCTGGAAACACAAGCATTGCTTCCAAAGTGCTAGGCGAAACGTTCATCCGTGTTGTGATGAGTATAGACCATTCTCCTGATCCGAAAGTGCGCTTCCCTGTGCTGCACAATCGCCCATACCTGCCGTCCTTCAAGTGGAGACGAAATCCTAGTTGCACGTGCTATGGCTTGTCTATCATGCGTGTTTATATCAAGGGAGCCCAGCAAACGTTTTCCGCGCCATAGGGCAAGCAAACTGCGTTTGAACACGCTGTTTGCAGTAAGTGACCAGACAAACGCATTGCAGAAAAGATAACTTTACACCCATGAAAAGGGGCGCCTATACTCGGACTGCAGTGAGCAAAGCGCTTTTGTGACTTCTGGCTGTTTTGCGGGCATCAGTAAAACAGCTTCCATGATTGTTCGACACGGTCTCATCAAGCCGAGTAAATCATAGGGGGGTGCGGTGTGTAGTCTATATTTGAAGTGAAAAAAAATTATGGTATGAATAAAAGTGGGCGAGAAAACAAGTTCTCCCACCGCCGGTGAAAGTTAGTACTTATTTGTACACTGTCATTTTACCTCATAACGGCTACGCTTGAATTAATTTCTGCAAGTAACTCTCCCTATGCTCTCATTGACTTGATTTCCTGTTGGGTTCGTGTGATCGGTTCTAACAAGAAATTAGCGAAGCTCGCGCTACGTCGCGCAAGGCTTGAAACAGCGAAACTTGGACGATTCTGAAGACCAATCTGCTTGCTTCTGTAAGGTTGTTTCCTTAGCTAGGTGACGCAGCTTGTGTCTAGGTCGTTGCTATAGGCTTTGACTAGATGATGCTGTGTTTCTACGTTGATTCTCAGCGCAGAGAGGTTCGACTTAAACTACAGACACTCACAGACACGACACGCATGTCCGAAACACCAGAAACAGATAGTCGATCGCGCTGAATCCAAGCGTTCGCATTTCTCATAGATCTACGGGCAAGCATTCGTTGGCGTATACGCCAACGACGGCTTGCCCCTTTAAATGGTAGCTTTAAATGGTCCCTTTAAATGGTCCCTTTAAATGGCCCCTTTAAATGTGTGCATATTATGAAAAGGATCTCAGGAATGGAACCCGGCGTTGACGTCGGGTTATAGTGCCTGCCGCCTGCACTATAGACGACACACGCGTGCACGAAGTTCGGTTACAGCTTCCTTGCCGCCTTGTCTAACAGCGCGGGATCGGGCTGCCTGCGTTGACAAGAGACACCAGCCGGACGCATTGTCACGTCGCCGCCGTACTTTATCTCGCGCGGGTCATCTGTCCCAGCAGGTGTTGCCGCTACGGCGCTGGCGCTATATACTCGCGTTGCGCCGGCGGCTTAACCCTTTCCCGCTAGATGCGTGCAGTGTCGCGTCGCCGTCGGGCGCTTGTCGAATACCTGAGCTGTCGATCTTGTCCGCATGGGCAGTAACCAGTGGCGTGAATCCAGAAGAATCGCAAGGGGGGGCACGCACATCTTGTCATGGCGGCCATTTTGTTTCTTTTGTTTTGTAAAAACCGGTTCTATTTTTATTTGGATAAAAATTGAAACCGTGCTTTGAAATAAAACTAAAAAACGGGCATGGGTTCTTGTCTCGCGTGACCGCATCGTTCTACTGACTCTTCTCTGAAACCGGTCGAGCGGCATTTGCGATATCAATAGTCTCACACCGCTGAGGGGTACTGAACATAGGTTCACAGTACAATATAAACAGGCATTTAAAAGAAAAAGAAAGCTGAATACGCTATACTTACTTAACTGTCAAGCAATTCAAATATATGACATTTGAAAGCTAAATCCGAAGGGGGGCGACACTTGCGAGGGGTCAGAACTCCCCTGACCCCCCCATAATTTACGCCAGTGGCGGTAACTGTCAACTGTCGAGTGACTTATCGGATGAGCACTGGAAAAGAATACAGGCGGAGTAGCTAGCATATGACTCGTCGAAGGTGCGAAGACAATGCAGCCACGGTGCAAATCATGAAGGCGAAAGAATTCACCGAGTGACGTCACTTCTTTAGGTGAGTGACGTCACCCGTTGCTCGCGGTATGTCGTCTGTGACATACACTACGGCGTCTCTCGTATGGATATCGTGGTTTTGGGACGTTAAACACCAACTGTTACTATAATTATTAGCAACAATGAGTTCCAAGTGTCGCCATTTCGAATTATAATAGCTCTCTCGTCAAACAGCATTCAAATGATGACTAAAAATCACATTGATAGTTTTTTTAATAGTTAATTTTCCTATGATCTTGATTGGCCTGCCCCGTGATGATCATACTCGTGGGTTCAGTGGCAACCAGTATACTACAGAATGGCGCGAGTCGTTAGCTTCTTCTGCCCGTGACTATTACATACAGCTGACGCCTGGTGCACAGTACTAGCGAGCCGGGTCATCCGTAGAGCCTGCAGCGCGCCAGCAGAAGCAGGCAGCGTGCTCTGTCGTGCTGGTCACCTTTCGCGGAAAGGGTGTCGGCGGTTCCTTTCTCCGCCGGTTGTTGACCCGAGCGTGACACCGCGCACGCCTCCTTCCTGGACACTGGTCAGATGAACGATGACCGCAACGCTGACCACAGGTCTTGAAGGAGAGATGGGAAAACTAAAACGTCCATTTCGTCTCCCGAGTACCCTCCAACTTTTGATAGCCGCGGGTGTGTGCATGCACGATGTACTATATGTTTGCATGTTGACATAATCACACCTTGAACGGATAATAGCATAATAATTGTTGTGGGTTTCACGTCCCCAAACCACGATATCATTATGAGGGACGCAGCGGAGGGCTATGGAAATTTCCGACCATCTGGTGTTCATTAACGTGCACCTAAATCTGAGCACACTGGGCTCTAGCATTTCGCCTTCATCGCAGATGCGGCCGCCGCGGCCGGGATTCGATCGCGCGACCTTAGGGTCAGCGGTCGAGCACCATAGCCACTAGACCACCATGGCGGCTAGGGACCCAACATCTCAGAGGCAACATATTGGTCGAGAGCGTTTGTTCAGCTGCGCTGCCTTTGCCTGCGCTGAACGTGCGAGCTATGACCTGGCGATCCTCTATTGGGCAGATATCCCCCCTCCCCTTTTTTATCTTGTGTAAGTCGCGGTACTGCATGTGCTTTTCTACTTTTCTCCTTCCTCCGTGACTACTCATCCAGTTCCCACGTTTGCTGAACCGCTGTAAAGTTTGCAGGAAACTGTGTGGCTCCCAGGGACGAAATCCTTCTCGCACCTTCCGCGTGTGCTCACGTCGAACGTTGCTGGTCAATCAATCAATCAATCAATCAATCAATCAATCAATCAATCAATCAATCAATCAATCAATCAATCAATCAATCAATCAATCAATCAATCAATCAATCAATCAATCAATCAATCAATCAATCAATCAATCAGCGCAATAACTCAGTGCGCCGTAGGTTTAGTTGATTGTTGATGTTTCCTAGAACGGAAACTCGGCTTGGTTTCATGATCAGTCGACTGGCGAAGTTTAGTTCAGAAATGGAACCTCGCAGAACACGAGTACAAGAAGAAACAGCTGTCGCAAAACGCTCCCCTTGTTGCACTACTGTATGAATGATAAAGCAAGCTCGCATTCATTGACACCGTCGATGAAATTGACGTCTGGTCTTCGCGCGTGTGTCGCCTTCTTGGGCTCGCCTTGCGGCTTAATCGAAGAGCCGCGCCAGTGCAGCTACCCACCTCGGGGCTGCAGCCGCGCATGCGTACGGAGGAGACACTGTGGGCGACACGCGATCCTCAGGGTGCTCCGCGCATCGGAGACGTCGCTAACGTAGCGCTTCCGGCGTTTGTGTTTGCCCGGAACGGCAACACGAATTGTAGTCCCGAACGCGTAGAGGGCAGGCTCAGATTGAATTATGCGCGAATCTTCCTGGCACGTGAAGTTTACGCATCCTATATTGATGGTTGAGGCAGGACAGCTGAAACGCAAGCTTCATTCGTATTTATTTATTTATTTATTTATTTATTTATTTATTTATTTATTTATTTATTATAGTACCCACAGCGCTGAAGGACATTACAGTGTGTGTGCGGGGGGAGCGGGGGGGGGCGAATAATACAATTTTTAAATACGGAATACAGATTCCAACACTTAAACATTACAATAAACGCAATTCACTGTCAACTTACGTAGCGTTACATGGGAGTACACGATATAAAGTAGGTTCATAGTACCGTTTCGTCCTTACACAACCGCTCAGTATACTGGAGACCAGGAAGGGAGAACGAAAATACTTCATGTCAAGTAATTTCTGCTACTTCAGAAGACATACCTATTCCACTGGCTTATCGTCCTGGAAAAAAAGACTGACATTTTAAATGCGTTAGTCCGTCAGTCCGACATCTGTCGATGTTCGTCAGTGAATACTTGAGGGAGTGAATTTTAACTTTTTCCCGTGAGTGATTCTTCCCACTGCACTGGACATGGAATACAGCGAGATTAAACGTGCGTTGTTGCACTGCAGTATGAAGTGAAAGAGAACAGATTTATGTTCAAAGCGGATCGTTTGCGTCTGTGCGTATGAGCATGGAGGCGCTTCGTTCGAGCAGCCATTCACATGAAAGTTGCTTTAAAGGTTAATCGTTTCTAATTGGGTAAAAATAAAAAAAATTAAAGAAGCGGGCGTTTACATTTATAGTCATTATCACCGTGGAAAAAAAAAGAATTCGGTCTGCGCATTCCGGAATTTGACGCGGAACCAAGCGGTGGCCCAGTTTCTGTACGGCTGTGGACTGATCGACTATATCGTCCGATCTTTACCACCCAATCATGGCCAGATCACTAAAACCCGGAAACGGGGCGTTGCATTTACACATATTACAAACGCAGGAGCCAATGAAACCGACACACAACTTAAGCCAAGGAATGCTCAGAGGAGATTATTTTATGGTTTCTCAACTGTGTTGTAAGATTCTCACTTAAATAGACAGAAATTTATGTAGACTACCTTTTCCGTCGGTGGTAAAGTAATTTTTCGTCCACTTAAAGTTTCTTTCAATTTAAAGGAGTACTGACAGGTTTTTGACACATCGTAAAAGGGAGATGTTTTTCGTTTTCTCGGCATGCGGAGTGTTAACGCTCTCCGCACACCGGAGTCAGACAACATGTATACAATATCTGACTTTGATTTTAAAGCTTTC